>CAKKNV010000002.1:2286671-2886671 GCA_918843875.1 Diadumene lineata | reverse complement strand
GCTAAGATCCAGTGACTAAAACGTATTTGCACTTAAGATGGGCTGTAATAGTTTAGTATGTCATGTCCAGAGTCTAGATTTGTATTTCAATAACTGTAAGGCATTAAAAATAGATATATCGACCGGATATTTATTTCGCACGATTTCAAAGGAGGGCACAAGCAAGATTAAATTCGTACGTAACAAAATTCACTTTCATCTGACCGCATTGCGCTGCATGGTTTTAGAAGCAGGGCGGCAATTTCTATGGCGCTAGCAGACGTGCCCCTTATCAAAATTATGGATCATGTCGGGTGGAAAGGTAGTAAAACCGCTCTCCATTACATAAAACTAAAACAAGTAATGAACTCAGCAGGGTCAGCAGGAAAATTGGCAAACCTTGACAGACGTACATGGTTAGAATATCGCGATATAAATCAACTAAAGGGGTTTTGTCAAGCATTTGTGTAAAGTGATACTTGAATAGGGAAGTGGAAATATGCTTTTTTCTTTGGGATAGTGTATAAGGATTGGGAAAGAAGGAGTGGTAAAAGTAATATAGCTATGAGATAAAAAGCCTAAGATAAAAAAGGACGCTGTGCATTCACAATGTTACAAGAAATCAGACTGGAAAGACGGATCGTGACCCTAAATCCAGTCGCGTGCCGGACACCAATCTTCAATTATCCGTCACTTCGTGCCGGAGGAGACTTCGGTTGGAGTTGGTTATCCATACCTTATTAATAACAATGACTGAAACGGAATAATATACTAATTTCCCTCGTGTCATGGTATTACTTATAATAAGACTGTTTCGGTGTTTCGTTTTGGTGTTTTGTTTCAGTGTTTCATGGTTTAGTACTGCCCCCTAAATACTGAATAAGAATGACATCACATCGACACACCAAAAGTTCTATGTGAGAAAGGCTAGAGAAATGTTCCCTGCTACCCTTTCAGTTATATGTCCTGGTCAAGAAGAGCAGCTATGGCAGTCAATGAACCTATCCTAGCCAATGATGACGTGGAAACAACAAGGAAATATTTTGATGTAAAAACATGGGGATTGAGCACGGAAAGCAAAGTCAAAGAGGTGAAGCAATATTTCAAAACTGACTTTAAAGCACACGAGCGATCCAAAGAAATCGGAATACAGTGCTATTTGCAAGTACAAACACGATGCTGAATGCGATAGATGTGAGTCATTGGAGCATATCCTAAAGGATGTAGAGGAGAAAATCGTAAAAATGTCAATCTTGACGAGGAGCACATATCCAGAATTCAGTTTGATTTCAATCAATGCAAATCTGACATTTATGCCTGGAAGTCCCACTTGGTGCATTCTGTTCTACAAGAACAAGCAAAGCTGAGTGCACTTACGGATCTCGATGATGAGAGGTGCCTCATAGTAGTTGAGTGGGCGATGAAGTTCATTCCACTTAAGCACAAGGAAAACATGTGCGAGGTTTTCGGTAAAAGTGGCCACAGCTGGCACGTTAGTGCTGTCATAACAAAGAGAAATGACAAAATGGAGGCCGAGTGCTTTGTTCATATTCCTGCACACAAGATAGCCATGCTGTTGCTTCAATTTTCGACCATCTTTTCCGCATTATCAGATTAGAATATCCAAGCATCACTAAGGCATATATCGGATTTGACGATGCAGGATGTTACCATAATGGTGCTTTACTTTTATGTCTCGATGACATAGCTAAAAATGCTGGTATAAATCTCTCTAGGTATGACTATTCTGAGCCCCAGTAAGGTGAAGGCACATATTAAACGTTTTGTCAATGAAAAACATGACGTCATTACAGCTGAAGATATGAAATTAGCACTTGAGTCACATAATAATAATAATAATAATAATATAAGTTATTTGTATAGCGCATATTAAAGTTCTCTATGCGCTTGTGGAAAAGAAAAGTGTTCAAAAGTAAATTAATTGGTAAATAGGTGTGATTTCAGAAGTTTCTTAAAAGAGTTCAAATCAGGTGCTTCTTTTACTTCATCTGGAAGTCTATTCCAGAGTCGTGGGGCGGCTGCACTGAAGGCCCTGTCACCGTAGGTGATTGTTCTTGTCTTTGCTGTTTCAAGTATCGTTTTGTTCTTTGATCGTAATTCTCGCCTTGGTTTATATACGTTTATCAGTTCGTCAATGTATTTGGGTGACATTTCGTGCAGAGCTTTGTACGTTAATAAAAGGATCTTGTAGTGAATGCGTTGTGTGAATGGTAGCCAATGAAGATCTTTGAGTATTGGTGTAGTTGGATCCCTTGGGCTGGCACCAACTAGCAATCTTGCGGCTGTGTTCTGGAGACGCTGTAATTTCTGGAGTTCGGTGTTAGGCAGACCATATAGTAAGCTGTTACAGTAGTCGAGGCATGTAGTTATAAACGCATGTATCAGGCGTTCCAATTGAGCTGACGTTAGGTATCTGCGAATTCGTCCAAGGTTTCTAATTGCCAGTGATGATGTTTTGCAGATGTTGTTTATATGATTATGAAAATCAAGCTTTGAGTCAAACGTAACCCCAAGTTTACGAGTCTTGTCAGAGACCTTAATGGAGGCTGTGTCAATGTCGATTGTTGTTATAGTTGGACTTTGAATGAACCGTGACGAAAAATGCAGTACTTCAGTTTTATCAGCATTTGATTGTAGCTTGTTGATTTTGTTCCAGTTGAATATGTCGTTAATGCATGCTTGTAGTTTTGATATACCAAAAGATCTTTGTTCTCTAGTGATGTTAACGTAGATCTGACAGTCGTCGGCATAGATCATACAATCCAGATCGTGGTATTGTGTTATTTTCTCAATTGGTGCTGTATATAAGATGAACAGTAAAGCTCCAAGTACGGACCCTTGTGGTACTCCATGTTTTACTGGCAGATAGTTTGATGTATAGTGTTGAACTTTAACACACTGTTGACGTTCACGTAAGTAAGATTTGAACCACTTGAGCACAGTTCCGTCGATACCAAACATAGCTGAGAGTCGATTTATTAGTATTTGATGGTCAATGGTATCGAAGGCAGATGATAGATCCAACAAGACTAAAATTACTTCACGGTGTTGATCAACAGTTCTCAGTGCGCCATTTGTCACTTTTACAAGGGCTGTTTCTGTTGAGTGATATCTACGATAGGCAGATTGTAACTTGGGAAGAAGGCTGTTATTTTCCAAGTACGAGAGCAATTGACCAGATACTATTCTTTCAATGGTTTTAGATAAGAAGGACAAATTAGCAATCGGTCTGTAGTTAGAGAAGTCGTTCAGCATACCAGTTGGTTTTTTAACTGATGGAAGTAGTACTCCCAGTTTACATACAGGTGGAAACTCACCAGTGGAAACTGATAAGTTGACAATTTTGGTAATCACTGGAATAAGTGATGGAATGTCCTTTACAATGGATGATGGTATTGCATCGAGTAGACATGTTTTAGATGGTGACTCACTAATGACCTTGGCAACGTTTACTGTTGTGACTGGCTGGAATACAGTCATAGAGAAGGCGCAGTTATCCTCAATAGCGCCTTGATGTTGTAGGCATTGATGCGATGACGATGATTCAATGTTGGTACGAAGGTTGTCAATTTTTGTTATAAAATAGTTGTTAAAGTCATTTGCAAGTGATTGCAGGTCATCATAACTGGGTAGTGTGTTTTTGTTTATAGGCTTAGTCAACTTTGAGACAATCTAGAACAGCTGTGATTGATTGGCTGAAGATATCTTTTTATTGTAATAATTTGTTTTTGCAGTTGATAGCATGTACATTTTACAGCTCTCATTGTAGATTTGTTTATGGACCTCTAGTTTAGTTTTGATGTATTTTCTCTCGGCTCGACGCTTTTGCTGTTTTAATTTGCGTAAGTCATTTGAAAACCATGGAGCATTAGGTCGCATTGTTACTTTTCTTTCAGTTATTGGCGCATGTTGGTCAAATAGTGACGATAACACGTTGTTGTATTGTGCTGCTAAGTGTGGTAGACTATCATGGATGGATGTAATGAGAGATGAGAGTTGAATATCTTTTCTCAGTAGATCCATGTTAATTTGCTTAGTAGGTCTATATCTTATTAGCACTCTTGACAACGGAGGCCTTGGACATTTCAGGCTACAAATGACAAGACCATGGTCAGATATGTCTGGTTGAAGGACACGTACATCAGTCACAATGTTTTGTTCCTCACGAGATAGTATAAGATCTAGTGTGTGTCCATTACGGTGAGTGGAGCCAGATACGTTTTGTACAAGATCTGTCAATTGTAGAAAATTGAGAAATAGTGAAGCATCAGCATTAGCATTAGACGGGTCGTCAACATGGAAATTCTCACATGTAGAATTAGAAGGCTGTCGAGCCGCCGTAGTTGAAGTTGATACATCAACAGAACTTGATAAAGCCAAAAAGATTCCAGACATCTGTTTGGAAAGCCTTCTCTGTCGGTAAGGACAAGCATCTTGCTAAAAAAAGATGTTCAGATTCAGCAACAGTAAATTCCTGTTTTGAAGGTGATCCACAATCGGAAATATTCTCATTCAGTGAAAGCACATGCGTGTTAACTTTTAAATCCCAATCTGAGGTCGAAACCCATATGGGAAATGGAAAACATATCTGACAACTAGAGATCGTCTAATGGGATGGGCTCTTAAAATAAACAAGAGTAGGCCACAGCTAGGAGAAAAAGTCAAGAAATACTTAATTGAGTTATATGAAGAAGGCGAAAGGAGTGGCAACCACGTAGACCCACTTTCCGTAGCAAGAGAAATGAAATTCAAGAAAAATGACCATGGAAAGCTTTATTTTGAGCTAGAGGAGTGAAAGACAGCACAAACCATCAAGAGCTTTTTCTCGCGATACAGTGCCAAATTGTAGCAACAAGTTGCGGGCAACACGGGTGATACGCAGGTCACATCAGCAGAAGAAATGGCTGAGGAAGACCCTGCCATTGAGATGAGTAGGTGAGTTGGGCTGGTAAAGTACTCTCTTTGGAATTGTAAAAGTGAAAAACATTTGCACTGCCTCTAAAAAGTTCACACAGTTCAAAAGAAAGGCGTAGTATGGCTCGTGTTGCTCGATTTGTGCTAAATTTGCATTTTCATCCACTCCCTGAACTGGCCTAATTTGTTGACAAACATCTTGTAGGAAAGGTTTTTTGAATAGTTGATAAATCTGTATTGATCCTAAAGCTCTCCGTGTTATGAATTGCCCGTAAAAAAATGATGAAAAAACAGAGTGAAGTTATCTTCGTGAGTTGTGTTCGTCTTGCTTTTCACCTCTATGAATTACTGCAATTTTGTTTTTATGAACTTTAAAGTAGATTAGTCGATAAGTGATGATTGAAAAACGCAACCAAGAATCCATGAAGAATACGGCCTTTTTTGCCATCTGACAGACTTGTCAAATAAACTCTTCCAAAAAACAACTTGTAAAATTTCCAGCTTTGAATGACTATCGAATGAAGAATCAAATAAAATGTTAAAAGCTCTGCATGACTCCACATTTGAAGAGTTTGAAACAGCACCAAAAGCGACTTTTACCTATTATGTCAGTGAAAATATTTTGAAGCTTTTCATCGTTGAATCGTAGTTATTTTTCTTTTTCACGCTGCAGTCTTTGTTGCTCTTTTGCAGTCAAACCTCTTCAAGCCGTCAGCTTAACTTTACCATTTTCATGCTCTTTGTCCAGTGTAGAAATACATTTTGTAGAAAAAATGTCCTGGAGCTGAACACTGAAATCCACTTTTAAGTACACGTTAACCAGATTATCTTTCATTCTTTCCTTTAAATTAACACTTTGAGACGAATAAATGACGATTTTTCAATCGAAAACAAGACTATTTTTTTTCAACAAACTCGTAAGTTGAAAATGTAAGGTGCTTTTTGATTGGTCGATTTTTGCATTTGACGACGTATGGAGAATTTATTGTGTGATCAGGCGTATTAAATTCAATTTTTACCTATTTTTTTGTTATTACCTGTTGTTGTTATTTTATAAAAGCATTAGAAAATGATTTTCGTGTTTCTATACTCTGTTAGAAACACTTGGGATTGTTTGGAGAACACTCGAAAAGGTTTTTTCTTGTTTTCTCCCAGCAATCCCACGTGTTTCTAACAGAGTATAGAAACACGAAAATCATTTTCTAATGCTTGAATATACTCATTTTTGTAAACTGCATATAGCATTCCGTAAAGTCCTCCAAAATACAATTGTAAACAGTAATTGAAATTCCCCGATATATAGAGAACAAACCAAAAAAAATCAAACCAACCAAAAACAATACCTTGAACAAAGAAAAATTGAGTCATTAAGTCTGCAAAAAATATTCTAGATGGAGAATCTTTCTGTTTATAACCATGATTAGGTATCCATAGTTCAGTCTTACTGCGTCTCCACTTTACTCCTCTGTATTCTTAGATATTCTTGTAAACTGTTGTTGTTATCTCATCACTTCGTTCATTTTCGAATAGAGCATAAGGATTATGGCCAAGTAAGCTATGTCACAGAAAAAGTCAAAACCGCATCAGGAAAGACAGATGTAGAAGGTAATTAAACAGTCTAACAGACCTTGGTTGAAACTTTAATGTAGTCATTATTTGTTGATTGCTTTCTCACGTTTTTAGATATTTTTCAATCAGTTCAGACAGCGAGTGATGTTTTCGGGCCTACAGCTAAAAAGTTGATGAGCAAAAAGGGAAGAAAGTGACCGAAAAAGAAGAATGGAATAATGCAGGAGCTAAAAGAAATCCACAAAGATAAGTGGAAAACGGGCGACTATCCCTATGATACTATTAACACAAAGGCAACCTGTAAACACAGTTATTTTTGATAGTTTTGCAAAGAATGTTTAGGTAAAATGACAATCTTGTAAATTAACAAATTATTTGCAGGATCAAGTTGTTCTGTTAAAAAAATGATTTGGTTTCCGTGTCCAAAATCAGTCAATTTAAGCACTGTATTTCAGTAAAATTATTCCACACTTAATTTCAAAGTAAGTAAGTAATTTTGCTGTATTAAGTAATCTTGCAAGGATTAAGACTAAACGTAGAAAAAAATCAGAGTAAACAAAACTCCACCGCCTCCATTAAAAGGCTTGATATTTAACTATATTGTAAGTGCATTAGAGATTTTTGTTTTAGCGGCATTGGCACAAACTATTCCTACTATGGATAAATTGATTTTCTGTTAGATAATATAGATTCTATTAGGGACTAAATTCGTGAATTAAAGACAGATTTTTCATTTTTGATTTTGGTTTGAACTGAAGTTGAAAATAACAAAAGAAAAATGATAGTAGTTTGCCAATTTTTTGATGGTCATACTGAAAATCACTCTATTTAAAAAAAAAAAAAAAAAAAAAAAAAAAGCCGAAAAAGAAAGTTTTTTAGTGACATTATTATTATGACTATAGTTCATCTTAAGTACAAAAATGTTTATTTGCACAAATATGTTTTCAATCCGAAATTATTCCTTCTACTAAGGGCATATTATACTTTTCTCTTATTCTTCCTTTTATATACACACACCGAACTCATTTATTTATTACCACTACCAGCAAGTATGGTATGTTTTAATGATAAGTTTCGTTTTCAATAGTTTATCATGATCTCACATATTTTTATATTAATTTTCGTCAAATGTAGGAGATATGAAAAATGATTTACAATAAAAAACTTTAGGGATATGTATAGCAGGGCCGCAACCAGAACTTTTACAGGGGGGGGGGGGGGATTGCACATAAAAAAAACCTGGACCATTGATGGATTTTTAGTAGCTTTTTTTATTAGTAGCTGTCATATTTATCACAAAGTTTGCGTGCTTTTCAAAACCCCATTCACCCGTATTATAATTTATTGCTCTTATTGCGCTGTACAGTTCTTTTGAATGACTTTATTCTTTGTATTTTCAGTGATTATTCTAGTTTTGTGCCCTTTCTTTGATTGCAAATCAAAGAAATAAATTTTTGTAATAAAACAAAATGGAGATGGATGAGCGGACCTTTTGGCTTTTCTTGGGGGGTGCACGTGCACCCTGTGCACCCCCCTTGGTTACGGCCCTGTATAGGGAGGCAAACTAAGTTGGTAGACAGGCTTTAAATGTGATTTATATTTTAATTATGTCCATGTACCATAATACACAAATGCTGCTTATCATGCAGTACGTAAATAGTTTGGCATTTATCAAAAAACAGTGAAAGTATAAAATTAACATGTCAGATTATTTTCTTAGTTGCTTTTTCTTTTATTTTCTTCTATTGATCACTATCAACGTCTTCGAAGGTTTTTTCCCACTTTTTCATTGCCTTAGTGTGGGCTTCTGCCGCTTCTTTCACAGATGCTAATAACTGTGGCAGGGAATCCTCGATTTTCTTTTTCTTACTAGAAAAAAAAAGCAAAAAATAAATAAGTAAAAACACAAATGTTTTAGTAAACTTAAGCAGAGGTTTAATAGACTGAGAAAGTAAGGGGGAAAAAGAGAGTGTAAGGAAGGAATATAGAAATACAGCCCTAAACCTACTACTTGTGAACAGCATGTACTTTTAAACAAAAACCTCTAAAAGCTCGATAAAGATAATTGAACAGTTAATGAGCACTGTTATGTCACATGACTTCCACAGGAAGCCCAAGTCTTACAATTTCTGTTCCTAACAAGCACTTTAAGAGTGGTCATTTTCGATTTTGAGGCTGTTTTAGTAGGTATGAGAGTGTTCCGCCCCCTTCACTTGACAAACGTGACAATATATAGATTCTTCTTAGTTGATACTGTAAAAGATGAAGACCTATAGGTCAGAATTTAAATAGCCAAGAAATTAAAATATAAACTCTTTAAAGTACCTTTTATCACGACTTTTTTTCCCACTTTCTTGTTCAGTCTTCTCGTCTTTTTTAACTTCTTTCATGAAGGTATTAAGTTCAGTTGTACTTGGCGATTTGCAGGATGGTATATACCTTTTTCTTTTTCTGATTTCTTCACAATAACCTAGTTTGTCGTTTTCCATTTCATCATGTTCTTCATCATCCAAGTCACTAGCACTGTCGTCTGTAAAAGACTGGTATTCGTCCTCAAGAGAGGTCGAGTTTGAAGCGGAATTCAGCTTTGTACTGCTAGAGCTAAAATGTAAGAAACAGTACAAGGGTTAGTACAACAGACTTTTAAAACTTTTAACTTATGCACACGAGATTTATAATCACAAAATTACAAGTAATATAATACAATAATGACAGAGCCATTTCAATATGTATGTACATATCATGTTAGAGTCAGTACCATAAAATGTTCCATTTCTACATCCGAAATAAGTGAGCCTACCTTGAAGCTTGCAAAAGTTTAGACCCAACTCTCTTGCGTACCCGTTCTTCGGCAGCTTTTGCTAAAACTGCCGAGTGTTGGCTCTTTTCATAGTACTCTCTTGCTTTTGGTGATAGTATGTCCACGTGTCTCACTATAAACTTCACCATGGCCTTATAATCACCTTTGTGGTGATTATAAGCAGCTTCAATGATCACGTCTTCACCGTCAGTAAAGCTAATTCGGCTTTTTTTCACTCTTCTTGGACTTTTATCTGATGTTGAATTTGTACTAGCTGTACTGGGACTTGAAATTGTGCCCGTCATGGCCGCTTTCAAAAATATGTTATCACTAGCCGAATGATCCATCGCGAGTGCTGACATGATCTTCATGGCTTCTATTTATATATGAGTAATTTGTATAGGTAAAAAAGATCAACTGCATGCCATGATGAACCTGCATGATAGCATAGAATTGTTTGCAAGTTTTATTATTGTCATCTCATTTTACTTGACAAATAAAAGATGAGAACAGCACAACACGAAGATTATAATGATTACCATTTGTAAAACAGCGATTAGTGCGAAAAACTATGTATTGTTTTAGGTCCAGTGAGTTTTTGTTTTGCCGTGTTATGTGCAGGTATCCAATATGCAATAAAGATGAGAATACTTCGATGGTAACTAACATAAAAAATATGCTGGTATATTACTTCTGTCTTCTCGAATAATGTTAGTATACTATTCACTATACTAGATATGAGCCTTGCGTTAAAAAAACTAGATCCCACTGAAAAATAATAATCACTTTTTTGAACCAAAATTCTAGCAAGATTACGCTTATACAACAGTAGTATTGTTTTCATCCTTTTTGTTTGGGATTAATGTTGTGAACAGTTTCAAACATCATACATTTTAGCAGTGGGCGTGTTGCCTTACAATTACATTGTTTGTACTCTTTTCTTTATCGGCACCCTTCCTGGATAATGGTTATCATATGGTGTACTGTTGCGAAATATATGAATGACCATGCCTAGAAGGAATATACCTCCACCTCCATTCCCAAACTTTCTACTTCAAGCTGTTCTAATTATTATTGCAGTTTTCAAAAAAATGCTTGCTTCTACTCCTTTACCACCGCCATTTCCGGCCTGGACTATGCAGTACATATTTTTGACACATGCATACTGCTCCTTACAACAAAATCTAATTCAAAGCCTATTTCCATGGTTTCGACCGACCAGGAACCAAGGTCGAGATTACTATAGCACCATCAAAAGAGATCCACGTAAACTTTGGTACATTACAGGAGAGACGATTGAATCTTTTGAGGATATAGTACAAGCTATAGGCTGGGAAGTGAGTGCTCCAAGATGCGTGCTACACCAACCTCGCACAAATCGAAGGCGCCGATGTCTTTTGGACATTCACAATCGCATATTGCTAGTTTTGATATGGTTGAGGACCTATCCGACTTATACTGTTTTGGCAACTGGTTTTAGCATCAGTATAACAACTGTTTTCGAAGAGATCTACCATGTTGTCCCTATTCTCTTTCTTAAGTATCAAAGATTTGTTAGTTGGCCAAATCTTGTTCAGTGGGCTCGATTTATTAATACTTGGCGCAGATTCCCGAACATGGTTGGTTTGATAGATGGAACAATTCACAGAATTCAAAGACCCACAGGACCGTTACAAAGAGAATTTTACAGGAGAGACAAGAAATGCCACTTTATGTCTTCCCAAATCGTCATTGACCCGACGGGTTTGATAGTACTTATAGTAACCGGGTAAGAAGCAATTGTAGAAATGTTGTCCAAAAATTAGCGCTGAATTTCGTGATTTTATAGAACTAATTTGGCAAAATCTACTTTAGGATGAATTAAATCTCTCATCGACGTCAGACATGAAGCAACGAATCAGAAAACGCTTACGAGAAATAATATGCAAAACATTATAATCATGAATATATCTATATTAATGCATGTATTATTGAATTTATTTATTTTTGTTCAATTTTGTTTAGTTATTTTTACAGTTACTTGTTTCACTTGAATTTCTCCAAAAAATAATTCGCGTTTAGTTTGTATTTCAATTGTTGTGACTAAAATTAATTAAACCACAAAAGTATTTGCAAAAAAAGTAACCAAACTGAAAACTTGCAATGCTTTGTATAATCTCTTCTTTTGTTCCACTGCATGATTCGCGGCATTGATTAGTAGGATAATATTTCATCATTACTATCATCCATTTCAGGCCAGTGTTTAAGCGTGCAATTTTTGTAGCAAAATAACTTGTTCAATATTAATTTGTGTAGATTTCCAGGTCACTTGAATGACGCCCAAACATACAGAATGATTCCATCCATTGGACCAAATGGCGTATGTCGTCTACCAAGACAGTGTCGCCTGGGAGCAGACAAAGGGTATGCAGCAAGGAGACCGTTGATTAGGGCTCGTCATGCAATAAATAGAAGAACAAGGGATGCCAACAGAGAACTTAGGAAGATTCGTGCAAAGGTTGAAAATGCCATAGGATATCTTAAAGTTTATCGAGCGACATCTTCTGTTTTTCGCCAAAAAAGACCGTTTCTGCCCATCGTCGTACAAACTTGTGCTTATTTAACAAACAGAAAGCGTTTGCAGCTAAGAAGATTAGTAAGATAGCTGATCATGGTAATAAAACGATCATTGGACTGCGTAGAGTTTTAATCTACCTGAAAAAGTTAATGATTGACGCTCTTTTTGATAAAAACATAAAACTTGATGCATATTAATTAAAAAAAAGAAATAAAGTTTTTTTTCTGTTTAATTCGGTTTATGCGTTTAATCTTAGATGTATAAACTTAATTGCATATTAAAGGGCAGATCTATTGGTTGTATTACACTAAAAATGTCATGTAAACAACAGCAGACTCTTGGTCAGTTATGCCTTTTGTACACGAGTAGAAGAAAGCATTCATTATCTTTGCTTTTTGTCACTAAGAACTTATTGTTTGCTAAAGTCGCGTGTTCGCACACAAATGGTTTTACACAATAGGCCATTGCCTTGTGCCAAAAACTGTCTTTTGCCGCTAAAACAAAAATCTCTAATGAAGACTAAAAGTAACAGACTTCTCGGTTGGTTTCCAAAAATAGTTCTCGCAGCAAAAACACTTCACCTATAAGTACTCATTTTTACGCTTCCGTCATCACATGCGTCTCGGTGGCGCAGTCGGTTAGGCGCTTGCCTTTCAAATACAAGGTCCCCGGTTCGACTCGGTTAAAGTGATATTTATTTCTCAAAACAATATATATAATAATTTAAAATGTTAACTTCCTGTTAACAACCGGAAGTTTACTGGAAAGTGAGTGAGTGAGTGAGTGAGTGACAGAGATGCCCACTCCATTAACTCCTCCATTGCTAACGCAATGTCTGAGTTAAAAAAGGAAACATCAAAGTAGCAACCTTTTTCAGGTACTTGAAACAATTAAATTGTGCATGTAAGATATGACTGGTGTCTGACATATGACTAAGGCACACACACACACACAAAATAAAAATAAAAAATCAAAACTAAAAAAGGAAACAAAAACCATGCAAATACACAAGAATACCTTTTTCTTATATGCATATTTGTATTTCATAATATGCACTTTAATTTGAATTTAATGTTACCTCGTCAGAATTTTTTGTTTCATTCCACTGAAATTAAGTTATATAACTAGTCTACCTAACAGGTAGCAAAATGCTGCCTTAGATTTTTGCTTAAATGAATTGAAATTTTTGCTGTTACAAATAATTGAAAGTGAGTGAATTATGGTTCGATATTTGGCAATAAGGACTATGTCAACATCACCAATTCCCAAATTTTATTTTCAACATATTTATTCTTTTAAAAATCACAATGTAATGGAAGGTAAGCAAGCCGAAGAAAACGGTGACACTCAAGAAATAGTAAATACATGTAATGCAATTGCATGGTACATTTACCGTTGGCACCTATAACCAGTAAGAGTTTCACTAACTTATTGTTTGCACTTTTGGAATTAATTTTTTAGTAATAAATATTCAATCTTATAAAATTTTAATGAAAAGCATCAGTAAATAATAAAAACTTGTAATATGGTATTTGGGGGTGTTTGTTTTATTAAGCTTGAAAGGCATTGTATTTAAATGAACAATAACATCACTTCAGGCTCGCTCGCTGCGACAGCAACCATTATAAACATTTCTTGATTGACAGTCTAAAAAAGAAACAAGCAAGTCAATGAATATACCTAGTAAAAGCATAAAGAAATGAACTACAAATATCTTATTTCAATTTTACTGTAATAGTTGACGCCTACAACACAAGTGACACGAATACGGCGGCCATATATCTACAAATATATAACAAATATCGACAAACTAATCGTAATCAATGTAAATATTCGTCTACCTTAGCCATCTGAAACAAATTCTTGCTTTTACTCATAGTTTTGTACCATCATAATGTTAAAATATTACAAATATTAGAACGAACAGTCGCACTTCAAACGATCCATCCAACGCAAGCTTAAGAAATTATGATCTATTTTAGTTATACGATAAAGCTTTCCTTATAATTATTTTCACTTGTATTTACTCCAAGTGATTATTCTTCGACCGTCTTGCACAGTAATCACAGAAAAAAAAAAGATTAAATTGGACTATAAAGACACACAATTTCACTCACCTTGACCACACAAATCCAAGGAATACTTTGCTGTCGAATAACAACATACGAGGCGCGCAAGGGACGTAGGTAAACGAATTTGCGGTGCATTATGGGGTAAAATCGAGATTTTAACTCACTTTACAGATTAGGGTTGCTGCCTTGCTCGCTCGCTTCAGGCTCGCTCGCTGCGGCAGCAATTAATATACTTTTAATAAGGTCCAACAGAAAGAGAGATTCTACAACATATTGAGAAAATAATGGATGACTGATACCACTGCAAAAAATAATAAAATACTACCAAGATACAGAGAATGCCGCACAGCAAACGATTCTAGACAGACATACCTATTGTGAATACATGGAAAATGTAAGTAAACAAAGGAAACAAGGAAAAGAAACACTGACAGTCAATAAGCATAAAGTAAAATAGGCAAACCATGTAAAGCTCATTTAACCAATGCACAAAAGTTTCCTATTTTTGGTCTTGATGCCAATGTATTTGATTGGTTAATAATTAATGCATGTTACAATTCTATTTGAACCAGTAATACAGATTGTTCTGTTGACAATAATATTGTAACTCGCCCTTGAAACAACATATTTGAACTTGGTTTTTCACAACCTTGTAAAAAAAACCTATTGGTTCACTTGTTTGGGAAAAGCTATCAAACATTAGTAATACATTAATCAATTCTATGCATATAAGGTGGTTGCACCGGCAAATACTGGTTATTTCAGAAGGAATTTTAAGTGAGATAATGAGCATTCAATGAAAAATAAAGCTTATTGATGGAAAGTTTAATAATAATGATAGATTTCAAATTTGTACAATCTGTGGTGTCATGAATAGACAGGGGGTAACTTGGATTAAAAATATAAAAATTTGATTTTAAACCCGTTTTATTCGTAAAGTTTATAAAATATGCTTCCATTTTTTCAAAAAAGTTAATCCTTGGAAGGAAAAGAAGAAAACTGTGCTTGGGGAACATAATCAGTAAAATATTCGCGTAGTTAATAATTACCTAAATTCCGTAAAACCGGAGTTCTAAGTGATTGATATGCCAGAGTTCCCCAAGCACATATTTCTTTGTTAATATCTTATCTTTAATTTGTGAAAGTTTCGTAACAAAAGTCTCGATCAGCGCCAAGAAAAATGAATCTGTCTGACACCTATTGCCAAAAATCCTTATTTTTGTTGCAAAACATGCCATTTTACATTCGAAATTGCCTTGATTATCTGCACAATAAAAATGTTGCCATTTTAAATCAATAACTGCTGCTCTGGATGCATGTAGCAGCAAGATATTTGACGATATTGTTTTCTGGGCCCAGTCTCCAAACTCGGTAGAAGACTTAATTCTTTTGTGTTTCCTGTAAAATGGCTGAACTTTCGGCGCTAAAAATTATATTCTATTTATTAAAACGTTCGGCAAAAAAAAAACACAAAATAGACACGAAAATCAACTTTCAGACTTAACTTGAAATGTTTCTAAACTGTTCATTTTCAGCCGGTGCAACTATCTTAATGTGCAATATTACTGCACAAATTTTGGTGTACAATAAATCTACAGCTATTGTGATATCCACACAAAAACCAAGACATCATTTTAGGTAATTAACAAAAAGCGTAAAGGAAACATGCACCAGAGAGACTTTGGTACACACCAAGAAAATATCTCACTTTCAAAATTACCAAGTAAGCTACAGTAATAAATATTCTAGAGGATATATGTAGGAACTCTGTAAAATATTTATATTTATTATTGTTTTATTTTCAAAACATATTAAAAAGACGATTGAGACAGTTATTACATTTATGGTTTAGTTATTACATTTATGGTTAGTATTACATTTATGGTTAACGGTTATTACATTTATGGTTATTATTACATTTATAGTTGATGTGTTATTACATTTATGGTTAGTATTACATTTATTGTTGATGTGTTATTTCATTTATGGTTAGTATTACATTTATGGTTGGTATTACATTTATGGTTGATACAGCGTATTTGGGAAAAAATCGAAAAGCTGTACAGACAGGATTACATTCAATAAAGTGAGATGTCCTTGCTTTAATGTCTTTAATGGAAATGACTAGTGTGGCACCATTGTAAATGTAACAATTGTGATATTCTATTAGGAAAGAAAGTAGTGTCTAATGAAGGACGGATTGGCCAACGAAAAGGAAAACAACAGATTTAGGAGATAACAGATTGAAAGGGACGTTTTTAGAAAGTCAAGGAGAAGAGCCGAGGGCTGGACGCTGAACAGACTTAGAGACAGTATGTCTGATTGAAGTAACAATGTTTTTTTTAGAGGTACACAATTTTACCATAGGGAGGTGATCTCAACTTACAACCTGGTAATAAACCAAGCACTTTTACAAGAGCATGTTTAGGTAACAAAACCAAAGATCAAGTCAAGGCGAAAATGGATCATTACAAAAATAAAAGGAAACTCGATTTATTGATGCTTCAGCAGCAACTCACCTTGTATACTTCTAAGTGACGGTTAGTGTACTAGATGTCATTAATTCCACAGTTGGTGAAGGGGGTATACAGTGGTATATTCAAATAATGTCATCAGGCCTCACCCCCCCCCCCCCCTTCCAAAAAAAAACTAATTGAATGAAAAGAATCAAAACCTTCCGATTGTGAAAAATAGAGTACATTTACGTTAAGACCTAGGGGTGGAACTCCAATGTTTTTTTCGTTCATTCCACACATTGAAACAATCAATTTCAATAAACGTTTCGCAATATAAAAAATGAAGCTTGTCATGTGCAGTTAATATCAGTGTATGATCATGAAAACTATTTTATGATGTAAAAGCATGCCGAAACTCAACAATAGACAACAACTTGTTTCGGAAATTTGGGAAAATGTGCACAGCATTTTCATTACTGCAAAAGCTGGTAGTGGGAAATTATTTCTCATGAGACATATTTTTAAAAAGCTTACAATGACAGGAATACGTTGTCGAATAGTTTGCCCTCCAGGTATTTCATGTGAAAATTATACCACGGAGAATGGAATTGTAAATCAGCCATTTGACAAACTTGTAGAAAACTCCTGTTCTTATATTCAAATTCGGCAAAGGTTGCAAAATGTAGATGTTTAGTTCTGGGATGAAGTATCCATGTCGAGCTATTTTGTTCGTGTTAGTATATTCTGATGCAGATTCGTGAAGATAACAGGTCATTCAATGGAATTAAAATAGTCTTAACAGGTGAATTCAAGCAATTATCCCATGTAATTGTAAATGCCAACAATTTAAAATGCTGACTTCATTATAAATTAAAAAACATCAAATTATTCACGTATCATAGTATAAGGCTGAATTTATTGTGTGCAAACGATCTTCAATTATTTCGGATGAAGAAGATAGGCAGGGGAAATTTGAATTTTGACGGTCAAGGGATTTACAAGTTTACAACTTTTGTCAATAAGAAATAGGATATAGTTCAACATTGAAACGTTTCATTAAAATAATACACCAATGGAAAAATAAAACGGAAAAAACATTTTTTTACCATGACAACAAAAAGTTTACTACCCAAACACGGTCGGATATTTTTCGCGTTCTTGTACATGGATTAGTTTATAGCGGGTTGGGTTGGTGTTACACCTAGCCTGTACTATATCGGCAAACCTAGTAAAATAAATAAACAAATGATAAATAAATAAACAAATGAATGAAAGAATCGAAGGAATCGAAGGAATTAATGAATGAATGAATGAATGAATAATTCAAAGTTTACTAATAAAACCCGTACAACAAAAAGTTAGCTCTTCTTGTTTATTTATGCATCTATTTACAACGTTCAGAAAGAAAATCTCTCTTATTTGAACTTCATTCTCGTACTGTTTGTGGTAAAAACATGCATCTTTTCTGGAAAAAAATAAGAAGACAGCATGTCGTCATCTCACTTTCCGTATAAACAATAGCTATGATAACCTACAAGAACATAATGCGTCTCATACATTGTGGAATTTCATCTTAGACCATGATATTTGTCCCAAGTGTTGGACCTACAAACAATCGTCGTCTACCACCGCCGAATTTTGTAAATTTATGAATATTCAAAATCATTCATCTCCATCTTTCTTCAGACCAACAGACGAGGTGAGTTGGGCAACCAGCTTTTCTTATACACTGCTTCTAAATATCACTAGTGCTATTAATTACACATTGCAGAAATAACGCATCTTTCTGTCGGGATAAGATGAACAACCCATCATACTAAGCCAATGGCCGACTACTTGTTTTCAGATCATATCACGGTTCTTTGCGACCTTACCCTAGGTAAACCATCTCCCAAAACTGAACAAGTATCATACAGAAAGCTGAAAGCAATTGATATTGAAGATTTGAAAAAAGAACTGTCAAATTCTGAACTCTGCCTCAACACTCCAGATTCATTAAACGACCTAGTTAAATGTTATAACAATACTTTGACTCGAGCGCTTGAAAGGCATGCTCCACTTCGGTCTAAAGTCATAAGATCCCGACCTTTAGTTCCTTGGTTTAATGAAGATATCAAAAACGCACGCCGTGAAAAACGGAAAGCTGAAAGAAAATGGCGACGCTCTCGTAATCATGAAGATATGTTGTCGTACAAAAGGATCAAGAACAAAACAAATCGATTAATGAATGATGCGCGATGTGAATACTACCAGTACTTTATCAACGATAACAGCACAAACCAAAAAAAGCTTTTTGCAGCAGCTAGCACTCTTTTAAATCAAGGAAAAAAGAAAACTGTACTACCTACCTGAGATGACAAACTTGAATTAGCTGACAAGATGGGCTCTACTTTGTTCAAAAAGTGACTGATATACGCACAAAACTGGACGTCATGGCTCAAGATCTTTCCATTGACACACCTACAAACTGCACATCCTCACCAACCACAAATTTTGATAAGTTTACTGCACTATCAGAACTGGAACTACAGAATCTCATTGAGTGCAAAGAAGAGTTGCTCTCTCGACCTTTTGCCAACTTCACTGGTCTTCAACTGCATCGATGTCCTGCTTCCAGTGATTACAAAAATGATAAATTTATCTCTTGTGGAAGGTGTGTTTGCTGGTGTCTGGAAATGTGCACTTGTAAAGCCTTTGCTCAAAAAAGTTGGTCTAGATCCTCTTCTTAGTAACTACAGGCCCGTCAGCAATCTGCCATATATAACCAAGCTCACTGAAAAAGCTGTATATAATCAACTTCATTTACACATGATAGAAAATGATATTTATCCTGAGATGCAGGCATCTTATAGAAAACGTCACAGTACAGAAACAGCACTTCTTCGAGTTATCAACGGCATCCTGATGAAGATGAACTCACAAGAGGTCACCTTACTCGTTATGTTGGATAGAGTGCCGCGTTCGATACTGTCAACCATGACATATTGATCAAACATCTACATTAGTGGGGCGGATAGGTGCATGAATTGTTCACTTTCTGTCAAAAGCACCAAAATTTGCATAGTTATTGCTTTTTAGGTATAGAATAATATCTGATATAGTGCCACGCCAAAATGTTTCGTTTTGCGGAGTTATAGTGTTTTTCCAAAATGGCGGCCATTTTGAACCGGAAGTAAAATTTCCCCCATATGATTAAGCAAGCAAACTGTCCTTTTTTATGATATTTTTAAGACAAAAACTATGTTAGGGGATTCCAGAGCAAGGATAAAGGCCATGTGTAGGGTACTGTGCATTGTTTTTATAAATGAAGAATTTATATAGAGGAAATACGTTTTTTAAATTATAAACCGGAAGTGAAAGCTAATGGGCCTGAAAACGTATACTTTATACAGGGTTTATGAAACAATTTTTTTTTTCAATTTAAAGTTGAGAATTATGATGACTTGCAAAAGGTGAAAAACACATCTTCTCACATTAACACCAAGAATAACATGGAACGCAGAGAGGGAGGGGCTGGCGTGGGAGGGGGGGGGATGCAGGCTTCCACTTTTAGCGCTAAAGAATAGAAATCCAAATAATCCAAATAATAATTATCCTCAAAAGTTTTTTTTCTTCTTTTTAATATTATCATTATTTTTTTATTTATTCATAAATTTTTCAATATGGGTGCATGCTTGGATTTCTTGTTCTTTGTGACCTTTATCATTTGGCTGTCAGCCCTCCCCACTTTTCAACATACTCCCTGACATAGGAATACATTTATTTCTATATTCCAATTCGCTTCATTACAAGAGAAATTGACTATTTTCTCCTGTTGCTATTTATCAACTCCCTAAGAACTGTGGCTGACTTCAAGGCCTATATCAGTGTACTACCGGTGCTATATAAGATGCTACCATGCTCTTTGAATTACCCCAACTATGATCACATGGTTAACTGTTCATCTACGTGACATGTACCCTCTAGAAGAAACAGTGTCTGATGCGATGCAACATTGGATAAAGAAACTCATCGACTGTAAACATCATTATCAAAATTTGTTCATGATGTATGACTCTAGAACATTACAAATAACTACCACGAAGACAGACGTTTCATCGTAGTATATGATTAATGTGTCTTGATTTTCACAAATATACGAGAAAATAATCATATGTTTTAAATTTTTTTATCTGAAATAGAAAAAACGATCTAAACGTCTCCGTAAAACAGTGACAATGATATTCTCATCCATTTCGCATGATAATTTAAAACAAAGAGCATCTTATATTGTATATGTCATTATAAAATTCATGAATAATTAATGAACCCAGAACAATGAAAAATCACTACTGTGACGGCATCTGTATATTTGATACAGAAATCGTCCTGATTTGCATAAGGTTTATCTTGAAATATTTCGGCCAAATTAAATCTAATTTCAAAAATATTAATCTAAAGTAGCAGCATTAACCTAGACATTTCATAAGTAATATACAATATTCACGTCCGATTTGTATGGAATATAAAATGTCTCGCCTTCAGCTCGACATTGTATATTCCATACAGATCGGCCGCTCATATTGTATATATTACATACATATTACAAATAGGATGTCATAAAGTTGGACATTTTTCATTTTCAATTATAAAATAACTATGATATACTGCACACTCTGATTGGTCAACAAGAATGCTTTATGAGAACGCAAAGCACTTGTCAATTTGTTTTTTTATAAAAGGACGCTACGCGTCGTGCTTCTCTAGCACTTCTCTCATGTTCTGCCTATCCCCGCGTGCTTTATTTCTCGATAAAGCACGCGCACACGTCCCTTATCGAAGGAATAAAAGAAGCGTGCGCGTGCTTTATCGCGAAATACAGCACGCGGGGATAGGCAGAGCACGAGAGAAGTGCTAGACAAGCACGACGCGTAGCGGAGTGCTTCTCGCACTTCTCAGGTGTTCTGCCTATCCCCAAGTGCTTTATTTCTCGATAAAGCACAGCTAGCAAGTTTTTATTCCTTTTATAAAATCCAAATTGACAAAGTAGAAGCAAGAAGTCAAACATAGCTGACGTGTCCGTACTTTGTGATCTCATAAAGCACGTGCGTTGAGAGCAAACAGAGCGCACGGTATATAATCCTTCACTATAATACCGGAAATGTCCTTAATCTATTATACGCAGTTCGTTCACTTGTAAATATTGATATGAAAAGGGAATACCTGCTCGCACACGTTATGATAGGTGTAAATATAATTTGACATTGTCAGACATTTTGTAACTTTTTAGTTACATACTCAAATATAGTTACTGATATACGTATACATTTTCTTAAAGCTGAAAAAGTGGAGATTACAATGGTACTTATAAAAGTACTTATTTTTTATATAATTATTTTGTGATATTCATCCGCCTTTTTTTCCCGAAGTTCACGGAAAACGGGATTTGCGATCGGACTTTCTTCTAAACAATAATGCCATTTGTTAGTTTGTGTAAAGTAATCACATGTTCCTGGAACTCCACGAAAAGAAAATGTATAATATCATAAAACACTGACTAAAAAATAATCAGTGGGTCACATCAAAAGCTTTAAGGAAATATAAATTATACTTTATGATCGTAACTATAATGGTTCGCACGCTATAACACATTTCATGGACATCGGATTTTAGGGTCCCCTGATACCCTAAATAGTTTTTACTAGCTATTTCATGCTCAAATTTCATGTGAAATTTTTCATTTATCAAAAAGTGCATAATATCCTAAACCCTGTCGTTGTCCTTGCTCTTCAGTAGTATTTACTCAAAAATATCGTGAAAAAGGACAGTTTTCTAGGTAAATCATATGGGGAAATTTTCACTTCCGGTTCAAAATGGCCGCCATTTTGGAAAAACACTATAACTCCACAAAACGAAAAATTTTGGTGTGGCACTATATCGGATATTATTCTACACCTAAAAAGCAATAACTATGCAAATTTTGATGCTTTTGACAGAAAGTGAACAATTTGGGCAAAATTCTGCACCTATCCGCCCCACTACATGAAGAAATTGGTATTTCTGATGTTGCCCTGAAATGGTTCGAGTCATATCTACATACCAGGGTGCAAAAGGTCGATATGGATGGAACGATCTCAAACCCATTCGATCTGAGCTGTGGAGTTCCTCAAGGGTCGTGCCTTGGACCGATTCTGTTCATCATATATGCATCTAAACTCTTCAGGATCATTGATCACGAACTTCCGAGTGCTCACTGTTATGCTGATGACACTCAGCTATATCTGACTTTTAAACCTAACAGTGTAACTCAAGACGAAGCCTTACGAGCTATGTAGAACTGCATCGAAAAGATCAGAAAATGGATGATTAAAGATAAACTGTTAATTAATGATAGTAAGACTGAGCTGATTTTACTAGGTTCCAAACAACAATTGTCTAAATTACAGCCAATCAGCATCTCTGTTGGTGACTCATCAATCAGTAGCAGTCCCGATGTTAAAAATCTAGGCTGTAGACTGGACTCTAACTTAACCATGTCAAAGCATATTACAAGTGTTTGCAGATCTGCATTTTTTCACCTCCATAACATTAGATGTATAAAGAAATATTTACATAAAGACAGTCTACATATTTTAGTCCATGCATTCATAACCAACCGATTAGATTATTGTAACAGGCTCTTATACGGTGCATCACAGGAACAGATTGCTAAAGTTCAGCGTGTACAGAATGCTGCAGCAAGACTGCTAATGAACGTTGATAAACGTTCTCATATTACACCTGTTTTATATAAGTTACATTGGCTTACAGTCCAGGCACGCATTAAATTTAAAATTTTGTTATTTACTTTTAAAGCTATACATAATACAGCTCCATCATATATAAATAGTCTAATAACCATTAAGTCAAAATCTAAATACAACCTTAGATCCAACACTAGTCTTTATTTAGAGCCCCCTAAGGGCAAAATGCTGAAGACTTTTGGAGCTCGGTCTTTTGAATCTGCGGCACCATTTTTATGGAACAAGCTTCCACAAAATATTAAAAAAATAAAAAGTCTGGATAAATTTAAAGCCATTAAAACATATCTATTCAAGGAAGCTTTTTATTGAACATTTTATATGTATTATTAATTTAATAGTTTAAATAATATAGGGTTTTTTTCCTACTATTTTTCTATTGCCTTTAGATGTTTAATTAATCATTGTAATAATTATCATTTTTGCTTTATAACTTTTAATCATTTTATTATCATTTTTATATCATATATATATATAATTTTCTACTATTGTAAAGCACTATTGATCTCTAATTGTAAATAGGGCTATATAACTATTAAATTATTAAATTATTAATTATATTACGTTGAACCTCAATACCAAAACGACCCTCCACAGCTTTTAGACCTGGTCAAATACGAGGAAAACTGATAGAAAAAACCTCTTGATCAACCAAGTTCAAACATGTACGTTCGAAAGGTCTTTTGATCTTGTTAATTTTCAAGCAGTTTCACCAGTCATTGTAATATGTGTCAGAATAGCGTTTTTTTTCATGATGTAACCTTTTGTAAAGATGTTGTTACTGGGACAAGCACTAATTCCATATCTCGGAGTTCTAACCTGACTCAATTCAAGAAGTTCAATAGTGTGTTTAGAAATCCATTTTCAATGTGTGAAAAGCAATCTTCAGCTTATCACAGGCAGGAAGCGATGATAGTCATGTTGTTTAGGCAAATCATGGCTTTGAAGTCAGGTGAGCTTATCTGATCAAAATAGTCTAAAACCACAAAACGGATGGTTGTAATTGTGTATGCTAAAAACAGGAAGTACTACTTTGATGTTTCCAGTATAATTCACAGTATTTTATTCATCAAAATGTATTTTATACGCTGTACTTTGTCCTGTAATGTTTCTGTGGTTCTTTTGTTGTTTTTAGTTTAACTTGTAGTGAAACTATTTCTTCACTTTGTCACTGTGTTGAGCTTACATGCACTGCTGTTCGTAACCATTGTTGCTTATTGATTGCTCTTTCAATTTGATGTTTCTTTGTGAAAAAAATATACAGAGAATCACTTTGTGATGCCTTTCGGATAATTATAAGTCTTACCCACTCCTCTACATATTGCCAATATCAATCGAATATTACCAATGTTGACAATCCTGTGCATTACAAATCAAACTCTAATCATCCCTCTGTACAGTTTGACAATGCTGATATATCTCTTCACCACACTGATGCGCAATCCTGTCAATCATGGAATTATTAATAAGAAATGAATGTCATTAAAATAAATAATACACTGATGGATTTGACATCCTATTTTATATATTGTTGACATTGTTGGCAATCATGTAGCATGTGATAGTCTTGACTCCCTATTTACTACTGCTCTGGTGTTATTAGGTAATGACTTTGCTAAATTTGCTTTGTTTTGTATAGCACTTGACGATTGCTCTTTGAGCAAGACTGCTTTCTCCAACTTTCAAGCCAAATGTGCTTTACCGGTAGTTGAAAATGTATAGTCTGACATGCACAGGGATGTCGTCAAGATTTTAAAGGACTATAAAGATGTTTAAGTGGTGATGAAGGAATGATTAACCAGGGCATTCTGCCAGATATTGCATCTTTTTGTTAACAACACGATAATGAGAGAAATGACATTGAGTGAACATTGCACTGACGCTACATCGATCATCATAAAGGTTGTGAGGGAAATGAAAGGTAGTGTTCACACAGAACCTTTTAAGGTTTTGCAAAATTAATACATACTGTGATTTTTGATGGTTACTTTTATATCTTGTTAATATTTATGAGTCTCACTTCCATGTGTGCTTGCGCATGCTCAGTGAGAGGCAGTCCGACTTGGTGTGGATTTTTGGCCGCCATTACTGTACAAGAGTTTTTGTTATTAAAGTTTTCTCACAAGAGGAGTGATTGTGCCTTTTGATGCCGAGAAAATGGCTGCAGATAAAAAGTTCGCTACAACTATCTCAGTTATCGGTAAGAAAGCTTATAGTACCTTAAAGGATTTATGTTTACCTAGTTAACCGATTGAAAAATCTTTCAACGAACTCAAAGACATATTGACAAATTAGTACAAGCCTAAAAGTTGTTGAAGTAGCCGAATCTTATCATTTCCATCGTTCTTTCCAAGAAGAAAATGAAACTGTCAGTGAATATGCCACCAGGCTAAAGCGTATTTCAATATCTTGCAAATTTGGCACTTATTTACCCCATGCTCTGAGGGATCAGTTTGTGGGAGGAGTAAAGAATCATTCCACTCGAAAAAATTGTTATCAGAGGTAATTTATTTATTAGGTATGAAGAGGATTGGTGATGTATACATGTCACGATCTCAACTCTCATTACATCCTTATACATTTTGTCCTGCTTAAAATAAATGAACTCACAAGTTAAGTTAATTATCTTTATTTTAGATGAAAGTTTTATGAAGTTCCATTAAGAACTAACTAAGTACTGCGAGGAAACTAACCAATGTGCCCCTGGTCTGTTTGAAAAAAATATTCAAAACTATAACAAAGACAAAGTATAGAAAATAGCAGAGATTACAACGAAAAGTACAAAAATACGTTATAGTATCTGACTGACAGTCACTTACACAGGAATGGATTCTGAAACAGAAAAAAATACTTGATTTTGAGGTTGTTCAAGTTACAGATATAGTCCAGTTGAAGTCAGTTGTGGTGAACGGTCTGTGATTTTAAGCTCCTCAGTATTTATAATTTTTCCCCTGTTCACTGCATATTTACTACTACCTAACAACCTACTACTGGAAATAAACTAAAAACTTACTCGCTGCATATATCCGCTAAAAAAATTTTATTAAATAAATTCGAAGATAAAAATTCGTTACAATTAAAAATTAGTCTTGAAGCTTGTGCAATAGCAAAAATAACATGCATCATAAGTATAAGTTGTGTGCTACACAAAATCTTACAGTATAACGGCCAGTATAACAGTGTATCTTATGATTAAGACAAGCTGACTCTTTACGTCAGAGGACATTTGCCAGTTAACAGACAAAAGTTTACGTTTCATGTGATGATAAATCTTGTTTAGGTGTTTATAAATTAGATGCACTCCAGCCAATTAACTCCAGCCAACCTATTAATGTTTTTTTCATCAGTAACTCATAGGAAGCTATCTTGAGGAATATTTTGGGATTTTTCGAAAAAATCATTTTGCGCACCCCTGGTCGACATTTACTGATCTGCTCTCTTAATAAGACTTTCCTAAAACCTAACATCCCAGACTCACCCTATGCTGTCAGTGGATTCAACATCTACATGCGAGACAGGCCTTCTAAAGGTTGGAGGCGGAATTCTAGCCTATGCGAATGAAAATATTGAAGTGAAACTGATCTTGAATCTACCGACCTCAAGGGGATTTGGTAGGAAGTCTTCCCGTATAAATAAAAAAGATCTTTGTTGCTCTCAAGTATATACCAACCACCGTCACATACACTACGATAAAAAACTTGAATCTAATATTTGCCTACTTATGAAATAAGGAGACAATGTTATTGGGAGACTTATAAAAAAAACACAGATCAAACTGCAAAATTCAATAAACATTGACTTACAAAAACATTGAAAAGTATGAATTTCAAACAGTTAGTCAACTGTATAACACATCCACTTAGCGGCACTTGTCATGGTGAATGTATCATGGATATACACAGCATTAACACAGGATTATCTGATCATCTACCAATCGTTTTAGTATGTACATTTTCTCGTTCAGAAGCTCAACGTGAACACAGAAATGCATCAACTTTAAAAAATTTCAATGTCTACTTCATCAACACCTTGAAGGAGGTCCGTTGTGATACTGCTTTTCTACTCAATGATAGTGATGACATTTTGGATTCATGGGAATGGCTATTCAAAAGCACTCTGGACTCTCATTGTCCGTTGTGTGAAGAGCGTGTCAAAAATCTAAAGCAAGCTCCTTGCATATCGAAAACGGTCATAAAACAATTACACTTACGAGACAATTGTCTGAAATCAGAATGAACAATGAAGACCGAGGAAGCCTGGATAAGGTACAGAATTCGCCGGTTTCATATTGAAAAAGGGACTGGGTTCTAGTTGAGAAAAATACAAATTATTAAAATCATTCCTTATGTTTTAAAATTATTAAAAATGTGAGACCATATTTCAAAAGATCGTGTTAAAATGAATAAATGGTGAAAGTTTGGTTAAAATCGGATAAATACAGATAAATTTATTGGGACTTGAATATTACAAGAAATGTATGTAATGGAGGGACAGTGTCCTTCCAAAACATTTTTCCTTCATAAATTCATTATAACTAAAAAATATCTAGCAAATTAACTAAAGTAGCATAGTAATGATGTTTATCTTTATGTTTTTGTTATGTGAAGATGTTTTTTAATGAATTTTGCTTTGTTTTTGAAGACTAGAACCCAGTCCCTTTTTCAATATGAAACCGGCTAATTGAAAGAAATACAGCAGTTAGTATGGTGCGCTCAGCCAAGCGCTCATCTTTCAATGACGCTTTTAATGCACAAAAAAATAATCCTAAAAAAATGTGGTTCTTCAAATAATAAACAAGCCTTCAACAACAGCATAACAAATGATGATCATTTTATGGATGACAACCAGCAAAAACCTTCTTCCTTCAAGACATACATTGCCTCTATAACTGATGAGATCCGATTCACTATATCAAGCTCCAATCAATCAATCAATCAATCTTTTATTTTCATTTCTAATATATTAAATAGATATTTTACATAATTTTTTGAATAATTTGAGAATGATGGGAGCCTAGAGTAACATACGTTATCGAGCTAAGCTCCCATTAGTTGAATTTAGAATAAATAAGAAAAATTAAATATGACTATAAATAATATTATTTAATTAGTAGAAAAAAAGAGAAAAGGAGATATCGATATTGTGGTTCTGATAAATTATTTGTATGAGTTCAAACAAGAATGTTTCAGAGATTTGATAAATTTTTGAAAACCATATAACTTAATATCATTGTGAATTTGACTCCATGTTTTTACGCCTAAGTATTTCAGGGAGAACTTTCCAAAATTTGTACGTATCGATGGTAGTTGGAAATTATATCTGGAATAACGTGTTGAGTATTGATGAGTTGTGGATGAGAAGTTAAAATAGTCATTAAATATGGGAGGTAGTTTCCCATTATAATATTTGTGCATGAATTTAGCAATTTCAATATGAACAATATCTTTAAATTGAAGTATTTTTAGTTGTTTATATAATATGTCTGCATGAGCTCTGTAATCAGAAAATGTCATCAATCGGAGGGCTTTATTGTTAAGTATGTTCAATGGCTGTAAGTACGATTGATAGGTTCTTCCCCAAACAATCACCCCATAATGTAGATGAGGATAAATCAAGGCAAAGTATATTTTTTTTAGAGTATCTAAGTCAACATAATATCTTATTTTTGAAAGCATTCCTATATTTTTTGCAATTTTTTTAGCAATTATTTTGATATGTTCCTTCCATGACATAACTGGGTCAAGGTGAATTCCTAAATAGTTGAAACATGAAGTTTGTTTAAGGTGATTTCCATTCAATTTAATTTCAGGATTTATAGATATTTTCTTATTGTGTGAGGAGAAGAGCATAAATTTGGATTTAGTATAATTAAGTGAGAGTTTGTTGGCTCTAAGCCATTCTGAAAAGTTTTTGAGTTCTTCATTGGTATTGACTGTCAATTCATTTAACTCATTACCTGAGAGGAACATATTAGTGTCATCAGCAAACAACCTATATTTTAATCTGTTACTACTATTTGCAATATCATTAATATATATCAAAAATAATAAAGGACCCAAATTGGATCCTTGTGGTATTCCACTTTTAACTTTTATAACTTGAGAATAATTGCCACATAAATCAACATACTGAAGTCGATTCTTTAAATATGAATAAAACCATTGATAAGCAGTACCCCGTATACCATAGTGATGCAACTTAGATAACAAAATTTCATGGTCAACAGTATCAAAAGCTTTGGTAAAATCAATAAAGATACCATATGTATAAAGTCCCTTATCAATTGCTGAAAGTACACTATCTACAATTTCAACTAGTGCCAATACAGTAGAATAATTCTTCCTAAATCCAAATTGATAATTATAAAGCACATCCTTTTTATTGAGGTAGTCTAATAATCGCTTGTGCATTAGTTTCTCAAGAACTTTAGAGAAAGGAGATAACAGTGAAATTGGTCTATAATTAGAGGGATCACTTATACTATCTTTTTTATGAAGAGGAGTTATTTTTGCCATTTTCAGGTCATCTGGAAATATACCCAACATAAATGAAGTATTAAAAAATTTAGACAGTGAATTTGATATAGAACTATTTGCTAATTTTATTAAGGAAACTGGGATACTAAATGGGCCCATGGCTTTTCTGGAATCCAAGGTGCATATTATTGATTCAATTTCTTTTGGGTACGTTGGTAGAATGAAAAAACTTGAGTATGATGACATTGGAGTTAAATATTCGGAAAAGTTTTTTTGACTTGTTGGTATCTCCTGTGCAAGGTTAGGACCAATATCTCTAAAGTAATAGTTGAAGTGATTAGCTATATCAACTGGATTATGGATTTCATTTCCATCTGAGGTAATAAGTTTGTCCGGAATTACTGAATTTTTAGATTTTATTTTTATAAGTGAATTTATTAACTGCCATGTAGATTTAATATCTTGTTTAATATTGTTAAACTTGTTTTTATAATAAAGTCTTTTACTTAATTCTTTAGTATGGGTTAATTGGTTGGAGTATTGTTTGTAATATTGTTTTTGAGCCATATTCCCCTTCAGAAAATAATTGTAATAAAGACATTGTTTGTGTTTTATTGATTTAAGTAAGCCTGGGGTAATCCAGGGTTTATGTTGAAGTTTTAATTGTTTTCTAGATATGAGCTTTAATGGGACATGTTTATCAACTATCGAATTAAATTTAGACAAAAACTGTGAAAATTGTGAATTAAAATTTGATATGTTAATATTATTAGTGTACAAGTTCCAATCTATTTCATCGATATCTTTTAGAAAATTCTCCCTGTTAAAATGACTAAAATCCCTGATTCTTTTAGTTCGACTTTTTTTCTTTTCAAAGATAGTCTGATCAATTATCAAAAATATAGGGAAGTGATCAGATATATCAGCTAGACATATACCGGATGTTAGCTGTTTGTCCAGGATGTTTGTATATATATGATCAATCAGAGTGTTAGAGTGTGACGAGATTCTGGTTGGTTGAGTAATAACTGGAAAACAACAGTTTGAATATAGTATATCCAAATAATCTGAGATGGATTGAGTTGATTCATATTTGAGAAGATCAATGTTTATATCTCCTAATATGATAAGTTGTTTATTTTCATTCAGGATTCCACTCAGTTTATTAGATAGATTATCTATATAGTTGACTAAATTTCAGTTAGGGTGCCTGTATATAATACCTAGTATGATATTTTTTTGTTGTCTACAAGTGTTGATTTCAATCCATAGATTTTCACATTGGTCAATAGTTAACTTAAGATCATGCCTTAGGTTGAATTGAACATTGTTATGAACGTAAAGCCCCACTCCGCCTGCATTGGTAGGCGAATCTTCACGTATAAACGAGTAATTTGTAATATCAATATTTGTAACTGAATTTTGATTAAGTTTGGTCTCACTTATACCGATTATATCAAATTCATGATCAAGGGAGACCAAAAATTCATTCAAATTATTGACATGTTTTGGTAAACTTCTGATATTACAATGAATGACACTTAGGTCATTAGAAGACTCATTCATTAAAATATTTTTAAGCTCGTTTATAGTATAGTAGTTAGATGTTATATTAGAGTTCATGTTCATGTCTAGATTTAATAAATCATTAAGTTATTATTAAATTATGTCTAGATCTAATAAATTATTAAAACAGTTAACTTATCTTCAATATCTGGCATCAAAATCTTCTTTAAATTTATAGAAGGCATCCAATGTAGTGAATGAGATTGCGTCAGAATGAGTATCATCTTGCCTTAAGTACACTTTTCCATATTTGGTCCAAGCAAATTTAAACCTGTATTCTTTCTGGAATTCTTTTACTTTCTTAAATAGTTCTCTTGCTTTAGGAGTTAGGCTTTCATTAATAAATAGCTTGAAGCTTTGCGTGTAACCCAGGTCGGATGAGGTGGATTTTTGGATGAGTTTTTTGGATTTGTAAATAGAATCTCTGACTTTGCGAGTGGTAAACTTTGCAATGATAGGTGGTGGACGTTGTTGATTTTTAGTAGGTAGTCTGTGGCTTGTTGATATATCTCCCGTGCTGATATTTAAATGCAATAATTTATTAGCAATGCTCAAGACAATGTTGTCAGTATCATCTGTGGGAGATTTAGGAATTCCATGGAATTCGAGGCAGTCACGTCGGGAGTATAGATTAATATCTTCTTGACTAAGCTCGAGTTGGTCGACCTTCGCTTGCAAAGTAGCAACGTTGGTTTTCAGTGTGTTGTTCTCTTCTTTTAATAGACGATTTTCCTTTTTCATCAACTCTACGCTTGCCTTAAATTCCTCAAACTTTTCATTTATAAGGTCTTGACTGGACTGAACTTTCTCCAATTCGTCTTTAGTTGATTTGTGGTAAGTGAACATTTGGTTGGTGACATCTTTTAGTTCTCGTTTGAACTCTTGTGTTTGTATCTTGGATCGGTCGTTTAAAATTCCTATTAACAGGGCTACCGTCAATGGTTCCTCTCCAGAAATCTGTTTACCGTCGACTTTAACAATATTTTCGGATGATAGTTGGTTACTTTCGGTCGGAGCAGACCTCTTTTTTGGTGGCATTTTTGACGAGACTCGAATACATGTGCTTTACGCCATATTTAATTTATTCAAAATTCCAGTCCATTTTTGACATCGACAGATTAACAAACTTTGTGACTTCTAGAAAAAAAAACACAAATACCACCCTTATCATACCGGCTATCACTAAAACTCAGGTTATTGTCAACCTTCTTAAAATCGGTCCTGACAAGGCTATTGGTATTGACAGCTCCAGCTATTGCTTCTTTTCCAATGGGAATTACTAACTTTTTGTTTTAGACTGGTACATTCCCAAAACATTGGAAGTCAGCCAACGTAAGCCCTTTATTTAAAGCAGAAAACAACCTCTTCCAGCGACAATAAGGTTTCAGAAAGCAACAGAAATGGCTCTAATTAAGATCACAGATGAACTTTTACATAATCTTGATAACAAACGTGTAAATTGACTGCTTCTTGTCAACTACAAAAAAAGCATTTGATATGGTTGACCATCAGTTGTTGCTGACAAAGTTAGAGACTTATGGAATTACTGATACCTCATTACACTGGTTTGCATCTTATCTACTTGACAGACAACAACTTGTTAGTGTTGCAGGTATATAGTCGGAATATGCTCTAATAAAACATGGAATTCCACAAGGAAGCATACTTTGACCTCTTTGGTTTATATTGTTTATCGACGACCATCCACTATATGTCAATTCATGAAAGGTTGTAGCTAATAGTAGAATGTTAATTACATTAATGTCAATTTATAGGAGCTTGGAGCCGGTGTAGAATGGAGCTGTCAGGCACCTCCACATCCACTAGCCTGGGTGTACACCTTCGGCAAGTATTAGCACACCTTAGCCCTCCAGACCTGGGTAACGGTCCCACTGCCTTGCTGGTGGCTAGGGATAGTCAAAGACTAAGGGAGTAAACCCTAACAGAAAACAGCAATGTGAAACAAAATATCGGTGATGTGTATAGGAAATGTTGGAAATTGTGACTAATCAAAGGCTTCAAACAACTAGGATATTTTTTCATGTTGCACTTGTTCTGAAATGTGGATTTAAAGTAAACTCAGTAAAGAAGATTTTTGCTTGCATTTCCCAGGACTTTCTCTTCCCCTTGTGTTTGAACGCAAGTGGCAAGGAAAGACCCCCATAGGTAATAAAGCAGCAATACATAAATAGTCTAAATAAATGGCGAAACAGTTTACACTTCAGGTAAGTCAATAAGTTTGTTATGCGTTTTTAAAAGATATCAATAAAGTTCATCAATGAGCAATTTGTTATTTTCGTTGATAGGTCCAAGACTAGGACGTGTTTGCATATTTGGAGAAAGTGTCAAGCTTCTTCCAAGGTCATTTGCTTGAATTTGATCAAGTATAATGTATTGCAAGTAATTTGTTTATAAACTGAGATTAATTGATATTACCGGTATGCTGATTTGGGACTATTTCGTTGAATAGAGAGAACCTGATGCCTTTTCAAGTCATTGTTATATTAGCTATATTTATTTGATCTCTACTTCTGTTTTATCATTAAACTCTCTTTATTATGATATACACAACTTTTAACACAACTATGTTTATTTAGGAACTATATGATATGGAGAAATTTACAGTTTACTTGCCAAGAGCTACATTTAATCCCAAAGAGTGTACAATACAGTAATCAAGGTATGCAAATCTTTATGAATTGGGGACTGGGATCCCATTTATACTTATTAACTGGGCTTGCTGTGGTCATGCAGAGAATTATAGTTGACTGTTGTTTCTTATAGTTGTACATATTTGCTGACATTAAGCAAGTTGTGGTAAAACTATGCCAGTAATTCCTATAAGATTAGGAAGAACTAGCCGTGGTCGCCCAAATACATCACGAGTAACTTTTCCAGCCAAAATTCAAATCATGTTAACCAAACACCGAACAGCACTAATCACTCGGCGTCTCCAAGCTCCAAGACCCTGCTTATTGATGATTCTATCTGTTAGCTCCGCTTATCTAATCTATCAATTATTAATCAAGAACAGTCAATCATCCTAGAAATTTGATCTTTATGTTTGTATAAGACATGTGTTTTAAAAAGTGATTGCTATACGCCTGGCTATACGCGTCTAAATCTATCTGTATATATATATTCTACAACTTGTCTACTCGTTTGCCAACGATCTAATCTATCTACGTACACCAAAGTAAGTGATCTTTAACCCTTTAAACTTACGCGCGGTGGTTTATCGGTCGCCGGCGACCGATAAGTTCGGAAATGGGTTTCCTGTGTAATATGACGTTTTTTATACCAACCAATGACATATAATGTTAGATCTAATTGTTGACTTTATAGTAGATCGTTTCTTATTGGTTCAAACACAATAATTCAACAGGCTGATCAAAAAAATCTTTTTTAGTCGACGAGCGCCGCCATGTTGGAAATTGTTTGTTTACTGATTTGTTGAGATTGATCAAAACACTACGTAAAATGGCTAAACCGCCCAAAAAACGATTTTTAAGTGTAGATGAAGTTCTCCAAGAAGTGCTGGACAGTGAATGTGAATGCAGTTCAGATTCTGAGCTTGGAGATTTGTCCTCTGACGAAGAAGAAATGATTGACGAAGGAATCAATCCCGAAGTTGATGTTGATGATGCAAGGTATAGTAAATTTATTCTTTGTTTTCCACATGTTAACATTGTCATTTTTTTCAACGTTGATTCTATCCATTTTCGTAAATGTTTATACACGATTTTTTGCGAATTAGATTCACAATTTATTGTGCCAAAACCTTGAGTAACATAGATTCACAATTGTGCCCAAACTATGACTTTGATTACACATGCCTGCTTGTTCATCTTCCCAAACTTTTTCACAGTTTTGACCATGTCAATGAAGACTATGCCGCTATTTTTTCTCACATTTTAACCCAAGCTAGTGGATTTGACAATCTTGTCACTCTAGCTTTAGCTGATCTACTTTTTGTGTTATTTTTTTTTTATGTGAATTAGTTGAGGGATAAACAACTAATAATCTTTATGATATAATTATTTATGATATATTGCCAAATTATATATGAGTTCATGAGCAGTATGTATTATGTAATTTATTGTGTGTTTTTTTCGTTTACATCTCATGACTGGCAGGAAATTACTTTGTTTACCCAAATTCAAACAGCAAAATATCCTGACAGCTATAATATTTCCTCTTTTTTTTTTTTTTTGAATATTCAGTGACAATGAACCAGATGATCCTACACCATCTACGTCGCAAAATGAAGTACATGTAGCTGGTAAACAACCTCAAAAGAACATGGACAATAGAACTAAAATGCAAGCAAAGAACTGGAAAACACCAGATGAGCAGGACAAGGAACCAGAGAGGAGGAGGTTCAAACCTTTGCGAGAGCCAGGATGCCAGATACCTATAGATCAAAGTTGGAAACCTGTTGACTTCTTCAGATTATTTTTCCCTCTTGAGAGTGTAAAGCAAATTGTTACAAATACTGAAGAGTATGCAGCTACTGTCAGAGCAAGAAGAAAGTCTATGAGGTGGCTTCCCTTGACAGTTAAAGAGTTTTATGCTATCTTAGGAATCATAATTTTTATGGGACTTGTTGATGTTCCTACTATACCTGATTACTGGAATTCTGATGGATTTTATGGACAACAATTTATCAAGAATTCAGGGATAAATAGAACAAGATTCACAAATGTTCTTGCATGTCTACACTTGTGCAATTTGGAGGAGGAAAGAGAGAATGAAAGAAAAAAGAACCAAAAGCAACCATATGACCCACTGCTCAAACTAAAACCATTCTTAGATGATTTGACTTTATTATGCAGGACTTACTATGTACCAGGTATGCAGGTTTCTATTGATGAAAGAATGGTAGCATTTAAAGGTAGATGTGTAATGAAACAATACATAAAAAATAAACCCACTAAGTGGGGCTTCAAAATTTGGGTACTTGCTGATTCAAACACTGGATATACATATACATTTGAAATATATGCTGGCAAACGTTTGACTAAAACTAAAAATGGACTTGGTTATGATGTAGTTATGAGCTTAATGAATGATCTTCTCAATCAAGGGTATCACTTGTTTGTTGATAACTTCTATTCTTCTCCAAAATTATTTCAAGACCTTTTCACTCAAGGCTGCTTTTGTACTGGAACAGTCCGTGAGAACAGAATTGTAAATGCGAAAAAAAATGGAAGTATTTTGCCAAAAAATGCACAACGTGGATCATCAAGGTGGTTAAGAGATGGGCAGCTGGTCTATGTAAAATGGAAAGACACTAAAGAAGTGACTGCCATGAGTACTTATTGGCAAGCAACTGGGAGTGGTACAGTAAAGCGTAAGAAGAAGGCTAAGGGAAGCTACACTGTGCAAGATGTCAACATACCACCGCCAATAGCTGATTATAATGGGAACATGGGGGGTGTGGATCTCTCTGATCAGCTAATTAAGTATTATAATGTGGTCAAGAAAACAAGAAAATGGTGGAAAGTATTATTTTATCACTTTATTGACATGTCTGTGGTAAATGGTTTCATACTGTACAACATATCTGGTGGAACTCTTGACCAAAAATGTTTTCGTGAAGAAATAGTAAAAGCACTCGTCAAAGACTACAATGACGTTGACCAGGAAGTAGTTTCCCCTCAAGCAGGCAGACCACCAAGAAGTACTGTCAGAGCAAAACATTGTCCTATTCCACTGGTTCCTCAAACAGAGGGAGTTGGCAAGCAAGATAGAGCAACATCAGGCAGAAGAAATTGCAAGCTCTGCTATGCAAAAGGAAAAAAACAGCAGCAGACACCATGGCAATGCTCTGAATGTCAGGTACCCCTTTGCTTGCAACTTGACAGAAACTGTTTCCAAGAATGGCATTTACCAATATCTGATAAATTCAGGGAATAATCAGGTTGCTCTTATGGCAAAAACTAGAGGAGATTTATTCTTATTGTAAATATTGTTCAGTTGATAATATGTAGTTACGAGCTCAAAGCACAGCAATAGAAACTGTTATTTTACCCTTTCAGAGTAATTATTTCTTGTAGTTTCAACTTGATTATTCTAAAATGGGCATTGAAATGACTGTTATTGAAGCAAAATGTACAGTGGTGTCATAAAATAGGGTTATGTTAAGTTTTGTAGCAATAATAATTTTTATATTTTTATATTTTTTGAAATATGCATAAATTATGCCTAATTTGCATAATTGACTGTCAAGAAAAAAGAAAAAAAAATCAAAGGAAGGAGAATGTAAAATTCAGCAGTTTTTTAATATCTTGTAGGACATCTCAAATGGATTATTTTATGTCATTAAAAACCCTTTCAGAGTCTCAACTGTGAGTTCTATATCACATCAGGTGTATCTGTAAATATCCATAAATTATGAGGTCACGTGATCAATTATGTCATTTTCCCGCCAAAATAGCACCCCCCTGATGCAAACATGATTATCAGAAAGCTTTTTTATTGCGGTTTCTAAAAATGTATACATGTTGATACTTTTGTCAAACAATATTCAATTTACGATTTTTTCTTTGATACAAGGTCAAACAAAGCCTAAAATAATTGTATGGGGAAAGGGTTAACTTGTTTACTAAGTGATTCGTTGCATGATGTTGTAATTGTAACTTTAGGACGATCACATTTGATTTAGCTAGAAATGTAATGTATTCAAGATCGCTTTATTCAATTTGTAATTCTATATTTGTTCCATAGTAATTTAGTTTTATCGTGATTGTGATTTGTAATCGATTTCGTTCTGTATTTAAATTAGTATATCATATCTGTATTGCAGTTCGAACCAGTTCATATCGTAATAAATCATCGGCTGCGTTCGAATGGTGTTTGTTGACTTGTAAATCAGCTCAACTGTGGTCATCGTGGACTATATTAAGTTCGAATTTGTGCGTTATTTCTGACGAAATTCCTATACTGAATATTCATCGTATCTCCAATGGAATGATCGGAATGTTTGTGTAAGAACGTGACCACTTCAATTCAGCGCGTAAAGAAACAATGATCGGAATGTGACAAAGGAAGCCCGAAGTTTAACATGGAAGACATATTGCAGCTGAAACGAGCCAGAAGCGCCGCGAAAGGCGTTATTACTAAAAAGCAAAATGAAATAAAGGAACTTCTACTCAACGTTGACAACCTCGACACAGTAAAGGAAAGAATTCCCGAATTAGACACTGCCTTCGATAATTTTCGAGCCGCACACGAAGCTTACCATGCAAACCTAACCGACGAATGCGACATCGATGAATCTCAAGAATACTTTACGGCCGAAAGAACCAGAGTTTGCGACCTGAAACAAAGAATAACCTCTATTGCTACAGCATCGACATTGCAGAAATCAAGCACATTAAGCGAAGGCTCGTCGAGTGTTTATAGTTCGCGTTCAAGCTCAAGACCATCATCGAGGAAAAGCGCTTTAGCTAAGAAGGCTGCTCTAAAGGCAGAAGCAGCGCTCCTAAAAAAGCACCAAAGGCTACAGGAAGAAGAATTCCATTTAAGGCAAAAAATGGAGCAGTTAGAGTTGGAAACCGACCATGCAAAGGCTAGTGCTGAAGCCAAGGCCTATAATAGCAATGAAAGCAGCGGCGATTCTGAAGATCAGCCCGAAGACAGTGATGACGACAGCGACGAGAGAACTGGAGAACAGAAGAAACCTCTATCAATCACCAAACGAAGGCGCAAAGTCAACTAAGTCAATCAACCCCCCCAAAACCATCTATCAGTGAAGAAGCGAAGTCGACGACTAAAGTCAAAACCGAAAGCGATGACGCACTATTAAGCGTAATCTCGGCTCAAAATATGCAAACGCAGCATATTGAAACCCTCCTAGCGCAACAGCAGAGACACACTCTTGCCTTGATGTTACCACAGCCCCAAGTACCGACCTTCGACGGAAGTCCTGCAAACTACTGCAACTTCATTCGGTCCTTTGAAAATCTCATTGAACTTAAAACGGACAGCGATTGTAGTAGATTGTATTATCTTGTACAATATACGTCTGGAGATGTACAAGAGCTCATGCGTAGCTGTCTCTCCATGCCTCCTAAAGAAGGGTATCAGGAAGCTCGAAGACTCCTGAAACAGAGATATGGTCAAAGTTATAAAATAGCAGCGTCCCTCATCAATAAGCTACAGAGAGTAGTCCCATAAAGTCGGAGTCTGGTGAAGCACTCCAGAAATTCTCGACACTACTTACGAGCTGCCGGAATACGCTAAAGGAAATCGGATTTTCTAGCAAAATAGAGAAGCCCGAGACGCTGAAGCGCATCGTGGATAAACTACCTTATGGACTACGGCTCAAGTGGCGCGATATCGCAGACAAGATAACAGAGAAACAACAAATAGAAATCACCGTTGACGACCTGGCAGCCTTCGTCGAGGATCGGGCAAGAATCGCTGCCCATCCTATCGTTGGCGATCTGACGAGCGATAGAAACTCGAGTACCACCGGATCATAACCTAAAGAGGACCGAAATCCTAGTCGGAGATTTATGACATTCGGAACTCGAGTTAGTTCCGAAGCGTCGCAGCCAGAAAGAAACAGCGATAAATCCACTCCAACACCGCACAAGGTCCTGGAATGTCCATTGTGTAGCAGCAAGCACTGGCTCTCGCAATGCTCTGAATTCCGAGGAATGAATCTCGAGGAAAGACATAAGCTAGTCCGCAGCAAGGGACTGTGCGATAACTGTCTCACCAATGGCCATGTAGCTAGTTCTTGCCCAAGAGCGAGCTTCTGCAAGGTAGACAGTTGCGCACAAAAACACTCAACCTTTCTCCACAAAAAATCAAATAAGACCGGCTCACGGCACAACAGCAACACTTCGAACGACAACACCAACCAATCATCCGACGAGAGCAGCGTACGCGCACGCAACGGCTACGTCAAGAGTCAACAGTCCTCGTGTGTGCGTAAAGTGACGGCATTGCCTATAGTTCCCGTCTGTGTAAATGCTAAAGGCTCTGATAGAGTAATACAGACGTATGCCTTCCTTGACGGAGGCTCAAACACAACGTTTTGCACGAACAATCAAGGACAAGCTAAACGCTCATGGTCAAGAAACAACTATGTCTATTACGACCCTAGAAAAGGCCAACAGCAAAACAGATACTACAGTTATCGACCTCGAAGTCTCAGCCCTGGACGGTAATGGTCGCGTGGAGTTGCCTGCCGTATTTTCCATTGCAAATCTTCCTATGTCGACCGAAAGTAAAGCTCGTCAAATCGATATCGGCAAATGGTCGCACCTCGAAGGTCTCGTCATACCAAGTATCGATGCTGAAGTCGACCTACTAATCGGCAGTGACGTGCCTCGAGCATTACAGCCAGAAGAGGTGAGAGGAGGAGTAGCAGGAGAGCCATACACAATGAAAACCACTCTCGGATGGGCGGTTGTTGGTCCATTGACAAGAGAATCCGACATCTGCCACGCGTCTAACTTTGTTCAAGCCGATATTGCTCTTGAAATCCAATTCAAGCAATTTTGTGACATGGAATTCCAAGATGCGCTATACGATGAGAAGAAAACGATGTCGAAGGAAGATAAACGTGCGCTAAAGACGATGGAGCGTACAGTAAAGCTTAAGGATGGCCACTACGAACTATCATTACCATGGAAACGCGAACCACCTAACCTCGAGAATAACAGATGCTTAGCTCTTCATCGCCTTTCACTACTAAAGAAACGTCTCGCAAGGGACCCAAAGGCTCCATCAGATGTACCAAGAGTTTATCGACAAACTTCTCAAGAACGGCCACGCACGAAAAGTCGCAGATGACGGGCCCACTGGAAGAATAGTCTGGTACCTGCCACATCCGGTTTTTCATCCCAAGAAGCTAGATAAAGTACGCGTCGTATACGATTGTTCGGCGAAATTCAAAGGGAACTCCTTAAATAGCGAACTCTTACAGGGGCCGGACTTCACTAACTCTTTGATCGGCGTGATTACGAGGTTTCGCGAGGAACCAGTAGCTCTCATGGCCGATATAGAGGCGATGTTTTATCAAGTATATGTGACGGAAGAAGACCGCGACGCTCTTCGATTCCTGTGGTTCAAGGACGGTAACCTCGACGCGGATGTTGAAGAATTTCAGATGAATGTTCACTTGTTTGGAGGAGCCTCATCTCCTAGCTGTGCAAACTTTGCTCTGCACAAAGCTGCTGAAGACAACTCAGGAGAGTTTAGCCGGCTGGCTGTCGAGACCGTAAAGAAAATCTTTTACGTCGATGATTGCTTGAAGTCTGTGGCGACAGAGAAGGCGGCAATCCAGCTTGCTAAAGAGCTACGCGAGCTATTGGCAAGGGGAGGTTTCCGTCTGACAAAGTGGACGTCAAATTCATCGTCAGTTTTGTCCTCAATCCCTGAACAAGAGAGAACACCATCGATAAAGAGTCTGGATTTTGACACCAACTGCATCGAGAGAGCCTTAGGCATTCAGTGGAATGTCTCTTCTGACAACTTTGGATTTGCCATAGCCATAAGAGAAAGACCCGCTACTAGACGTGGAATACTCTCCATAGTCAGCTCAATCTACGACCCCTTGGGCTTTGTTGCGCCGTTCACGTTACCACCAAAAATACTACTTCAAGATCTCTGCCGTCAACGATTGGGATGAGGCGACCCATTGACAGACCCCAACTTGCAACGTTGGAAGAGTTGGCTGCAGGATCTTCCAAAGCATCTACGCTGGATTAACGGACCACAATTCCTATGGCAGTCGGAAACAACATGGCCAAAACTACCGAACGACTAGATCCCAGACAACGACCCAGAGGTGAAGAGAGAAGCAGTTGCGTGTACAACACTAGTAGAAGTCCGGAACGACTCCATTACCAAGATTTTCGAGAGGTTCTCTTACTGGTTACGTTTGAAGAAGTTCGTGGCATGGATGTTACGTCTCAAGAAGAACCTTCGGAATGCATGTAGCAAGCATCAAACACGAGCATCTATTTCAAGAGAAGTAACCCCTCTAACTGTTGACGAAGTAAACGCTGCAGAAAAGGAAATTATTAAACACGTTCAGAAGTCAGTTTTCTCTGACGAAATCGACACGCTATCCTCAAATAGCCCTAAAGTTCTAAAGTCCAGCTCCATCTCCAACCTAAGCCCTCAGTTGAACGACGATTTGTTATGCGTAGGAGGACGCCTGAAGAATGCTCCAATCAAAGAGGAGAGCAAACACCAGATTATTCTGCCGAGCAAGGAGCACGTAACCGAGCTGTTGGTTAGACACCATCATGTCAAAAGCGGCCACTCCGGTACAGAGCATGTGTTGTCACAGTTAAGACAGAGATTTTGGATAGTAAAAGGCCGAGCTACAGTGCGCCGTGCAATTGGCACCTGCTTCCTCTGCAGAAAAAGCCATGGCAAAGTTGAACAACAGAAGATGGCCGACCTTCCAAAGGATCGTGTAACACCTGCAAATCCCCCATTTACATCAGTTGGAATTGATTTCTTTGACCCGTTTTCCGTCAAACGGGGAAGAGCGACAGTTAAGAGGTACGGCGTGATGTTTACCTGCCTCACTGTAAGAGCGGTGCATATTGAAGTTGCTCACAGTCTCGATACAGACTCTTTCATTAACACCTTGAGGCGATTCATCGCAAGACGGGGACCACCGAAAGAAATTCGTTCAGACAATGGCACGAACTTCGTTGGTGGACAAAGAGAACTCTGCGAGGCAATTGAAGCGATGAATCAACAAGTCATTCACCAGGCATTACTCGAACGGAATGTCAAGTGGACATTCAATCCACCCTCAGGTTCCCACCATGGATGTGTGTGGGAGCGATGTATCAGATCAGCTAGGAAAATCCTCCAAGGCCTTCTAAAGGAACAGACCATCTGCGACGAAACTCTGTCTACACTGATGTGCGAAGTAGAGATGATTATGAACAGTCGCCCTCTGACGAAAGTCTCTGTGACCCTCGTGATTTGGAAGCTCTAACCCCTAATCATCTGCTTCTGTTGCGTTCTGGTCAATCTGGTCCACCAGGTCTTTTTGCAAGAGAAGACTGCTATAGCCGTAAAAGATGGCGACAGGTACAATACCTAGCCGACATGTTTTGGAAGAGATGGGTGAAGGAGTATCTCCCGAGCCTGCAAGCTCGACAGAAATGGACAGAACAGCGGCGGAATCTTCAACCCAACGATGTGGTGCTTATCGTTGATGATAGCTCAAACGTTCTTCTTGGCCACTTGGATGAGTGGTAGAAGTATACCAGAACAGCGGCGATGGCCTAGTAAGATCCGCAAAGATCCAGACAAGGACCTCTACACTACTACATCCAATCAGTGAGATTGTCCTGCTAGAACAAGAGTCCCTTGAAGAATCAAGTTGTGACATATGAACGATGAACTTGACATTATGAACAATCTTCACATCATATAAGGTGTTCAAGTATCGTTAGTTTAATATTAGCATAATCATTTAGTCTATTATTTCCTTTGTTACTGTTCGTTATTTACTCCACTTATTATATGATTAATGTAAAGCCGGCAACGCCTTTAAGGGGCCGGAATGTTAGCTCCGCTTATCTAATCTATCAATTATTAATCAAGAACAGTCAATCATCCTAGAAATTTGATCTTTATGTTTGTATAAGACATGTGTTTTAAAAAGTGATTGCTATACGCCTGGCTATACCCGTCTAAATCTATCTGTACATATATATTCTACAACTTGTCTACTCGTTTGCCAACGATCTAATCTATCTACGTACACCAAAGTAAGTGATCTTTACCTTGTTTACTAAGTGATTCGTTGCATGATGTTGTAATTGTAACTTTAGGACGATCACATTTGATTTAGCTAGAAATGTAATGTATTCAAGATCGCTTTATTCAATTTGTAATTCTATATTTGTTCCATAGTAATTTAGTTTTATCGTGATTGTGATTTGTAATCGATTTCGTTATGTATTTAAATTAGTATATCATATCTGTATTGCAGTTCGAACCAGTTCATATCGTAATAAATCATTGGCTGCGTTCGAATGGTGTTTGTTGACTTGTAAATCAGCTCAACTGTGGTCATCGTGGACTATACTATCATTCAAGACATAAAACCAAGCATGATGTCTAGAAATGAAGTAGTTAAGTAAACCTTCACTTAAGGTAGTCGCACCGGCTATTTTGGGGTCTTTGTAAGGGCTTTTGTCTCCTTCGGAAATGAGCATTTTCATTTCAAACTTTTAGTAATAATAGAGTATTTATGCAGCTTTCGAAATTTGTTATTTATGTAATATGATATCTTTTTATAATTGGATTATTGAATTTCCCGCGAATTCTATAGTTTCACATTTTTTACGTTTTTCATCGCAAATAATGAATATTTCTTAAATTTAAAAAAGTAGTCTCGAACAGCATGATCAAATCGAGGTGCAATAGCTTGGGAACTGAGAAACTGTGAATACTGGAAGAGATACAGCTAATTTGAAACTCTATAAATTTGGCAAGTCATAAAATAACGAAAAAACGAGCAAACTTCTGTCGCAAGCTATTGCACATCGGTAACGGTGTGTAGAAGAATTGTGGCAAGTTTGATGCCTCTATCTTGAATAGCCATTGAGAAAAACATTTTGAAAGTTAATAAACAGCTATCCACATTTGATAATTTGTGCTGTGAGTTCAATATTTACGGTCAAACGGGTTAAACTAAGTGTCTTTTTGAATCAGCCATATTGCCCCGACATCTTTCACAATAAAATTCCCCTGTGGGGTATACAGAGGCAGCGTAAATTCATTATTTTTACTTACTTGGGCTTCCTGTGTAGTGTTGTGTAATATGCCAAAATGGCTGGCGTGACGGCCCCCTAATGTGAGGTTTACATTTACAAACTGCCTTGCAAATGGTAAACTAGCAACATTTATAAATCGAAAACAGCGGTAATCTATTCTAATACTAGTTTGAACTAATTTGTAGCTTGATTTTTGGGGATGGATTTGTTTTTCTTAGTGAAATTTGAAGTTGATTTCTGTTTGACCTCAAAGCTATTTACGAAGGTCTGAACATTTTGAATTAAAATCTAGCAAAACATGCAATCTTCAATTCGCTTTTTTGGCTGTGAATCTTGATAAAACTGTGTAAAAGTTACATTTATGACCTACATTTGGTTCACATTTATGATTTGTGTGAAAAAAGTTTGAAAATTAAGACCTAAAAATAGCCGGTACGACTACCTTAACTTAGATTCCCTAGCTGAAACGATTTCGCAAAGCAACAAAGTCGATCTTGGAACGAATAATATTCAGCGTGAATCAGATGACAAAATCAAAGACACATTTAATGATCTTATCAACAATATCAAGTGAGTAAATCATAAATGCCGAGTATGTATTTCAAGGGTAACTACAAGAACTGATCTGTCTGATGGCCCTGATTGAATTAACAGTACCAATAAAGCTCTTCAAAATATCTGCGCAACCCAAAAATGTACCTTCATCAACAATAAAGATATTGATCCGCCACAAGAGGCATGACTAAAAAGAGGACAGAATCACACCACAAACACAGCAAATTTTCAAGGTGCCCTTCAAACCATCATCAAGGGCTTTTCCACAAAATGGACGATAATATAGTAATCTTAGAAGGTGAGCACATACCAGTTACATGCGCTGATTCCCAGTTTGATAAAGTTAAAAAATTAAAAGATTTTAAAATTGCTAGCCTAAATGTTAATAGTTTATTTAAAGCATGTTGATGAGATTAGGCTCCTTCTGTCTAGTCTCTCTTTTGATGTATTAGCTATAAATGAAACAAAAATTGATGAATCAGTCTCTGACAATGAAATAAACATTAACGGTTATACCATTAATAAGAAAAGACCGAAACAGAGCAGGAGGGGGTGTAGCTATCGACATTAGAAAAAATATATCATTTTTAGAACAAAATGACTTGACTCGAAATGTTGTTGATTGAAATAAGTGTTCCCTATAGCAAGCCTTTCCTTCTAAGTACTTGGTATAGAGCTCCAAATATTGCACTTAATATTTTTAATCACTTAGATATCTTTCGGCAAAAATGTAATGCAGAAGGAAAAGAACTGGTCATAATTGGTAAACTGCGATTTTATGAAACTCTCGCCTGATGTCCATACTAGACGACTATTATTTCTTTGTTCTCTACACCAACGTGAACAGCTTATTAATGAGGCCACAAGAGAATCTGAGACATCAGCAACACTAATTGATATAATCTTAACAAACAATGCAGAAAGTTTCTCCGCATCTGGGAATATCAGGGCATAGTCTAATTTATGCAGTCAAAAAATTCATATCTCCCAAACGAAAACATATCATAAAAGAAGTCCGAAATTACAAACGCTTCAATGAAAGCGATTTCATTGAAGACCTCTCCAAAATGCCTTGACATAATGTGGAGAATCATGCTAATCCAAACAAATGCTGGCGGACATGGAAGTCTTTGCTAAACAATGTCTCCTTGATACATAAATGAATCCATTCCCTGGATTACTCCAAAAATTTAATGTTTGATAAAAATGCTCGATTACCATAAAATACAAGCAGTCAGATTAAACTCATCAATACACTGGGCTAATTTTTGTAGATTGAGAAACAACGTTAACATTGAATTAGGTAAAAGTAAATCAACCTTCTTTAAAGATAAAATCAATGATTGTAAGAAGTCTGGCGACCCTAAAAGATCTTGGTAGACTATCAATACCCTACTAGGAAAAAAAATTGGGGTTTTTGAGATGTGTTTGTGTCAAATTTTGTTTACTTAGCCAGGTTTAATAAGCTAGGTTGGAATAATATACTTTTTTTAGTGACTTTGACGAGGTAACGAGGAACCCGACCAATAATAACAACTCCGGGAGTAATACAAACTGGACAAAGAAATAAAAAAGAAATTTCTGATTATGGAGCAAAGCTTAAGGCGACGTCTGTTGATGGGGATAGCGAACATAGTGAAGTAGATGGCGGCAAAAACATTGTAAAGAAGCCTAAAAAGATCCGTAAATCTAGTGCTTAAAGCAAATTTGAAAAGATTGAAGATTGAAAGAATAAAGAATAATTTTCATTGTTTGTTTTTTTTGTTTGTGTATAGTTTGTCTCAACAAGACATAGAATTACGTCGTAATAATTAAGTAATAAGTTACAGTAACTTATAACCTTATATTTATTGACTTACATGATATTTGCCAGCTTTCACTTCTTCATTGCTCTGTTATTTTCATACATGTCAATTTATACATATTTTCGTGTTTGTGCATATGTTAATAAAAGGGTGCACAGATAAATATTGATCTAGTTCTTGCCTGGTATTTAAAAATAGAATTTGAAGATGACCAAATCACAACAAATAATAATAATAATAACAATAATAATAATAATAACGGTTTATTTGAAGCATATCTACATAGTAGCTCTACATCTTCAAAAAAAAAGAAAGAAAGAAAAAAATACAAACGAATGAGTGGAAGGGTGATACAAAAGTTCTAAAAGTTTAATCGTTGGTTGGCTTCATTAATTAAAATCTTGTAAACATCGCGTGAGAACAACTTTAAGTCTCCTGTGTTTTTGATGTTATTAGGTAACATATTAAATATCTTAGAGCAATTGTCCTGAAAAGTTCCCTTATCTTTGAGTGGGACCTCGACAGTGATGGATTTGCTGAAGCGATTTGTCTAGTTTTAAGTTTGAGGTAAGATCACAGGGAGCCCAGCTTACGAGATATTGCTGACTCCAGTGATAGAGTCTGACTCTTATGTCATCAACTAGAGGTCACGCAGCGCACAAACCAGCCGGCCGTTAATAATGAGATTGTTACGCAAGCCAATTGATACGACCTGTAATAAAACACCAATATTTATTTAAATAGTGTAACGGCTATTAGTAACGCAAGCATAAGAGAGAGGAAAAAAGAGAAGGGCTGAAACGCGGGTAGATTTATCGTTATATGTGGTCCAGCAGTTGATGGGACACTTGAAGCCAGCATGACGTATGATGCAAGTGTTCGCTCGGAGAACCAAAACAAACAGTTTGTGGGTTCTCTAAGTTTAGTAAAATGGTTAGTAACGACAATAACTGATCCAAAATTTTTATTGTCGTATTGGAATTTGTATTAAACGGACAACCGTTAATAAAATTCAAACATACCGCATCAGTAAAATGAGAGATTTATGCATGACTAATATCTCTAACTGAAAACTGTTTCAGAGGAATTTTCTACAGATTTAAATAAAAATTCGGTGAGTTGTAAACAAGATTCAAATTGACTCAAAAATTCTCAATTTACAAGTTCATTAACTGGATTGAAAACTGACTTGAAGAAAAAAATCAGGAATGAAGAAGCAGAAAGTGGTACAGCTCCAGAACCTCTAAGTGAAAATGAAACCCTTTCAGAGGATATCGTGGAGAGAATGTCCCTACCAGCAATCCAAACAACAGCTTCAAAAGACAGCAAAAAGAGGAGCAAAAGAGACAAGATGCCCTTAAGATACGAGATAAGGCAATGAAGAAATGGGGACAAAATACAGAGTTAGATGTGGAAGTTGTTGAAGATGACATCAACGTAGAGGTTCCTGCCAAAATAAGGAAACGAAGCTGCTCTGATGCCCTACAGTACTTATCAGTAAAGACAGAAAAGGAGACAGAACTTAAACTGCAGGAAACTGAGCAAAGAAAACAAGAGCTAGAATTGCGCAGAGAGGAGTTACGTTTGCAAGCTGAGCATCAAAAAGAACAGCTCAAAATGCAACAGAAGCAAATGAAGTTCATGGCAGATGCTTTGGCTAAGCTAGCCAAGTACGATTACTATGTTTTTGGACAAATATTTACAGATATAAGCTTAGATATTAGCTTTTATACTCATGTTGTAATCTATTTTTTGATATTTACTTTTGAGCATCAATTGAAAGACTCTCGTGTAGATATAATTCACAAATATTATTGCAGTTGTAAAGTTATAGAGGTATTGATAAAAAAACATAAAATTCTTAAATTGTACTTGAATTGTGTCATCTTTGTAGAGGGGACAGGGAACACTTAATTACACAAATGGCACACAGATATACATTTTTATTTTCATGTGGCAATAACAATATTTTTTGCAAAAATTTGTATATTACGGTAACTACTATTGTCTTGATATTATAGCGTAGCACCATAATTAAGAAAATATGGTAAACCATCGAGCTGAAATTTGAACGTCCGTCCGGCGTCCGTGCAGTTAAATATTTCTTGATCGCTGAGATCTTTATGTGTTCGTTGTTGTTGTTGTTTTTAATTTGATTCTCGTAATTCTTTGATTTGTTAATTGAATTGCAATTAAACACTTGTATTCGTCAGTGTACTCATTTCCAAGTTGAAATTTCCAAAAGTTCATATTGAAATACAACTTCATTCGTACTAGCTATTTTTTTAAACAAGTTACGCAGTATTCACATTTGAAAATTAAAAATGCACAGCCTTATTTCGATAGCTAGATTACCAATAAGTTATTTATTACACATTTCACCAGAAAAGTGAACTTTTCGTCGATTTTTATAACATTTTTTCAAACCTAAATGAGCGTGATAAAGCGAGCGGATCGCGCGAGGATTTGTTTACAACTCAAAGAAGCCATTCCGAGATTTTAGCCTCTAAAATCGAAAAAGAATTATTGGCCGGTCATGTGGTAGGCCCATTTTCACGTCCCCCCTTTCCAAACTTTATCTCTTCGCCTCTAGGCGTCGTTCCTAAGAAAACCCCCGGAGAATATAGAATAATACACCATTTGTCATACCCTGAGGGCTATTCTGTGAACGATTTTATTCCGCCAGAGGCGTCTACTGTCCACTACGCATCTATAAGTGACGCCATATCGCTGGCTAAGACGATAGGTCGTGGTTGTTTTATGGCTAAAACGGATATAAAATCGGCTTTCAGGATCATTCCTATTCATCCTCAGGATTACCATCTACTGGGCTTTTCGTGGAATAATTCTTATTATTTTGACAGAACATTGCCCATGGGTTGTTTGTCCTCATGCGCTATTTTTGAAGCCTTTAGTACGTCTTTAGAGTGGCTAGCGAAACACCAACTATGCGCATCAGGAGTACTCCATATATTAGACGATTTTCTCTTTATAGCTGAGTCGGAATCTAAATGTAGGGCGGATTTAAATAATTTTCTACGACTCTGCACAAACCTAAGAGTACCCATTGCGCAGGAAAAAACTGAGGGTCCTTTGAATACATTGAATTTTGCCGGAATCACGCTAGACACTCTACAGATGGAAGCGCGTTTACCGGATGAGAAGCTCCAGAAATGCAAAGACTTGCTTTTTGACTTCCGAAAACGTTGAAAGGTCACCCTTAAGGAGCTCCAGTCCCTAATAGGATTATTAAATTTTACGTGTTCCGTTGTCTTGCCAGGGCGCGCCTTTCTTCGACGTTTAATTGATTTGACTAAGTGGGTACGTAGGCCACATCATCGCATACGGATAATCACAGCCTGCCGTGGGGATATGCTGGTTTGGAAAAATTTCTTAGAGCATTTCAACGGTCGAACTTTCTTTTTAGAGGAACGATGGTCTTCCTCCACACATCTCAAACTGTATACCGATGCGGCAGGTTCTAAGGGTTATGGTGCGATATTTGGCAGTCATTGGTTTTTCGGAGCATGGCCTGCGAGCTGGAAGCCTTAGAATATTGCTTTTCTCGAGCTTTTCCCGATAGTGATTGCGCTTCATGTGTGGGGTCGTCAGATGAGCAATCAATGCATTTCCTTTTTTACTGATAACGCCGCGCTAGTCGACATCATTAATAAGCAGACTTCTAAACATACTCTAATTATGATATTGGTACGTGACCTCGTGCTAACCTCGTTACGGCATAACATCCTTTTTCGAGCGTTCCACGTACCTGGGGTTGATAACACTCGGGCGGACTTAATTTCTCGTTTTCAGATACTAGAATTCAGGGAATCCTTTCCAGAAGCGGACGCCGACCCAACTCCAGTTCCCGAGACCCTTCTGCCCTTGAAGTGGTCGCTACACTAGGTGACTTACTTCGCTCTGCTATTTCGCCAGAGTCTCGAAGAATGTATGCCCGCGCTTGGACAGTTTTCTCTGAATTTTACCACCTTTTTCACAGCGCGCCACTCCAATTACCGTTTTCAACTTCATGCATAGCCTTGTTTATTTCGTTTTTGACTGCTAAAGAATTGGCTCCGGCCACTATTACCTCATATCTGTCCGCAATAGCTTATGTTCATAAACTCAAGGGCCATCCGGACCCAACCAAATCATTCAGGACGGCGAAGGCAGGCGGATGTTCGTATGCCCATTACTCGTCCTCTTCTATATAAGCTAGTTCGGGCTCTCGCCAATACAGTAGCTTCAGCTTATCGGCGCTCACTATACACAGCAATGTTTATGACCGCCTTTTACGGGTTTTTCCGCGTAGGCGAATTAGCATGTAAAAGTAGACAAAAAGAGTCCTCGAATGTCAAATTTAATCAGGTTACGTTCTTTAAGCAGAACCATCGCGTTACAGCTGTCAAGATAGTTATCACCAAGTTCAAACATAACACAGCTAATCGACCTTTCACAATAATGATTGAGTCTGAACCTGCGGAGCCATTTTGCCCTGTGATGTTGTTATTGGATTACATCAAGCTAAGAGGGTACAACCAAGGTTCATTGTTTTCGTTTCCAAATGGTGATGCTGTCTCAATTAACCAGTTTAATACCGAATTACGACGAGCACTTAATTTCTGCGGCCTTGATTGTTCCCGATATAAAAGCCATAGCTTTCGCATAGGTGCTGCATGTCATGCTGCTGAAAGAGGTTTTTCAGACGCGCAGATCCGTGCCTTGGGTCGTTGGAGTTCCAACGCTTTTAAGGTTTATATTCGCCCGCCTTCACTCAAATCTAACTAATATAATGTACTGTCAAATCGCTACACTAGATTCGCCAACGTGTGGGTCAGTCGGGAGCTGCTATACAAAGGAGTTCTTGTTGTGGCGATTTTAGGATTGAATTTTATGCGTTTCTATCAATCATCTCTTTAATTTACGCATTAGCCAGGTCAGTCAAGGGCTGCTGGTGAATGAGTGGCTAGCTTTGTAGTTATCGTTTGTAATTTTCACTGCTTGTCATCTTGCGTCTTTTAATTGCTCCAATCTTAATACACGTTGCTATGTCCGGCAGGTTTTCATTGCGGGTCTTGGTGGGGTTGCCACAAATTTTTGTGGCTTATGGCGAATATTAGCCTGCGTAGCCAGGCGTTTTTGAGTGGGACAAGGGAGAGAGGAGAGGAAACGCCTGCCAGCAGCCCCTGAGATTTTAAAATACGCCCAATAGTTGTTTATGCATGATTGATTATGAAGGCGGCAAAATTTAGCCAATCACGTTCCTCATCAATAGACAGGTAATAAATGTTCACTTCCGCTGTAAACACATGTGAAACCCTGCTTCTGTCAAAACAAACACCCGCGTTTTGTGAGCGACGTTTGGAAATGTCACCGAATGATAATTGTAGATTTTGTGGAACTAGTTTCAGGATAAAATACGGCAATTATCAATCATCCGAAAATCTTTTCAAACCATCTAGACGAAGTGATTCGTTTGGTACTGTCCTTGCAAATATTTGCAATAAAGTGGGATTGAAAGTTATTCAAAACGACAAGAAATCCCATCGGTGTTGTAATCCATGAGCTCGCAAAGTGGGAAACGTAGGAAAGTTGTTTGAGTTTCTAAATAAAACTACTGATAACACTGATTGTTTAAATCCGACGAAATCTGAAGCAAAAACGAAAAGGGCACTAGAAAAACCAGATAAAGCTAGTCCGTCTTGGAGAAAGGCTAAAGTAGTTCGTGTGAACTCGCCAAAGCCGAAGACAACAAGAAAGTGTTTGTACTTAACTCCAGTAGTTCATCTACACCAACAATAACTAAAGATGATGAATTAGACACTTGTTTAGATACAGATGACTTGCCGGACAGTGGTCTACAAGTGAAAGTTGTTTTTAAAATGCCAGTTGGCAATGTTATCGTGCGAATACCACGAGAGGAGACACCAAACAGCTGGTTACTGTGTTAGGTTTTTCTAAGCCCCGATCTTGACAAAAGGTCAAGAGCGATGAAACAAGGCCTCCTAGAACAATGATGAGCTGTGATTGGTTATCTAGAAACTTAATAGCATCAAAGTTGTCAAAAACCTGTCAAAAACTTGTACAAAACTTTGTTTGGTGTTCACGGTTCGGCGATCAGCACAGTAACCATATCGCATTGAAAAACTGGAAAAGTGCTGTAAATATTATTTTTCACCACAATGACATTAAACCAGAACTCAAAGATGCGTTGAAGAAAAACATTTCCAAAGAAATCGATCAATATATCAAGTTGAGAAGCATTTTGGCTCAGTGGGAGACTGACGAGATTCAAACAAAATATTCACAGAGGAAATTAGGATTTTTTGTCCGTTTTGGTATCAAGCCAAACTCAGTCGGTAATACAGCAATCAAATCTTTGTTCCTCGTTAACTGTTTGATACAGTCTTCTTGTTCCTTTTTTAGTTTAAAGTCTTCATTTAGTTGAAAAGTTCTGAGAGATTCTTTTAGTGCTGTTTGTATGTCGGCTTCGGTGAAGTCCGCCATTTTGAATATGCACAATCGCTACATACTTCCGGTTGTCAATCCAAATAAAAGAGGCCAATCAGAGGCGTCCGTTCGTGGACGAACGGGAATTTCAAAATCTCAGGGGCTGCTGGCAGGCGTTTCCTTTCCTCTCTCCCTCGTCCCACTCGGAAACGCCTGGCTACGCAGGCTAGGCGAATATTAGCTACCCCACCTTTTCCGAAGAGACATTTAGTTCGTTAGTTTCATGTCACGCCATGCTCTTTATTATACGTTGTTAAGCGTGGCGTGATTTTTTAGGTTATACAAATAAATACGTCACAAATGTGGCCAAGTTTATCCAAACATCCCTGTATGATGTCTCTTCGTAAAACCTAGTGCGACCCTGCAATGACTACCCACAGAGCATTTACACACTTATACGCGTAGCCCGTAACAGTTTAGAATTAGCCGACTTAGTTATTTCGGGATGTCGTGGGGCAAAAAATTTAGTTCATGTGCATCTCAGCAATGTTTTTTTGCCATTTAATATTTTGTATAAAAGAAGTTTGAAGAAAATAAAATTATGTATATCGAAAATGCCGAAAATTAGTTGAGAAAAATTAACGTAAATTTGTTATCAAAAATTATTGAGGTTTGTTTAAAAAATTTATACTTTCCAGGTCCACATTAAATTTGCTATGTTTTTGGAAATTTTTAGTGATCCTGAACTTTTTGATGACGAGAAAATGGGAAAAAACTAGCGTTAGAATTGATAAAAAAATTAACTTAGGAACGCTACATCCGAGACACAGTGCACTTCATCTGTGCATGTCGCGCTGATCATGCTTCATGAGGTGCACAACATGCCTTTGGAATTAGTCTCAATAGTGCTAAACATGCTTTTCCGTGCCTTATATGCATATGGTGCATAAATCGTGCCATTCGTGCATAAATGTTTCGTGCCAAACATGCCCTAACGTCATCCCCAAACAAGTCGTATTGTTTCGCGTGTAGCGAGGTAAAAATCCAGAGTAATCAAGAATAATTTTAATCAATTTGTTATGATGTCAGTATTTTTACGTTATACCACTCAGTTAAATTTGGAATTTTTACTATTATCAACGAACGAACCGTTTAAAAAAATGGTAAAAATTCCAATATTCACATTTACTCAAAATTAATACAAAGATATAGGCTTAAGATGAAATTGATGATTTATTTTTAACTTCTGTGAATTGTAAATTGTTATTGTAAAAAAGGAAATAAAGAGAATTATTATAAAATATTTGTTCTCAATTTCCATCTCTCACTTTTTTGTCTCAACGGCAAGAATTTTCGGAAAGGTTTTTACCGACGAAATTCCGAAGACGGGAGTTTTGCATTTTTCCCGCCACTTCGTCGCCAACTTAGTCAAAGCTGAAGTCAACCGTGAAGCTGTACCGTGAAGCTGTCACTCAAACTCTAAATCTATCAATCTATTTCTCCAATACAGTATTATACGAGTGATACAATACAAAACATCTAGAAACAAGTACTAATTAAATATTCCTATCTTTAAAATTTCTCGAAGCAATGTCAATATAATTTTATCAACAGATTCAGCGTTGTACACTTCGATCTATTAATTATGTCTCGTCAGAACTAGAGCTCGATTAATACATTTTACGTCGATTTTCTCTCCACTCTGATATGACTTTTGTTTAACTTGATACTCACCTGAGCAGCTTTCTTCTTGCAACTCGATCTCTACTAAAATTTTCATGAAAAAGAGCAACAAACAAACAAATCTTAACACACATGATAAGTATTGCACTCCCCGTAAAATAATGAATACTTGTTGAATGATTTATATTTTCATTTGCTTTATTTAACATTAAATTTCCCACTTGTTTTAGATCATTTAAAACATCAAAACGACCAGATGATAATGAATGTCAGAACGACAGAAAATCACAGGGCACATTGGGCACGGAATACACAAGATTTGGTGTGAAGCGGTCGGCACTAAAAGCACTCAAAATTGGGCACAAAAAGCAGAATGAGAAACACCGTAAACGCACGAAAGGCACAACTTCAAGGCACAAAAGGCAGACTTGATTAGCGCGATAAGCACTTTGAGGAAGTCGATAGTCAAGTTTGAGGAAGTCGCAAAAATCTTGCTTGTCCACCATAAGAGTCAGACTTTTTGTAGAAGCATCTGGGGTTTTTTCTTAATTAAAAATAGCCGAGCCATTTTCTGTCAAAGCAAATGGTATCAAATGAAACCTTGACAACATAGCTAACCTCTGCTTCAACATAAATAGTCCCTAGTTATGAACTGAGAAAGATAGAGAAAAAATAACTCTTTTTTGCCTAAAAATCATTCAAGTGCCGCGTGTACACCAACATCATACACAAGACCCTTAACAACGCTAAATCAATGCATTGTGTAAATTATGAATAACTGGACGATCTGAAATCGCTTGCATGGGCTTCCCTTTTTATTTTCACGCCAAGATCATGTGTGGCAGAATATTAGTCAAATAACGAAAAAAAAATACAAACTATAGATATTGTGGTAAGGCAAAGGACATGCATTTTCTTTCTGTATGCCTGCTTCTAAGTCGTGGCGAAATAACATTATGAAGCTCTGAAGATTTAGGTACGCTCTTATGTACATGATGCCATACATATCTCTGAATATTTCTTTTTTTTTTTTTTTTTTTTTTTTTTGGCAGTCCTTTTTTTTATTATTATTATTATTTATTTATTGACAATATAACGAAATACAGTTTACACTAGAAGTTACATTTTTTACGTATATATTTACAATTCATTACAGATATACGAAGTTAATTTTATTCGAGAATTAAAAAAGTTCCATTTTTGCAAATGAAATGTTAACTTATTTTTTCGTGTGGCTATTTTTCTTTCTATTTTTTCAAGGGCTAAAAGGCTATTGATAAACATACGAAGGGTTGGCGTTCTCCCTTGTCCTCTAAATTTGTACAGTAAAATTTTATATTCAATAAGCAATTGATTGATAATAACATTGTTACTTTGTAAACTAACCCCGAGTAACGTGCTTTCAAGACAATGATCAGGTAATTCCAAGTTTTTTGTATAACACCAGTTTTTTATATCAATATAGAGATTTTTTGAACAATTACATTCCACAAATAAATGATCTATCGTTTCAGCAGAGGTGTGGCAATATGAACACTGTGGAGATTCAATCAATTTAAAACGATGCAAATCTCTATTGAGATAAAGAATGTTATTGAGGATTTTATACTGAAAATACCTTGTATAGCTGTCTATTGTTGTCGTGTAAATTCTCGTATAAACTTCTTCCCAATTTATCGTGAAATTATCTATTCTTCTTTCAATATTTGCCTTAGCACTTGGCTCCTTAATTCTTTTACGAATAATTAAATCGTAAATATCTCTTGTAGATAATTTTTTACTTTTTTTCTTTTCTTCTATATTTTCATCGAAATGCTGATGACTAGCTTCTTCTAGAATACTTCTCCAAAGCAATGGTATCGATTTTTTTAAGCTAAGCCAGTAAAAATAAAAATTCTGATTCAAACCCTTTTTGTGGACTTCCTCCCATTCGAAATTGTAACCCTTTGTACATAGGTCCTTAATAAAAAATATTCCTTTATCCGCAAACTGCTTAAAATAACAGGCAGAATTACCTACTAGAATATGCTTATTGTTCCAAAGCGGCTGCCATAAGACATCTATAACGTCAGTTATACTATCTTGTTTTGCATAGTCAGCCCAGCACGACAATACTTCATTATAAAAAGGGTGCAGGTTCCGTGGAATTTTTCTTTGATCGAAATTCACGCCAATAGCCTTCGTTCCACCAATACTAATCAATTCATACTGTGGTATTATTTTCCAGATTTTATTTTCTTTGCTTAACAGAGAAATAGCCCACTTAACTCTATTTGCTTGTATGCAGCTTTCAAAATCAGGTAGTCTAATTCCGCCTTCATCATAGCCTGCTATAAGGGTTTCATACTTTATTTTAGGTTTTCTACCATTCCACAGAAAATCAATAATAACTGTCTTCATAATTTGATAGGTCCGCTTTGGGACTACTATTTTACCGTATACATACATGAGTTGGGAAAGAGCTAAAGATCTTACTACTTGAACTTTACCAAACAATGTCAGATTTCGAGTTTTCCACAGGTTCAAAACTGATTTAAACTTTTCCAAAGGTTCAATGAGATTCTTAGTATTGTAAAAATCAATGTTGTAGGAAAAATTAATTCCTAAAATTTTGATCCGGTCTTTGTAGAGATTAACCCACTTCACGTCTTCCAAAATAGTTTGTTTTTTTACCTTTTTGCCAATCCAACACGCCTCAGATTTAGATTCATTTAATTTTAGCGACGAAAATCTATAAAAACAATCAAAAACTTTTAGAGCCTCACGCAGGGCGTTGACATCTTTTAAGAAAAGTGTTGTATCATCAGCAAATAAAGCAATTTTAAAATGGGCGTTGCTTAGCTTGATACCGTTTATTTTGTCATTACGTCTAATCATAACAGCTAATATCTCAATAGCCAAGATAAACAAATAGGGTGAGATTGGATCTCCTTGTTTCGTACCTTTTTGAACCTTGAAGAAATTAGTCGCTGCTCCATTATTTGAAGGGTTCAGAGCGAAAACGGCGTAAGTGCATTTTAGGATAACTTTTTCGAATTTTCGAATTTTCACCAAATCAATCAAAAAAGGCATCTAATGACTTATTTTGGTCTAAAAATAAACATCTTCTATTTTTTTCGGAAGAACTTGTCCGAAAAAGGTGTAATTCGGCCCGTAGTTACGCTTTCGCTTTGCTTGACAACCGTTCACTCTTGCGTGAAAAGCACAAATTTGTATAGGACGATAAAAATACCCGAGTGAATATGCATAAGTACAAATCTTAGAGTGCGCGCACTAAATAAATACCAGTAAATAGTGCTATTTTATGCTAATTCTATTTTTTTTTTTTTTTTTTTGTTTGTTTGTTTGTTTAATAAGTGCTATTTAGTAATCTCGACATCAGTGTTCATGGGGACAAATAAACCTATTAATATATATGTATTTTTTGGCTAAAAACTTGACCTTCGAGCAAAAAGTTTAATATCCTAAGAAAATTCAGTCCTTCTTCTAATCTTATGCAAGTTTTTCAAGTTTTACTTCATTCTACTTACACCGCTAAATCACTACGAACATGCCTATTTCGAACTACACGTGTTTTGACAAAAATACCACTGCAATGCATTCTGGGAAATCAACGAAATTTTCGGCAGCCGTCATAGCCTCCCCCCATTTCAAGTTTTTTTTATAAGTCTAACGCTACCTCGGAATTCTGCCGAATTTTCAGGCTTGTTGTGTTCTTTGATCGCCAAAACTTGCAAAAATACCCGCGGCAGTCCGAGAATTTGCCTCTAAAACAGTCTTTAAGTGATGATTTCTTCAACGGTTGCCAAGATTCACGAGTGCGAAAAAAAACACTAATTTTTACTCGAAATCATCTCACCTGCTTGATTTCTTTCAAACAGTAGACTCATCACAACTAGAAAGCTTAATGATGCTTTTCCAGAAGGCAAAATAATAGCAAAAAACAACGACAAAATCGCAAATGATGCGACTTTGTCGAAGTCCTGATTAGACTGAAAACCAGTTTCAAACGTGTTAAACATGTTTACCAGTTTCATGCCTCCCCAGTAACACAAAAACACAGGAGTCTTGATCGAAGCCAAAAAGAAACTACCCTAGACGAGCATAAGGTTTGTACGAGTCAAAAAATCCCTAAAATCGCCAAAAAATGTCATTTTTCTGACAATTTTTTCGGAAAAAAATAGAAGATGTTTGTTTTTAGACCAAATTGAATTGTTAGATGCCTTTTTTTGATTGATTTGGTGAAAATTCGAAAATTCGAAAAAGTTATCCTAAAATGCACTTACGCCGTTTTCGATCTGAACCCTTCATTTAAAACGCATGCCTTATTTTCGGAAAATAACAATCTTATCCAATTAACAAAATTTATTCCAAAGCCAAAAGTTTTTAGAACTTCAATAATAAAACATCTATTTACACTGTCAAAAGCTTTTTCAAAGTCGGCAGCAAAGACAATGTGCTCGAGGTTTTTACTTTTTGTATAGTGAATTATATCATCTATTAACCTTATTGGTTCTTCTATGTTCCTCCCCTTAACAAAAGCGAACTGTTCTTGATCAATCAATTTTGGCAAAATATATATTAAACGATTACTTAAAGCCTTGCTACATATCTTAACATCCACATTTATTAAACTGATTGGTCGCCAATTGTCTAGGTATCTATTATCCTTATTAGTTTTCTCTATAAGAGTTATTACTGTTTGCTTTTGTGTTTCTGTCATAGACCCGCAATCCAAATTAGCATTGAGGCAATCAACCAGTTCTTTTCCTAGCTCTTCCCAAAAAGCGAGATAAAATTCCTTTGTTAGCCCATCATTGCCAGGGGTTTTTGATGATCCCATTTCCTTAAGAGCCTTAAGGCACTCATCAGCCGTCAAATACCCTTCACAATAACTTTTTTCCTCTTCACTTAACTTTGCTGCCGCGATATCCTTTAAAAAGTTGTAACACTTCTCTTCGGGTACCTGCTGATCTCCAATCTTATACAAGTTACCATAGAACCTTTCGATTTCTTTTAAAATCATTTTTTGGTCAGTTATTGCTTCGCCATCGTTTTTCACTATCTTTCTCACATATGCTTTGTTTTTTCTTTGCTTCTCAAGCGTTAAAAAGTATTTATTATTTTTTTCTCCATATTCTGTCCAATTTGCTTTTGATCTAGTGATTAGACCTTCAGTAATATAATTACTTTTTTCTTCTAAATCCGCCCTAACTCGGCTGTGTTCCTCGAGCAATTCCTTATCGCTTTCCCACATCTTTGATAATTCAATTTCGTTTAATTTTAATTCTAATTCCTGATATTCATTGCGAAACGTTTTGGCTTTCCTTTTAGAAAACCGAATAGTAGTTTTTCGGATTTCATATTTTAGTAATTCCCAACGTAGTCGTGGGCTCACAGTCCTGTCGCTCTCAAAATTTCTTTGTGATTCTTTGATAAGTTCTCTAACCTTTTCCACATAAGTGTTGTCATGGAGCAGTGAATTATTGAATTTCCAAAAAGATGGACCTTTATTTACATCTTTCAAAAGCTGAATATTTAAACAAATTGCTGAATGATTGGTTGAAGGTGCTGACATGATTTCAGTGTTTTCGACAAAAGACTGTAACTCATCCGAAACGAAAAAGTAATCAAGTCTGCGCAACAAATGATTATTTTTTTGACTTTTTTTACCCTGTGCTATACCTTTCCATGTGTATCTTTTTGCACAAGGATTTCTAATTCTCGAAATATCGCACAAATTCATTTCTGTCAAAAGTTCCTTGATTATTTGTATAGTTTTCACTTTTAAAGTTGGATTTCCGCCAAAGGCTTCTAGCTTCAAATCAAAGGTTATATTAAAGTCCCCGCCCCAAATAATAAACGTATCTAGCGGAATTTCAAGCTCATTTACTTTAAGAAAAATTTCATTGACGGTTTCAACTTGACTATTTTCATCGTTAGGGGAATATGTGTTGATTAATAAGAAGTGGGTGTCTTGTATTATGCAAAGGACAATAATAAACCTCCCATTATTATCCGCTATCTTTTCTATTATCTTATATTCAAGTTGGTTTCCAAAAAGAATTGCCGCGCCTCTACTGTTCGAAGACCCATGAGAAAACAACAATTCAACTCTTGTGCCGTTGGACCAATTAATTACAACATTCTATGTGGAATGTGTTTCTTGCAAAAAGGAAACTCCTTTGTTACCACCGTGACTATTAAGCCAATAAAATATTTTACGCCTTTTCTTATATTCCCGTAATCCCCTTACATTGAGTGAAAGCACGTTAAAATCTCTGAATATTCCTATTCTTCTTGTTCAATGGTATTCTGCTTGGCTCTCGATCTAGTTTATTACCATGACATTTACACATAACACGAGTACAATTTTAATATAAATACTTAGCATAGCGTGATCTACTAAACTTTTGTACTTTTATTGACACTACACTATCATTACAGTTGTTGACATTACAATTTAAATAAGCAGCCTTTTGGAATATATGACAGTCATCAACAAAATTTGAAAAGTTTTGATCAAGGTATACAGTGATCCACGTGCCAAGCGAAGCAAATAAGCTTATAATTGAGTTTAATATGCAAAAGGTAATAACAAAAACCTTACTAAATCATTGATGATAAAGAATAAATGCAATGAAAGCAAATATAACAATCGAGATACTCGCTGAGTGAAATATTTTATGCTTACTTAGAAAAATGAACTGTAGTTGAATCCTTCGCTTAGGTAAAATATCCAATATGGCGGCTTTGTTGTTCATCACGCTGTGTTGTCTTCGGTGAGTTGTTGGCTTTTCGAGATTTTTTAAGTCACATGGAACTAATTTCTCCATTTCAGGATGCAAAAAGTCAGTTTTTCATGGGAGATGGTGAAGTTTCCTGAATCTCATTACAGTTGACAGTAATATTTGAATCATTTGAACTTGGTATCTCGCTCGTGAGCCTAGTAAGAACTTTTCTATCATTGCTAAGAACTTTGTGGACCGGCCCATTCCGAAAATCACGCTGAACATCTTTTAGTGTGGGCCTACCACAAATATCATGTGCATATGTGTGTGAAGTCAGCGTTTTAGCATTAATTTCCTTCATATCAATGCCGTTTTCAAACTCCAAAATCTGTTCAATAGACTGATCGCCAGTAGTAGCACAAGCAATGCGACTGAGCTGCGTTGGAAAGAAAAGCTGACATCACTATAGCAACGGAGGTCACAAATTCTACCCCAGCCCTCCGGGAATGGGGGATGAGGCTGTCTCCGATTTGAAGCGTAAGAGGCACAAACACGGACGAACAGTGATTTTCGACATGGTCTTCCTATGGAAGCCCATGTAATAACCAATCCTTCATATTTCCACTACTGATAATACTGTACAACAAAAGGTTGATCGATGTATGTACAGTTTACATTTAACATCATGGGAAACTGGGAAACCCATATTAATGATGATAAGAGTAAGTCTAACCAAAGTGAAATATTCATGATTGCTACAAAACCCTTCATACCATATATTTGAATTAAAGGTCCAAAGTAAAAGTGGCTTGAGTATATATATATATATATACGCTTAATCAATAATGTTTCTAAGCAACAACCATTTAAAAAAGACCATGATCCATTCCTGTCTTAGTTTATTAATTCACTGAAATGACATTCATATAATATTTAGTTGTGTATTATATGATATGCTAACTTCATTCATTTTAATTTCATCTGATAGGTGCTATCCATGAGCTAGATCCTTACGAACACCAGACTGAGCCAAACAAAGACGGAAATAATAATCAAACACAAAGACAATACTTTTAACTCCTGGAAGAACCATTTCTATATCTTTAATTCTGGAAGAAGGTCTTTTCAGAAAGCCACTTCATGGAGAAAAAGGAAAGAACCTGGTAAAACGAGTGAACGCTAAGATAGAGGAATCACACATTGCATCTGTTGAAAGTTTTATCATGGGAAATCAAAGCCAGGTAATTACTTCATGATGAAACAATCAACTACTCTAGCAAATAACCCTCTGGAAGTTCTTTACTTACCATGCACAGGCTTATTGCCACTTTTGCCAACACACAATACATGACATAGGTCCATCCAAGTTCAATATTCCCCCTCCTACCTTTAAAAAACAAGGTATATCACATCTGAAATATAAAACCTCCCAGAAATATATAATACATAAATCATCAATCAAAATCTAACAAATCAAGAGTGAAGTACTTTAAAATCAATTCATTTTACCCTCAATGACATTTGCGATAATGGTGTCAAGTGAGTGAAGGAAACATTCTAAACAGACTGGTTGTCGTGTTCTGCTATATTTATACACCCCATTTCCCAAAATTACTCATGGTTTAGTTTTGATGTTAAGCCGTTGTTCTATTAAGTTATTGTTGAGTAAGTTATTCCTTCCACACATGTACTTGACGGCCACAAAATACAAAGTTACATATAGTTATTTGGAGTGTATAAAATACAGAAAATGTCTACAGTGACATAATCCAGCCTCTGTGTGTAACTACTGAGTTTTGGCGAATCATTACAAGTAAGGTATATCACTAAATGTTGATCCAAAGAAACATTTTGACACAATTTTCAATACCAATTTCACAAATGTACATTTTGTTAAATTCCAGCTCTTCTTCATTAAAAAGAATAACCTCCCTGACCATGAAGATGACAAGATGGCCTTTATCAGATTACTGACTAATTTGGGGATGAGCTTGCTACCTAAAAAGCTTATCTCCAACAGACCCAAAAGATGTTGACGAAAGGTAATTTCATTTCAATATAATATAATTTAAGTCTATGGTGAGAAATATTGACCATTTTCTAAACTTCATTTTTTTATTACTACTTAATCAGCGCCATTTCGAGTTATGCACGGAAACGAGGCCTCAAACAAAAGGGCATTTTCGGTCCAGGAACGAGTGTCATGTCTCTAAACGAAAGTGATGTCCCAGGAGCTTCTCTTGGTGGGCGAAAGCCAGAAGAATTAAAAAACGAAGAACTTAAGTTCTGGTTGAGATGTAGAGACGACTTGGCGGACTTGTATTAACAAGAATTTTTGATTTTGATTTAGGGTTTACGACTATATTAACAGTAAAACAGATCAACAAATTGTAGATCCTGATCCCAACCTCATTTACTCATGTAGAAAGGAGAGAAACAAGTACAAAATCAGTGATAATGCTAGCGACAAGAATGAACGAATAAACATTCCCTCAGATGGTTGGCGTAAATCGCTTGAGAAGATGCCGATGTTCACACAAGCTGAAATGAAACACCACATGGCGAGTTCAGGAAAAAAACTGGCCAACAAAGATGATCACACAGTGACAACAAACTTGAGAAAAGCCAAACGCTTTCTAGACGATGAATACCTTGAAAACATTGAGTGTGCAGACGACAAAAACTATTTCTATTTCAAGGCAAACTGCTGCCATAGTTTCAAGAAAAATGAAGCCCCTCACAGATTGAAACTTGCTCTATGCATTCTTTCTGGTCAAATTATGAAAGCTGAATGCTCATGTAAGGCGGGTGAGTCTGGCTACTGCTAACACTTACTTGCACTTATGTTTAAATTGTGTAAATTTAGTCTGTATGACTGTGAAAACACTACTGATTTGGTCCAAGATGATCAACAACCTACAAGCTCAAAAACGCCTCTTCTTCAGAAGTGGCACAAGAAGAGGGGTGGATCCAATATAGCCCCAGAACCTGTACTTGAGGTTGTTGTTTAAAAAAAAAAAAGTGGATGGAGAAGTCTCTAAATCATGCGTCAAACCTCTGCTTTATGAAGCACGAAAAGTAGGACAACATTCAGAAGAAGAAGATGCTCTAAAAGCAAACTTTGCAAATCTAAACTCAAATGTTGGGTTCTCTCATATGTTTAATGGTGTTGTTCAGTCCAACATGAAAGAAACAATGTATGGCCAATTTAGAGTAGGTGCAACTCTAACCCATCAAGTCTCCTTTACAGAGTCAAACTTTAAAGCAGTTGCGGACATAGACTCAGTGCCAAGAGCACTTCTGCCTTCTGAAAACTATCAATATCCATGTTTTCCACACTGTAACACAAGTGCACAAATGGCTCCACCAACAAATCTATTGTATACTGAACAAGAATTTTTGAAAAAGCTTCAACTTAGTGACAATGACATCATACAGTTGGAAAAAGAAACAAGGGAACAAGCCTCCTCAACTAAATGGGCTGAGGAAAGAAAATTTAGATTTACTGCATCTAAATTTTATGCAGCAACACACCGTGTGAGGAATCATGACACATTTGCAGATAATCTGATCAATCCAAAGGGTGTTAAAGCCAGAAGCTTGGAACATGGGCGGAAATATGAACCCATTGCACTACTTGCATATGAGAAATTTATGCATAATAGAAATACTCCTGTGCAAGTATTGAAATGTGGTTTGGTTGTGGACAAAGTGTTCCCAATCCTTGGAGCAACACCTGATGCTAGGGTTATTGATCCATCATGCATTCACCCTTATGGTCTAGCAGAGGTTGAATGTCCAATAACCAAATTCAACGTCACTCCTTTAGATGCATGCACAGATCCAAAGTTTTACATGAAGAAATGTGGAGAAAATTTTTGTACATTGAAACAGTCACATGAATACTATTATCAAGTGCAAGGGCAGCTTGGCATCACTGGTGCAGCTTGGTGTGACTTTATTGTTTAAACCAAGGTTGGTCTGTATGTTCAGAGAATTGTTCCTAACGTTCCATTTTGGGAGGAAATTAGAGCAAAGCTACAAGCCAAGCACCAAGTACATCTACAGCTTCGTAGAAACAATGATAATGTTTCTAGTTCAAACAATTAATTCATGAAACACTAATTACTAAGTAGTACAAAATAGTGCCAATTAAACAATAGCAAACAATAGAATTTGCATAAAATGGCACTATTTAGTATTACTAATGTTTCACGGATATATTGTTTTCACTTTAATGAGCAAATGAACAACCCGTGGACTGAATTATTTTATTTTGCTAGATAAAAAAGACAGCTCGTACATATACAAGAAATCACGAGAAATCACACGAACATTGCCTTTTGATAACCATCCAAATTAGATATTCATAAATAGACAAAAACATGTAAAATATAATCTTAGATCTAATAAATTAGCAAAATAACATTACCAAAAATGGGAACTGAAAGACACAAGAATTCATTTTTTCCTTGGGCCACCAAGCTGCTTGAAACATAATTATTTTTGATTACAATTAATTACAATTTTTAATTAATTTAAGTAGTTGATTCTTTTAAGGAACAAGGCCTTTGGCCAATCAACATTGCATAATTCATATAGATGTGTTTTGAAAATAGACCATGAACACTAAAAGTGCAAAATATAAAATAGCAGTAAATAGTACTAAATTACACAAATTCTCTTGTTTTCAATTGTTTAAATAGTGCTATTTGCTACTAATCAGTGATGTTTATTGCATACTTAAGTCTTTGTACTCCAACAAGGAACAAACAAACAACAATAACAAATACATTTTTGTGATGACAATTTTTTAATGTTTACAAAGCATAATATGTCTGAAAAATTATTTGTCGATGTCATGACATGCTACAATGACTATGTACAAAGTTAGTATCAAATGATTGATATAAAAAAAATCTTAACCACAATATCAAATGAATACAATTGCTGCAAACAAGTTTTAATGTTTGCTAAGCAGTACTAAGAATTCCCTGATCAACAGTGAGCCGCATTTTTATCTCTTGGATAAATTGCATGTTCTTAAAGCTGGGTGGCATTAATTTATGGCTCTAAAGACAAGCTATACAATACTATGTCTGAAGACTTCAAAAAGAAATACTCTTCTACCAGAGTTATCATCGACTGTACTGAAATAAAATGTCAGATGCCCAGCAGTCTCCAGTTAAATGGAGAATTGTTTAGCTCCTACAAAAACCACACTACCATTAAATGTCAAGGTTAATTTGCCACCATTTCTTGGAGGGTCCGACCAAATGCCAGCTGAAGATGTGATCAAAACTGAAGAGATTGCTAGTTTAAGAATCCATGTAGAACGAGCAATCAATAAGATCAAAAACTTCCATATCTTTGATAGAGTAGTGCCACTTCATCAATTTGGTCTGATCAAGCAAATATGGACAGTTTGTGCCATCTTATGTAATGGACAACCAAATATCATATCTGTGAACACAAGTAGCACTGACTGAATTGTGATATACCAAATATGTTAACACTAAGAATTCCTGGGGCATACTATAGGATAAGTGTAATTGTTGTCAGTTAGGGAAAAAATGAAGTGCAATATAAATAATTATGTCTAGATAAAAGGCACTGTGGACTACACCTTTTTGCCCATTGAACTTCGAAGATGGCAGACAAAGGCAAGCAGCGCTCTGCTCTATTTAAATTCAATGTTGTAAAGACGAGAAACACGTAGTTCTACTGTGACTCCGAGACAGTGTCTGATGAGTGCGTAAGCACGAAACTCGGAGTCACAGTAGAACTACGTGTTTCTCGTCTTTACTTATTTAATTAGCTCTACACCACAAGTGTATCGAGCACTGTCTTAATGGGATTCGCACATTACTGACTACATTGTAAATTCAATGCTGTTTAAGAGGTTTTAAAGCAACAAGAAAACAACTTTAAGGGCTTTATAGCTGTATTAGTTGACAATTTCAACAAGCGAATTGACGATTAAAGTCATGTAGTGAATGATATCAAAAAAAGTCTAGAACACTCAAAACAGGACATCATGGACATCAAAGAGCAAATTCAAAAATCAAATATTGAAGGTCTAGAAATCAAGGTCAATGACAAGATAAGCTCGATTACTTGGAAAACCAAAGTAGACGCAACAATATAAGTATAAGTGGCCTTAAGGAAAGAAAAAAACGAAAGATGGTCAGATACTGAGGAGAAAGTAAAGAGCCTCCTGAATGAAAAGCTCAAGTTACACAATGATTTTTCTCACACCTTAGCAGACATTCTGTTGTGAAGTGTTTTTGCGTGAGATCTCGTCTATTGTATGGCATACAGATACTCTTAAAGAAAAACTGGATAAAATCGAGACTGTATGGAATGGTTTCTTGAAAAAGATGGTGAAAGGAGGATATGAACGAAAAACCAACTGAGGTTTTAAGATATCTAACAAACATCTTGTAGATATTACAGGGACAGAATGTGTAAGAGATGAATGCCACCACCAACATCTAAAGTACATCGGCCATGTTTGCAGATTGCCAAATGACAGCCTCCAGAAAAAACTACTGTTTGAAAAAAGGACACCAAAACGAGTGTGGACCAAGGTGGAAAAAACACTTGGTGTCGACAGACACCAAGCTATGAGAACTATGATGAACAAAACAGACTATATGCGACTGATAGATATAAATCTATCAATCGCAACCCAAGGCCATTAATTGCGCCTATGGGTATAATGATGATGATGATTGCTCGGTCTCGTTAAAATTACAACAACCAAGAATGAATAAAACACAATACTTCTTGTGAATCTATCAACGTCTTGCAGTTCATAAGCATATGATTGTGATTTTATTTTATCAAGTTTTTCAAAAAATTAAGTGAAGTCCAGATAAAGTTGCGCACGTTCTTTCCTTGGCGACCGATATGTAAACAAACTATTTACACCAAAATATTCTTGACTTTTTTTTAATTTTTTAAGGAGGTTCCATATATTTATGGGGCGTCTAGGATCTTAGAGGTTTATTAAAAATCAACTGCCCACAAAGCACATGGGCGGACTATATTTCAAAGACTTTAGGTCAAAGAATTAGTTTTTGCACAAATGATCATGTGACTGGTCACCATAGCAAAGCTATGGCTGTCATAATAAAGCTCCTTTTTAACATAGAAAAAATAAAAACTCTAGTTTTAAGCGGTATTTTTTTTGAAAACATTGCATGTGGATTTAAGTACGATGACCTAGCATATATTACTGTGACAAAAAAATCGGTAGAACCTCAGAAATAACGGAATAATGGTTTTTCCTAAATTAAAAAAACTCTGCAGTTGGAAAATTGTTGAAAATTTGCAAACTACTTTATTATACCACTAAAATAATATTCTGAAAATTTCAAAAAAATTTACTGCTCAGTTTTCGAGTTTTTAAATTTTAAAAGCACACGTGTATTTTCATGACGTCATCAAAATAAAAATTCTTCAAGTTTGAGGTGTGCGCATGTGCGTGATCATGCACGAGTGCGCGCTCTGAAATTATATGGAGCCACCTTAAAACATTTGAGAAAATTTTGGAAAAAAACACCAATCTGTTTTATTTTCTATTGAAATATATTATTTGAAGAATATATAAATCTGCTTTTTGAGTTCAAAATGCAAATTTGTGAAGCATTCAAATAGATTTTCTAGACGTCCCGTCTCCAATGGTCTCATTTTGAATTAATTTGTGAAGCATGTTTTTTTCTGATTGCAAGCACTTTTAGATGTAATACAATGCAATGCATTTTAGTTGCTGCTGCAGCAAGCGAGCCTGATGCGAGTGAGCAAGGCAGCAACCCTAATTCGTAAAAGGAGTAAAAATCTCGATTTTACCCCATAATGCACCGCAAATTCGTTTACCTGCGTCCCTTGCGCGCCTTGTATGTATGTGTATGTGTTGTTATTCGACACCAAAGTCTTTCTCATGCTTGGATTTGTTTGTGGTCAAGGTGAGTGAAACTGTGTTTTTTATGTCCAATTTAATCTTTTTTTTCTGTGATTACTGTGCAAGACGCCCAAAGTATAATTACTTGGAGTAAATGCAAGTGATATTAGGAATGTTTGTAATATTTCACATAATGATAGTACAAAACTATAAGTAAAAGCAAGAATTTGTTTAAGATGGCTGAGGAAGACAAAGATTTGCATTGATTACAATTAGTTTGTCATGCATCCCTGTCCGTATAAATAGATATACGTCCGCTATTTGTGTCACTTGTTGTAGACGTCAATTATTACAGTAAAATAGCAGATATTAGATCTGAGCCTGCTCCTCAGCAGTCTCGATTAACAGTGCATGGAATCGAGACACTTGGGTCGTCAAACCAAGATGGCACTAGTAAACAATAGGGGCAGTAGCACTGATGGCGAAGAAAATCTATTGCCCCAAAATATATTTTTCTCTAAAGAAAATGAGGCTCAGATAATCGGTGGTGTCTGTCCTCGAGGAATAAACAAGAATTGTTCGAAAGAATGACTAAATTATCGCAAAGGAACGACGAGAGACAGAATCAACGCTTCGAACAATAACAAAACAAAGTTGATCCAAAGGTTAATTGTGTTTATGTTACAATTTCGGATTTAGGCCTTTAAATCATGTACTAATATCTCGTTATTTCTTCTTCAGAGTCATTTGTTATCTCAGAAATAAGTGGGATAAAAATTGAGTCAACTTTCGTCTGACTCGGATGATTCATTTTCCGTAACTAAAAAGAAATTGTTTTAACAAGAATTCTTTCAAGAAAGTTCTTTACTTTTCTAGTGTGTTTTTTTTAATACTCATCCTACTCGCGAGTGAGAATGTGTGAATAGACTTGTTTCTTTATGAGTGACTGATGATAGTCCTGAATATTCTGTTATTCATATTTGCGAGTGACAAAGGCCACTCGCTACTCACACTCGCGAGTGGCCATGTACTGTACATGACATCAGTTTCTTTAATAACATTGATTTTCTGTGTTAGTCTTTATTCTAAAAAGAATCTTGATTCTAGTAAATCTAGCTTCAAAAAAGAGAATGTTGCTTAGAAAGCAGAGGTTACTGGCTTCACGAACAAAATTAACCTAATGAAGAACACTTTAAATGAACATGAACACCATTCACGAAGAGCATGTTTAGAAAATAGAGCCATTCTAGACTTTGTGAACAGTAGAATATTTGGAGAGTTTGAAAATGCACCCACCCATGTGGATAATTCATATATGTTACCACTTCAATATTCTTACAGCAACTTATTCATTTGTCATTTTTTTACACATTAAAATGAATGTACAATATACATAGTACTTACTGCACTGATTTACAGTATTGATATAGTATCTCTATCCAGGCAGTAGCCCTGCAATAAAGAAGAGATAATGTAGTTCATAACAAATGTAAAAAACTGTACATGCATTGAATAATAGAATACATACAGTAAATAATGCTATCTTATCTTAACACTAGTTTCCAGTCTCCTGAACAATATAATTCAGGCCAATTGGATGCATTTAGCCCACAAAATTAACCAAAAAGAAAGAAAGAAAGGAAAAAACAAAAGAAAAAGGTTTGACCTTCATCCCCGCCCCAAAAAAAAAACTTGCATAAAAGACAAGCCGAAAAAAATATAGGCAAGGTTGAAACCTCCCCATCCCCCCCCCCTTATTTTTCTAATGGTCCGTCCCTTCCTTACTGATAAATATAGCATGCTTAATACAGCCACCGCGTTATTTAAGACCACTTTAAATTTCGTTGTCCCGGCCTTCATTGGACGGATAACGAACTTCACGAGTTTTCATTGTATCAACCATTAGCATTAATTTCTATACGCCTGACAGAGCTGAAAAAAACTTATAGTTTTTCTGTGGAAAACCAAACGGAAAAGTTTTGGGGGCAAGAAGACCATAAATTTTCCACACAGAAAATAGTTTACCAAATTTGTGAAGGAAAAACGTTATTAAAAAAATAATGACAAGCCCTCGTTGTGTTTTTTTTAGTAGAAACTCCACATAAACACAGCTTATGTTTAACTTCATCGGTGGAAATAAGTAGAGAGAGTCTGAGAGAACTAAAAGACCTTTAACGTCGAAGTATGTTTGGCTCTCAAACACCGGAGTTTTGAACATACGAATTAATGCAACGAAATTCTACACAACTTCGACTGAAATATCCTTCACCAAAATCGAAAAACAATACCTAAAACAACAGTACTACATACGTAGCATATTTTCTTAAAATAAATTTGATATAACATCAGTTTATCAGACAGTCTTTCGTCAGTTTGCAGTTCTTTGCATCTTGGCGCCATTTTGCAAACACGCGTTTCGACATCAAGAAAGGTTTTCATCGATTTTCGCTAAAAAACATATAATTACAAATAGCTTACCTCACATTAGCAAAGGACATGTTAAAACCATCTTTTAAGAGAACAAAATGCTACATTTATTATTGTACTTTCTCACTATCATCAGCCACCAACATGGTAGCAGTTGAAATCTGTTCAAACTACCCAAGATGCATTGCAAACTGTGTAATTAAGCCACAGGAATCCCGAGTTGCTAAAAAACAAGGAAAAATGTACAAGAAATCTACAAGAAATTAACAGTTAAAAAAACAAAACAATGGTGCCAAACAAATCAGTCAAAGTAAGACAAGAACAGCATTTTTGTTCAAATCGCATGAGGGATTATTATATTACATCCATTCATTCACTCTGTGCAGAGGTGCAGTAAAAACTAGCCAACAATTTCCCCATCTAAAAAATACAGAAATCAATGTATTCAACAATTTTTAAATACAGTCAGATTTAAAAGAAAAAGAAAGCACACACAGCACTCATAACATCACAATTAGAATGTTCTTGGAATACCACTAATAGACCTTTACACGCAACAACTTCAGCCTCGACAGCATGTAATTATTGTTTAGAATGAGGACCACATCCACATTGTGTTTGTTTTCAATACTTTTAAAACTTGAATTCTTTAAATGAATTTATCACACAATGTATTCAAATTGAATCCTACTTTATCAGAAGGTTTGAAGCAGTAGACATTAACCCTTTCGCTCCTGTGCCGGCCAAAACCGGCCGTAGACAACTACCTTGCTTTAAAAAATCATATTTTCCTGAATTAAGTCATTCATGCCATAAATCACCATTCAAAGCAAACACTAGGAATGTTGCTAACTGTTAAGTACCATTCAAACTGGCAATTTGGGCAAAAACATACAGTTCAAACTTTAAAAAGCAGGAAAATCACGTTTTTCGCTATTTTCAGATGTTGAAAATCACACATTTTGCAGGTCGATTTTTTTGGCTAAAAGCTTTGCCTTCAAGCAAAAGGTTTAATATCCTGAGAAAATTCAGCCTTCTACTAAGCTTATGCGAGTTTTTCAAGTTTTATTTCATTCTACTTGCAGCGCTAAATCCATACGAACATCCCTATTTCGAACTACACGTGTTTCGACAAAAAACACCACTGCAATTCATTCTGGGAAATTAACCATATTTTCGGCAGCCGACACACCATCCCGCCATTTTAAGTCTAACGCTACCTCGGAATTCTGCCGAAATTTCAGGCTTGTTGTGTTCTTCTATCGCCAAAACTTGCAAAAAAAGCCGCGGCAGTCCGAGAATTTGCCTCTAAAACAGTTTGAAGTGATGATTTCTTCAACGGTCACCAAAATTCACGAGTTCGAAAAAAACACGAAATTTTACTGGAAATCATCTCTCCTGCTTGATTTCTTTCAAACAGTAGACTCATCACAACTAGAAAGCTTAATGATGCTTTTCCAGAAGCGTTTAGAGGCAAAATAATAGCAAAGAACAACGACGAAATCACGATTGATGCGACTTCGTCAAAGTTCTGATTAGACTGAAAACCTGTTTCAAACGTGTTAAACCTGTTAGTAGTTAAGGGGTTAGTTGGTGTTACCGACTTACCCGCGCCCGCGATGTTTGGCGGGCCTAAGAAAAAGAGGTACTGGTCAGCGGTAGAACAGAGTGCATTATGGGATCGCAAAAAATATGTGTTACCGACCTGGCCGCGCCCGCGATGAGGAGATTGGGTACGGGTCAGCGGTAGAAGGGTATGGATAAAAGCGCGGGAACGAGAGAGCCTTCAGTGAGACGACGGTGAGCATGGAGAAATGCAGACAATGGAATCAATTGTTGGGTATGAAAAAGCGCATGGAGACAAGTCAATCGGTGAAGAAGGAGGGAAGATGTGGATGTATTTTTCTTTTGGACTGTGTGTACTTGGAAGTGAATCATTGGCGGAGTCACAAGGTCGATGAGTTTGGAGGATGTATGAATACACCTCTTTCTGAAAAGGGACAGGAGGAAATGTGGAAGTTGTGGAATCGCGAAAATAAATTGGAGGAACCGAGAAAAGAAGAATCATAATGTTTATGTTACCGGCGTTGTTGTTTCCGAAGAAGAAGAAGAAGCAAGGTGATTTTGTTGACATTGAAGATTTTACATTGTACTTGATGGAGAAATTACAGAAAGAAGTGGAAGAAGAGCATGAAATGAAAAGACAGTTGGAAAGAGCAGCCCAAAGATTGGAAGAAAACAAACGTCACAAGGAAAAAGAAGCCTTGAAGGAAAGAGATGCCTTCGTGAAATTTGACATGAACATGGAGGAGTTCAGAGACAAGTTCAAAGAATACGAACAAGCACTTTACGATTACAAGCAGATAAAGTCGAATTTCGACAAGGCAACTAATCAGTACGAAGCTGCCTTGTGGTTGTACGAGTTGAAGTTTCGACAATTTTCTGATTGGATTGAAAAGAGAGGGTATCGCGATGAATCAGGAGGATGTCCAAAAGATAGAGGGATCGATACAGGAGCTGACCGAACTGTTGCTGGACATGACATCGAAACATCTTCGGATGGTGATGATGAAGAAGGAATGTGCGAAAAAGGAGGAGCACTTTACTAGGCTTCTCATGGATCTGAGTCAAATGGTGACTAAGGGAGCAGCGAGAACATTGATCTGGAAGAAGCTTGAAGACGATTGGACTGAGTGGAACTTTTCGTGTTGTCGTGGTGATTTACCACCTTATGTGCCTATGGGAACACCTATTCATATAGCCGAGTCGGATTAGAGTGTGTTCATTGTTGGAAAAGGATGGATGTGGACATGAGTGTGGATGTGGAATTGACTGTTCGTGATATGCGTGTTATGATGTTGGAGATTCAGAGCAAGATTTTGAAATTGTTGGAATCGGTCAACGAATTGGAAGAAGAAGAACATCGTCGTTCGAAATCCCGTCATCGTCTTCCATCACCAGTGATGTGGAAACCGCCGAACAAGATGTACAGTTTCGAATTGGACAAATTGAAAGACAGTCCTTTTGGGGATACAGTGGACGGGTGATAAAAATGTGAACGGTTCAAAACACTTCATTCATTTACACGATGGACAGCATTGGTAACGTTGTGGTTGGTGGTGACTTATTTGGTTTGGACGAGTTTCAAGAACACGTCCGTGCTTCGGAATTGTTTGGAATCTTCCATAAAAAGGTGAAAGATTGGTACGACATGTTCCAGTCGGTGGAGTTGGGGGATCGATTGACATTTGGTTATTTGGATCGATTGCTTCAAACGTACTTGAAAGACACCACGTGGTTGTTGGATCAATTGAAACAGCAGAAACGTAAACACCGTGACGAGTGTAAAAAGATCAGTGACACGATTCATTCTGTTCCACAAACACCCATCGTGGCGTTCGCGAATCCTGAACCTCCAGCACAAGTAGAAGTTCTTCAGGAAGGAGATATCAAAAAGAAAAGAAGAAGAAGGCAAAGAAACAAAGAGGTAATTCAACAACCATCAAAAGAAATTGAACAACAAAAAGAAGAAGAAGAAACGAAAAGATTCTTTGAACAGCAGGAGGCAGAGCGTATGTTGGATCAATATCTCCAAGAACATTCTACTACTACGAATGAGATACAATGAAACCTTGGTTGCAAGTGTTGATTAACTTTTTCCATATGATTTTGGATTTGATGTTACGACGTAATCGTTTCGATTCACAACGTCGTTGTTTTGTAGTTCATGAAAGTCAATGTGTAATTCATAAACAACCAGATAATAAAAGCAAGTTAAAAGAAAAACGCTTAGACACCATTAAAGAAGAAAAGGAAGTTTAATCATGTTTGTTGTTGTCGTTATTTAGTTTTTAACAAATGTTGAATTATTTACGAGCAAAACGAACTCGAGTCCATCTGCGTCCAGTCCCTTTTTGATCTTTAGATCTTGTACGTTTGGACACGGGTGAACTGGATTCAATAGCTTCTTTCAAACGTTCCAAACGTCTCCTTTTCTGTTCTAGCTCTTTTCTAGTACTGTAGAGGAAAGATTCCATGTCTTCACGTGATCTTGATTTGGGAGTAGAGGTGGATTGGGGTGTATCTGGTGGTGTCAGGAATTCCCCTTTAATTCTTCTTATTGACACAGGACGAATGGGAGTATCTGGTGTGACGGGGATGGACGAGGACGAGGAGGCTGATATTGATGTTGCTGATGGTAATGTGGAAGAGGTGGAGAAGGAATCTTGTAATCTTGCTATGGCTGATTTTGTTGATGATGATCTACTTCGTAGCAGCATGTCTCGGTACACAGACAATCGGTCGTTGAGCAATTTCACTTTGGTGTCCACAGAAAGGTTGGGGTCCTTCATGATTTGATCAATTTCTTTTTTGAGACGAATCAATTGAAGCGTGTACGGTGAGTTTTCTTCTTCTTGACGTACGTCTGAAGCGATTTGTTTCATGTTGTTGACGACACCGCTCCCCGATTGTGTTTCTGGGGACGTCAACGTCAAGTACGCCTTTCTGGTGTATTTCATGACGACTACGCCAACGACAACGAATGGAACATCTTTAAATAGTGTCAGTCGTCTGTTATTTTTTTGATGGTGTTAATGTCGATTCCATCTGTTTGATTTCTTTCTCCAATTGATCTATTTCTTGTTGTCGTTGTTGTTGTTGTTGTGGGGGTTGAGAAGTTGAAGTTGAAGTTGCTTTTTTAATTCCTGCCCGAAGTCCTTCCGTGATTCCTTTCACCAACGCTTGAGTCATGGCTCCACCTCCTGTTTGAAACCACCGTTTCCTAGCAGACAATAACTTTCTTGGATTCCCCATGTGACGTAGTTCTTTTTTATATTTTTTCAATTTTTGAAGAGAGTCTTTGGGTAAGAGGACGTTGCCTTGCAAGGCATTGTAGGCCATTTCACTAGCAGCGTCGATTTGACTCGGTGTTGCATATTGAATTAAACGTTTTCGTTGATAGGGAGTTGCCTGTTCCACAGCCTGCCAATACCGACGATGACGTTCCATACGATTCATCCTCTCGTCCAATAAAGAGGATTGACTCCTAAAGTGGATGGTGACGGAAATCGACTTACTGATTTATCGGCATGAAAGGAACGTGCTTTATAGGATCTTGTTTTCCTTTTCTTTTTTCCACTTCCAGTGAGGGCCGATACCAAAGGTGTAACAAAAGGTTTGTCAGGGTTTTTTTTCATAATTTCTCTAATAGCCATCTCAGTTCCTTTAGCAGTGAGGGCCGATAACAATGGTTGAGCAATTTTGGGAAAATTGATACGCCCGCCATATTGTCTTCGTCTTTTTCTTCCTTTCCCGTATTTCTTCCACCACCACGCACCGCTGCCACGTGACATTATCCTTTACTTTATTTTGATATGGAGAGGAGGTCTTTTATACTATCTTCGTTTCACCATCGTAATTTACAACGTCTTAGTCGTCGTTGTTTCAACCGTCGCCGTCGTCCACCATTCTTTATCGTTCTCATTTCTCTAGCAACTTTGAAAAGATAGTTGGTCACACCCGCAAAACCCATGACATTAAAATCTTAATCGACGTCGTCGTCGTCGTCTGCGTCGTCGTCGTCCTCCTGTCTTACTTATAACCAACCGTCCACTTCCTTTTTTTTTTTACAATTTTTCCCATAACTCCTTTTGATACTTGTTTGACAAGAATAGGGAGCAAAGAACCCGCCAACATACCAGCCGCTAGTCCAACCATGATGATGATGATGAGGGTGATTCCTGTCTAGGAGGTCTTGTTCCTTTTTTATAGTCTCACGGTACCACTAGTGTTTTCCTACGACCACGACGTCTACGACCACGACGTCTCCGACCCCTCCCCAATAATTCTGGGATGGTGGGAATGACTTTAGGACCATACATTTCTTGCATTTTTTGTAATTCTTCCCAACGTCCTCTTCCTCTCATGAACCGTCGTCGTCGTCTTCCTCCTTGTTTTCCTTTTCCTATTACTTTTTTAATAACCATCGGAAGTAATGCCGATGCCAATCCTCCTAGGATCATTCCAGCCATGATGATGATGATTACCACAATGTTCGAGGACCACGCCCCCTTATATAGATCATAGAACGTCGTCGTCGTCGTCCACCTCTTCGTCCTTTTCCTTGGTAAAAGGGAATGTTTCGTCGTCCACCTCGACGTCCTTTCCCATTACCCTCGTAAATGGGGATGGGTGCTCGTCCACCTCTCGTCCGTCCACGACCATATTTTGTAAAGAATTTTCTCATCCTATTGATTCTCCTTGCCGTTCTGATCCAATTCAAAGGATTCAACTTTTTGGCAGTGGATTTCACAGACGATTTGACTTGTCGTTTCGCTTCGTTAATAGCACCACGAGCAGCGTCTTTTCCCGCACTTTCGAAATTAATCCCGAATACCATTGTTTTAAAAAATCAGACGATGGACGTTCCTTCTTTTATACTGGGTGATTGACAACACCGAATACACCCTCCGACCAATCCACCGACCAGTTCTCCAATCACCCAAGTCACAATCCCGCACGAAAAGACGATCACTGGGAACATCCAACTTTCGAGGCACCATATCTTTTCTTCTTTTTCTTGACACAACATTCGTATTTAATGTCGAAAACGCTACCACCAAAGAGTAGTCCAAAAGCAAAACACAGAAGACACCATCCGAACAGGATGAACATAAAAATACCAACTTCCATACAATAGACGGACATTATGTTCAAAAGAGTCCCGTCTTGGCTCGTCTTGCTAACTCACTGTTTTCAGGAGTTTTCTTGAAAACAACAGGAGTGTTGGACGGATTTCCAAAAGTGTACCCTGATGATGATGGTTCTGCTTCACTTTTGAATAACACAGCACCACTACCAATGGGTTTTTTCTTGATGATACGTTCTACCAGAATACGTCGGATACCTCCATTTTCTTGTTCTTGCACATCCCACTCGATGAGAATTTTTTGAGCTTTCTTGAATTCTCCCAAAGTTTCAATCGAGATCGCTTCGTCGTTGTTGGTTTTGATAGTCAACATATCTGGAAGAGAGAAAGAATTTATCTTTGAACGCGTAAAGGATAACTTCTTCTCCACCACACACCGTACACACTACACACTAGTCCCAGCAACAGTCCGATCGTGATCACCATACAAATGTCGAGAATCGTATGTTGTTGGATCGTACACCAAACGAATCGTTCGTCCTTGCTCATCGACGTTGAGTTGTTCCAATTCTTTTTCCAACTCTCGAACTCGCTGTTTGACCTCTTCTGATTCACGGAATCCGTATGTCCCCCTTTTGAGTCGGTCGATTTCTTTTTGCAATCGTTCACGATACTCTCGAAGGGTTTCGTTCTGGAAATGAAGAGCAATGCGTCGGTCGAGTTTTTTGCGAATGCTGTTGTTGCAACACCAACAACCGAAACACCATCCTATGGCCATACTGAATGACAAAATCATAAATCCGAAAAACACGTGAATGTTGTCTTCACACACTCCCTTCATTTTTGTCGTCGGTGTTTGAATTTCTTGCGCAAATGTTCGATCAATGCATTGATGGCTTTTTTCTTCTTCTTTTTTCCCGTTCCACTTTGATCGGAACCCGACGCGAGCGGTGCCGAGACACTTTGTGATTCACGTTGAACCATGGGACGACGGCCTTTACGCACGGTGGTGGTGGTTCTTGTCGTGGTGGTGGTGCGATGATCCCCTTGACCCAGATTTTCACGTGTGGTGGCTGAAGCCACTTCTTGACTGCTTCCTCGTCGTCGAACCGAACGATTCACTCGGTTGGCCGGTCGACTGTTCTGAGCGTTCAATTCGGCCAATCGATCTTCACGTCGAGCGATTTCCATTTGAAGTGTTTGAACTGAACGATGGGGAAGATCCTGACGTGAGAACAACACACGTTCCAATTCTCGAATTTCCTTTTCCAAATCTCGAACATTCGTGGGTAAAGGACGACGTTGACGACGACGACGATTGGAAGCTACACTTCGTGTAGCAGAAGGGGCACGACGAGGAGTTCTCGCACTAGCCACAGAACCAGAAGTAGAACTACCAGGGGCGGAAGGAATTGGAGAGTTTGCACGATTACCCAAAGAAGCACTAGAGGAATTTGCAGAAGAGCGAGCACGGCTAGCAGCAGAAGTTCTTGAACGAGCAGAACCATGACTGGTCGAGGATGAAGTACTGCGAGCCGGTGAAGGTGTTCTCATAGTTTTACGTGGTGCTTTTTGGGCAACCGGGTAACGCTGATTGATCGATTGAATTCGTGATGAAGGAGTCGATGTACGTGGTGTAGGAGACGGTGTACGTGGTGGTGGACCTGGTGATGCTGCTGCTGCTGCTGCTGCTGTCGGGATAGGAGTAGACGTTCGAGGAGAAGGGGATTTTGAAAAATCCAATCCTGCTTGAATGGCAGCTGAACTCAACAAATCGGGTGATTGTCGTCCCGTAGGAGTACGAGGTGCGATCGGTGATGGTACTTTTTGAATGAAACTTTGCAATTCGTCCATCAACAGATCGGTGTAATCCAAGGTGGGGGTCGATTGAGATGGAATTTTTGGTCGAATGTCTTTTTCGAATTGATTTAAAAGATCGTTGTACTTCGTCTGTAAATTTTGATGTTCTTCCATTTCCTCGGACGTCAACGTGCCTTCTTCCGATTTGTTTTCCAGACTCAAGAAACGACGGAATTCGTTCAAAAAGGTTCCATAAGTAACGTCAGCAGGTAACTTTCTTTTTTTAATAAAATCTTCCACCAACGGGTTGAAATGTTCTTCGTACCAATCGTCCACCACATTTTGCAAGTGTCGAAACACTTCACGGTTCTCGAACAATTTTTCTTTATCCTTCTGCGTCAAGGTGTTGTTCTTTTCTGCCGCTAATAATCGGCGATACTCTTGCTCGAATTTATCGTAGTCTTTTATGTCAGGAAACAATTTCGTGTATTTCAAAGAATCGCGAAATCCCGAAAAGAAATCGTCACTATAGTTCACGTTAGTTGCCATGGTTCTTCTTTGTTCACGTAGACCACTTGAGGACCAGAATCGGTGGGGAAAATGTTCGTCCGTAGTCGTAACTGATCAGGCGTGTCGGTTTCAAAGTCGAATAACAAATACCCGTATTCGTGTTGCGTGGCGTCTTTAAAGGCTTCTTCGACAAATTTTTGTTGTTTCGGGAACGCTTGACGGATCAAAAATCCAATCTGAGTTCGGTCGCGTGGATTTTTAAAGGCCACCACGTAATGGGCGTTCAGACTTTGGGTTCGTTGTCCTTTACGGAAGAGATTTTGTGTCAACAAGACGGTCGTCAATTGACGATGGTGCGTACCGCGCGTGAATAATTTTTCCACTTCGGGGTTGTTGGAACTCTCGGCCATCAAATCGTCCAAAACCAACATGCCCGGACGTCCTCCAAACGGTTCGTACAAATCTTCAGGGAGTCCCTCGATGAACGTCACTCCTTCACGTTGTAACGTTTCGAACCCTGTTTGCCATTCTCCGTAACAAAACACCACCTTGTCCACGGGATCCCGAAACATTTCGCGACGTTCGAGAATCATGCGCGTGACCCAATACGTCTTGCCCGATTTACTGGGTCCGGTCACCACGATATTCGACGTGGTCTTGAGACGTGGGTCGAACATTTTTTTTCTTCAATTCACTACACACATACACACTTAGTTATATAGGTTTCTTTAATGAACAACATTGTAATCGTCGACGTGATCCTTCACGTCCACACACGGAACTTTGACAATACTGATGGGCTTTTTTCGTTTTCAAAAGTTTTGATGAACGACACACCCAATGACATACTTTTCGGTCGTTCACTGATTTGGGTCCAGGAAAATAATTCACTACAGTGTCCATGGACATGCCTTGAACTTTTTGTTTCAAATAAAAAATACAATAGTGTCCACACACGGATGTCTTGTCTCCTTGCAATGCTTTGCTGTTATACCAATATCCAGGCAACAAATAGTCGGTCCACCACGAGTGGTACGATTCTGGTGTTTGACCATAACTGTCAAAAAACTCATCTTCATCGCCTTTTCCATAATACATGGCTACCCAATGCGTTCCTGGTTGGTCGAGGGGATCGGTGTTGACGATCAAGGTACACGGTCGTCGGTCACGGACAGTCGGGTCCAATGACGGGAGAGTGTCGGCTGAAAACACTCCTAAAAATTGATCTCGTAATCGTGGTTCTTGACGTACCAACCACATCAATTGGTTACTGTCCAATCCTTCTTTCGTCATGATTCCTAATAATTCTTCTCCATGGTGACCACGTACTGATGGTCGATCAACAATTCGTTTTCAAATTCAGGAAGCAGAACCAAAGTCATGTTCTGATTCAGGTTGGATGTGAATTCTAAGAACAAATCCAAAGTGCCTCTGTTTTTCTTGTACGTGTAATTTTTAGCATCTTTTCCATCGGGAGTGAAGTTGAATCGCATGACAGCAAATCCATCTTTGTAGTCTTCTCTTTTTATACCTGGAGAGAAGCCACGGTGTTGATTGCCCGAAGAAGTGAACAATGTCTCGTACGCTTCCAACTTGTCAGGAGCTTTGATTTCCATGCGTGTGTATGGACGTTCCAAACCATTCACTACCCAACGTAGACTTTCCAACGTGTCCAATTCAAAGTAGAATGGAGACAGGTTTTTGGTCCCATTGAAAGCGCTGGACCGGACCAGGGCTATCGACAAGATGTCAGGTACGGATTGTTGGAAGAGGTCGGTGAACGCAAACGACTTTTGTCCTGATTGTAACACACGTGTGATGGGTTTGCTAGTGCGGATAGGATAACGGGCTGACAGTTGTTTTTTCTCCATGGCATCAATAATTTCCAGGCCAGTGCTGGGGGTGGTTTTCACATGTTTCACGTGGAAGACGGCTTTGGTGATTTTGTACTTAGCTGTTTTAGCAGTTGCCATCATCATGAAAAGTTCTGGGGGGTTGAAGTCCACTTGAATGTCGATGGTCACATTGGGGACCAACAGTCGACCACTTTGCATCATGTCCACCACGGGTTGGATCAAGAACGTGGCTTCTATGCTTTTTTGAGCTGTTTTCCCCATTTCTGAATAAAACAAACTGGTACGGTCCAAGAATCCCTTGTTGTAAGTGGCTGCATCAGTAGCCAATGGAGTGTCCAATGAGGCACATGTTTTCACGTTATTGAATTTGGCTCGCGTCGGAGCATCGGTGTACCACCCTTCGATCCCCAAATAACTCTCTTTTTGTTCTGGAGTAAAGTTCAATAGGTTTTGCATGTACGCTTTCACGTGATACAAATCGGTGGGTTCTCCTGTCGACGTGTCATTCAGTTTCAAAGTGAACCGTTTGATGAGAGAATGACCAGCATTGTTGACTACTCCCACATCCAAAATGTCTTTGTCAATATCTGCTCCATCTGAATCGACCAATTTGATACCCAATTCCAGATAACACTCATCCAACGAAATGAAATCCGTTGAAGCTGGGATCAGAAAGTGGCACGGAGTAAAGGTGGCCTGAGATGGGTAATACTTTTGATAATACCCATCGTCAATGGACGTTTCGGTGGGTAGAGGGGAAAACAAATCTGCCACAGCAGCTTTCTTGACTGGGATGACACCTGGAAGAGAAGATCCACTACGCTTGGCCATGGTCGTCAGTAGGTGAACGGTCGTCGAAATCGTCAAAAATGTCTAAACGTGGTCGTCTGGGGGGTGGACGTCTTCGTTGTTGTTGTCTCCCTCCTCCTCTTCTTCTCTTGACCGCAGTCCTTCTCCTTTTTATGGGTTGTCTAGACTGGGTACTCCCTTCCCTTTTTATAGTCGATGGTGTCACTCCTGAATAAAGTCGACGAGCTTGCTCGACACTTTCTTTTGGAATTGGTTCTCCACCCCTATGACCAACACTCCCATCATCACCACTACCATGTCTCACTTCTTGATTGTTTTTTTCTGGTTCAGTCACTACCGTGACCACTTTATTTCGCACCCCACGCATCATAGCTCCAAACGCCCCCATCGTGATCACAAATGATTCTCCTTCAGTCAGGTCGTCGAGATTTTATAGCTCGTTACTCCGGGGACGAATGTGTATCACCACGACCACCAACCCACTATCAAACATTTCCTGTGAACGTCGGTTGCGAATGTAAATGCTAATTTCTCGAAACGACGCGAGACGGAGCGGAATGTACATGGGGTTTTTGAAATTGCGGATACGACGATCACTGCTCGTCACTCCAGCGGCTTCTGTAGTCGTCGGCACTATCGCCATCAACGGAGCATTGATGTCCCCCACCATGGAATAATTCACAATGTCCGAGTACACGTACAATTCGGTCGACGCCAACACGTTGTCGGCAAAGTGTACAGGTGTAGGACTTTCATAATAACAACTGTACGGTAAAAGGTCCTTATGACCCGTGGGAGCCATGGGATCTGTTTGACACACGGGGGAACTACCAGAATGTTTGAAGATGTAATACTTGTCGTTGGGAGGCCCCATCTGAAAAACATCTTGGGTCCAAAGCAAAGTGTCGACTATTTCTTTGGACAACACCGGTGAATAATAATATTCTGGTCTTTGAGCAATATGAGTCGTATTGATTCTGGTAAAACCATCTTTTGTCATTTCTGCACTGACATCGATCCATTTTCTGATATCGATTTTGTTTTGACATTGGATCGTCTTGAAAACGCGACGGTTTGCTGAATCGTACGACCAACCAGAACTGGAAAAAGGATCCGACCCTTCAGTGAACCCCAGTCTCAAAAAAACCGAACTCTTTTTAAAATTCGGTCGGAAATAATTAAAAGGAAGACCACTATCCACTCCACGGAGGTGTTCCAACGATCGTACGGTCAACTCCACGTGGACCGAATCCACAGTGGAATCCACAAATTTCAATTTGAATTCTATCAATGGGATAGGTGAGTTGTGGTTGTTTGGAGCCAACTCATTGCAAAATCGAATCACTTCGCTTAGAGTGTAGAACCCCGGAGAAAGGGTCAAGGACAACGTACCCGCGACTACTTCTGTCTTGGTGGACGGTGTGTAAAGCATTTGATCAAAATCCAGGGTGTTGTGCTGTGACGTCACAGAACTTCCTTGTTGAAGACCAACGACAGAGAAATGCAAACATTTTCGCAGTTTGGCCGTCAGTTCATTGATCAATTCGAGTGGGTTTGGGTATATTGTTTTATCTAACGTCATCATGTACTTGATGTCGGCTCGTCCAGTCGTATAATCAACGGTCGCTAACCCTACTTTGCGGTCCCCTGTCAATTCACCTAACTTGCTTTGTTTCGGAGGAGGAAACGAAATGTGAGTGATGGCCGCTTCCCATTGATCCGGTTCGTAGTTCAACCTCCCCGGTAATTCGGTCGTGTACGTGTTGGCCGAGTTGTCGGAATACGTCGTGGTCGACGTGTTGCTGGGTAGTACCAAATATCGTTCTCCCATGATGTTGCGATGACGTTTGAAGTGAAGCGTGACGCTCACGCCCGAATGACTGTCCACATCAAGAGGTTTACCCTGTTCGTCTCGTAACTGAATGACGATCTTGTCTATATACGCTACGCGTAGTCCATGGTACATGGGATGATCCGGTTCCACCATAGTCGAATGACGTTGTGCATTACCCGTTATTTCGACGACGGCCAACAACCCTGTCGGATTACCACCCACCCACACATCTTCAAGAATCACGTCGCAATAGACAAACACCACTTTATTCTTGAAATAATTGGGTGTGTAATTCAAAAGAGGTGGAAGGATAATCGACACGGCTCCCACTTGCCAGGCTTGATGATCTTTGAAATTCAACGGTTGCACGAGCGGGACTTCAAAATCCCAAGGAAAGTTGGGGTCACTTGCATTGCGTCGTTTCACGTTGCTTGGACAAATCACAAAAAACGAATCCTTGTCCGGTAAACTCATGCTTTCTGCACGTCACTAGCGGGGATCCAACGATCGTACTTTTCGGGCCAACCTTGCCAACGGACCAACACTTCAGGTTCTTTGCCACGCAAATGACGTCGTTTCACGATCGATTCGATGCGAAACAAATCGGTGTCGTTCACGTCGACACGTTGTAATTCTTGTTCGTAAAACGATCCTTCGATCGGTGTTCCGTCCCACTCGGTCACCTTGTATTGAGCGGGGAAACCAGGAATGCGACGTGAAATCAAAAACACTTCTTCCGTCCAACCGGGTGTGTAGCCCTTTTTAAACGTTTTTTCCACTTTACTCAGACGAACTCGATTACCCACACTGAATTTGTATTCCCTCACTTTGGGGCTCTTGGGTCCGACCGAACGATCGTACAGTTTGTGCCACACTTCTTGGGCGTTTTCGTACGTCACCGAGTCGGGGCTCCGTCCAATCGATCGGTGAAACGAGGCGTTGTACCCTTGAACAAAATCTTGCAATCGGTCCACGTACCGGTTCGTGTTTTCGGCCGTAAAATAACGCCACATGCGATTCTTGAACGTTCGAATGAAGCGTTCCACCATCTGTGCTTTCGTGTCACCGTACACCACAAAATGTCGAATCCCTCGTTTTTTCAAAATGGATTTCAACGTGCTGTTTAGAAATTCCGTGCCTTGGTCGGTTTGCAAGACGTCCGGTTCACGTCCCGATTCAAAAATATCTTGAAACGCACGAGCGACCGTGACGCCATCTTTTTTCTTGATAGGACGTACCCACGCGTACCGTGATAAAATGTCAATCACGATCAACAGATATTCGATCCCGTCATTGTCGTCTTTCAATTTTTTCACGTCGGCCAAATCCGCTTGCCACTGCTGGTCCAATCCGTCGACGATCACACGACGACGCGTGAACCGTCGTTGGACGGGTTTGTGCAACGTGTAGCCCGGTTGACGTTCCAACCATTGTCGTACTTGGGCGGGAGCGATTCCTTTTTTGAGAGCTTGATGACGTAATTGTTGGTACCCTGCAAACCCTCCGGGTTGTTTGGGGTCGTAAAATGTTTCATGCAGTACTTCAGGCACGCTTTTCTTGTGAGTTTTCTTGCGAGTCCACCGAGTCTTTTTTCTCTTCCGAGGCATGATTGTCGTCGTTCACGATGACTGTCCCTCCACAACACACGATCCAACACCGGGATCGTTTACACAAATCGGACACGCGGTCCAAGACAGGCATTTTATGGAATAATATACCCGTACGGGACCGTGCAATCCCCTTGTCGAACACGTTTGTCGTACACCACTTGAAAATTCTTTTCCAAATCGACCGTTTTCAATTGACGGTGTTTAGGATCACGACGAATTTGATGAGGCAGCGTCACACGGATCTCGTTTACGTCTCCACGCACCAGCGCCACCATCGAATCAAAGTTGATGTGCTGCGATGACGTGACATTTAAAGGGATCCCTTTACACTTGATCTCCGTCTTCCCTTGACGTGTGGTGTACCCGTAACTCTTGGGCCCTGTCGACACAAACTTGACGATCGAATCCCCCGGAGACAATTCGGACGTCAAGTCTCCCAAATAATCGCCCAAGGGGAGTTTCGTCTCGCCCGGACGAGTCACGTAAATGATCGAGTCCGTGTCAAAATACAAGACCCGGTCTTGCAAAATTTCCATCTGCTCGTACAAACGCAACCGGGCAAACGCTGTGACAAAACACGCATGCACCACACTAGCAAAACTGCTCTCGCGACTGAACTCCTCTTTCTTGTCGTACTGCATCTGCACCAAATCTTCGTTGATGAGCAGCAAATGTTTGACGTCGACACGTCCACCAAACATCACTTCGGTAAACCGTTTCGGGCACGTGACGTACTCGGTCACCGGTAAACCAGGGTTCTGTCCAAATTTTCCCCACAGACTGTTGAGAATCAATTTGGCCAGCGAACGCAGTCCCGGGTTCACACGGATGTGGTCGGGACGTAACCGAATCCCTTCGTGCTGTTCGTAATCGTCCACGTACCGTTGACGGTCTTCGGACGTGAGACACCACGACGGCCATCCGGACGCTTCCTGTCTCAATTGCAAGTAGGTCTGAACGTACTTGGAAAACAACGTCGAAGAAGTGTTCGGGTAGTGCCAAATTTCGTAGACGTCCAAAATCTTGTACCCCAACGCCACGGCTTTTTGCAATTCGGGTGTGGTCCATACTCCCACCAAAGCGCGCTCTTCGGCATGATGTCGGCACGGACGTGTCTGATTGGATTTTTCAGCACACGTTCGACACAACACGAACATCAATTTGTGGTTCAAATGAATCGGTAACACGGGTAAGTACAAGTTGCGTGGCGGTAACACTTTCACCTTGTTCAGTCCATAGTAATGTTCGGTGATGGGAAATTAAAGGGGTGTTTCGGTGGGTAGTAAAATTTCCGGGTGTCCGACCGGATAAGCACCCCCTTGACGCATCACCGACGGGTACAACGACGTGAAATCCACGTAATCGACCGATTCGTTGTCGTCGGTGGTTTCGTAGTACAATCGCAACGCATTGGTGCGTCCTCCGTACAAAGCGTCACGGGGTTGTAAAGGTTCGAGGTGGTGAAGGAACGACGGAAAAGTGACGTCTTCGAGATCCATGGCATCCCACTCGTGTTCCCACATTTCCACTACCTGGTAACCGGCATTTCGCAATTGTTTGGTTCGTCGTTGCGTGTCAAAATTCCGTTGACTGAATTCCAAACGTTGCGTTCCGAACGCTGCTTGTTGTGGAAAACACGTTGGACAACCGTGCCAGTAGCACCCGTGGAATTGGTAAATGGTTCGGGTCGTTTCGTCGTACCCGTCCACGGGTGCACCCAACACCACCTTTTCACCTTGATGAGTCAAACACGATTGGAGTCGAAGAGTCGGGGTCTCGTGTTGCAACCACCACAGCCATTTTTTGGCTTTGCACGACTGATGGTGGATTCCACGGTACCCTTCGTTGGGTACGATTCCGATCGTGTTCGGTTCCATGTAATTTCGTCGGTACGACCGCATGCACGCCGACGCTAACGTGATACATTCGTGAAACGGATCGAACCCCGTCGTGTCGAGAAAAATACGACGGGCTTCCAACACACCTCGTTTCAACAGTTCCACATCCTTTTCGCAATAGTACAACAATTCGTGTTGAAAGTCAAACGGTTCATCTTTTCGTTCGTCGTACCATTGACGTAATTCGGCCGCATCCTTGACGCTCATTCCATCCACCCCATACATTTCGATCGGGGGAAGAGGACCCACATAGTTTTGATTTTCGGGTCGGTTGAAAAAATGAGGGAAATGACCCTTTTCTTCTTGAAGACCAAACGTCTTGGAAAACTTGCGCAAGGCCATGGGAAGAAAACACAACGAATCTTTGAATTTCATGTCCAGCGGTTTCAAGTACATGTACAACAATTTGGCCCCTCAAAACGTGACCTCGGGTCGTTGTCCTTGTTGACACAAGTATTCCAACAAAAAGTACGAATCGTACCCTTTGAAATTGTGCGCCATGACCGTGAACCCTTTGTGTTCGGGTCGAAACAACCATCGACAAAATTCGTCTCGTGAATGAAACACGCGACGACGGTCACGACACACGTCGCACGTCGTATTGGGATCGTCGTCTCGGTCCAAACAGCGTGAACACACTTTGTGAGCCACGACCAAATTGACGACGTGCACCGATTCGCCCGGCATGGTTTCCACATCGAAAAACAAATACCGAGCTTCCACTTGTTCTTCGTACGTCATCACGTTAGTGTTTTCGCACTGATGAGGAAACGTCACGTGACGACGACATTGCGGACATTCGCGATCCTTCACCGGTTGAACGAAACAACAATGTTTAGGTCCTATAGTTTTACAATGGGGACAATACACTTCACCACAGACGTGATCGTCAATGTTCCTATGTTCCAATTGTGAAAACAGTTCGCTCTTCTTACGACTCAACACGTCCACCACGCACTGACACCGTCCACATTTTTGATACCGGTCACACGTGCTGTACCACAGAGTGCGTTTATTTTTCTTGTCTTTAGACGCTACAGCTTGCAAATGGTTCGTGAAACATTTGTCCCCCTTGAACACACGGTGGCACCGTGCACACGATTGCCAATGTGTGACCGGTTCGTCGTCAGCTACACATTGTGCCGTAGGGAAATAACAACACGAACACATCAAATGGCAACGGTGTTTGGACGTGCTCTTGTAACCCACGTCACATCGAGCACAATAATAAGCCACACTCAAAAAACCCGTCATCGATTGAATGACGTCGTAATGATCATCGTGGTGAAACAAATAAATGTCAGTCTGGGGTCCTTCGGGCGCAAAATCGTCCCAATTTCCGGAAAATCCCACACACTTCAAATGGTGATAATAAACATGCAAACGAACACCGTCCGATTTCAAAACGTCCTGCAACTTTTGAAGTTCCGTGAGACCACAGGGACCCCACGTCAATCCTGCTCGTGTACACAACGCGTTGGCTTGTTCTCGCAACCACCGTTGTGGAACGTGTCGTTGCGCATGGTCTTTCAACCACAAAGCCGTCACAATGGCTCGAAAACAACACCCACCACCACCCGGATCTTCAGGATCCTCGGTCACATGAAAAATGGAACGTTTCGTAGAAATCAAATCTTCCGAATGAATAGCGTCACATCGAATACTACGGTTTACACAGGAACCGGGCACTTCACTGGACCCTTGGTTTTCGCCACACACATGCACAGTTTTTCGGTAGACATTGTGACAAAAAAAAAAAAGCATCGACGACACAGCGATTTATTGGCATCGCAATGATAAATCTTTTCAGGGTGCAAGAGCAGATGAAATTCGTCTTGAACCTTGTACAAGTACATCACTTCGTCATCGTCGTTTCCTTCCCCCACAAAATAAGGATGATCGTCGTTGCTCCAATTCAATACGACCACACGGATTCCTTTTTCGCGTTTCAACATGTCATTGTAGTGTTTCAACAACACAGGCAATGCCTCAGCGCCTGTGGTTCGAACGTGAGCTTCCACCCACCAAATATCGGCGGCCAGTTGTTTAGCCGTCTTCACGTAAGGCACCCCATGTACTCGCCAACGGAGGTATTGAGCCGTGGCTTCTGGCAAAGAACTGCACACCACCACCCATCCCTTGGTCGCTAACACTTTCAACCACGGTAGAGTTTCGTGCTGTTTGCGATGATTGAATCGTTTGATTTTCGACACTCCCCGACCTTGCAAATTACGAACATGGAAAACCAACACGGTCATTTCTCCATTCAGGAAAAATTCTCGTTTCGATTGAACGATGGCTTCCAAATGACGCATAATACGCAAGGTCGTCAATTCGCTGGACGGCATGAATGGGAGTTGGACGCAATAATCCAAATCCTTGCCATCGATGACCAAACGAATTTGATCCGTTTCCCCTGCTTGCGTTTCTTTTCTCACCAATTCGAGAATTCGTTCAATCACCTTCATGGTGGCTTGGACCGCTTCTTGAGCATCTTGACGAGGACGAATCTGGACACGAATCTTGTACTCTTTCGACGTGGTGTGAAATTTTTTACAATTTTTTTCTTGCACTTTTTCCACTAAAAAGTAATCTTCTTCTTGTTCTGGTGGTGGTGGTGGTGGTGGTGGTTGGGATGCTTGACGTCGACCAGCTCCCGATTGTGGTGTTTCGTCTTCCAATAACGTATCAAACAAAATTTGATATGGATCGTTTGGTGTAGGGGGCGGTGGAGTTTTCATGTTTTCCAAGGGTACAAATTCGGGTGTGGGTTCCAACAATTGATTCCACAAAGCCGAAGCATACTCGCGCATACCTCCTTCATCACCGTCGCTCTTTGTTTCTTCTTCTTCTTCTTCTTCTTCTTCTTCAAAATCGTCCTCATTCAGGATACTTGGAATACTTTGTTCTTCACGAACTTCCCACGGTTCGGGAATTCGTGGCGAGGGTGAACGTGGGTAAAGTGAAGGAGGTAACGGCGAATACGCGCGCGGGCGTTTCCGGTACGGACGACCTTCTTCTTCATCTGAGGATTCAAACATACACTCAGGAATATCCATCATTTGATGCTTTTTCGCACAAGTCGTCTCTTTTATGACCTCTTCCTCACACAACAACTGTGCCAATTGACTGTCACTAACGTCAAACTCGTACTCGGTCATATCAATGTTCATCATTTGACTGTCGGTGACTTCGTCAATGGGTACTGGTTGATCGTCCAAATCAAAGGACTCCATCTAAAACAAACAAACATTTTTTATTTCAACCACATGCATAATAATAAGGTTTATTGAATACAAGTTCAACACAATCGTGAAGAATCCCACAACCGTTGAAGTTCAAATCGTACTCAATCACTTGTTGCTTCATGTCAAAGTATATAGAGTAAAAGTAAACCAAAGACACTCTGTTCAATAAATGTCTTTTAAAAGACCCCAAAGTCAACAACTCTTTAAATTGAGTCAACGTGTCGTATACTGTCAACCCGTTTTTAAAAGTCACTTGAACAATTTCCACTGTCCCATTCCATCCACGTTCCAAAGTAACATATTCTTTCAAATTTTCCGGATCAGGAAGGTCCTCTAATAATCTTTCCGTTTCCTTTTTAACCTCTTTTAGTTTTTCACGAATCCATCGTTCCTTCAATGTCCAAAAAATAGCCTTTCGTTTTTGCAAATCCGACATCAAAGTCATCATCTTTTTAGCATCGTGAAATACCCGTTCATGTTTTTCATCCGATCGGATGAAAAATCCAATTTCTCCCCAACGGTCCATTTCACGCACTCGACAACGAAACATCTTTTTTCAATAGTTGTGCGGGAAATCGTCGTGGAGCACATCCCAGTCAATCAGGTCTTGAGCTAGTCCCTCCGTATTCCTGCTGTGATCGTAACACCCCAGCACGTACTTGTCGATTTTATCAATTTTCCAATCCATCAACGCCACTTGCAAACGATGCATGTCCATAAGACTCAGTTGACCACGCATCGCTTTCACGATGTATATAAAGGTACTTCCCCACAATGCACATATGTCACCACCCGATTCAACATAATTTTTCAATCGGATGTACGCTGGATGTTCTTCGTATTTCTTTTTCTCTTCTTCCGTCAATTTCGACCACCACTTGTCTTTCAATTTTTGCATACACGCTAAATCATGACCGTCTGGAGTGAGTGCCATTTTTCTGAAAAAACAAAAGAAGAAGACTAGGGTGGTCGAGACGGCCAAGCCATCTCGACCACCTCTATGCCAAATTCAAAGGAAGGGTCACTGTCCAAACTGTATTCAACAGTGTGATCATTCCAATATCGGTTACATTTTGATTTCCAATCACGTTTTTGAAATCTATACAGCACTTCACCGCAGAGCGCTGATAAAGACTCTTTTGAGAGTTCATGAATGAATACACCAATGTTTGGATGTTGACCCAATTGTTTTCTTTTTTTGTTAGCATCATGTCTGGCATCCATCAATTGTATTCCATTGTCAAACGTGACCAAGACCATGGGTCGTCGTGTATTTTTTCTTGCTGCATAACGACACAGAAAAAATCCTCTTTCCAATTTCAATGTCCGATGATCAAGGTCTGAGTCGTTTTCCAAAAGATTTCTGATTTCTCGAAATTTTTGATAAATTTTACGGCGTCTCAAGGACCAATACGTTGCTTTTTCTTTTTGAGAAGAGTTCATGAGTTCCATGATCGCTTTTGCATCACGAAATTGTTTTTCATCTTTTCCGTCATCTTTTAATAAAAATCCAACATATCCAAACCCTCTATCAATTCCTCTCTCATAATTCATTATACCAGTTAAGTACATTGTGGTTTTGAGATTCAGTTCAAGAACAAGATTCACATTCACAAAAAAAAAGACTCATGATAAAACCAAACTATGATTTTCCAATTAGACGGTCGAAAACAAAAAAAAACTATGACATTCCATTAACACAGTCAGGCAATGATCTAACTACTTACTAAAAACAGAAAAAAATGATTTTCCAATTACAAATTCTAGAAACAAGCATGAATCAAGAAGTTATAACTGTTCTAACTGTTATCGTAGTGATTCAAGACAGTCTACGATTGCACGTGTACTATCAATAGTAAAAATGTTTTTTACTCGTGTCCCAAGTCACATGTCCAAATCTTGATCCAATCACACAGTCAGGATCATAGTCCAGTCTTCCTTCAAGGACTCGATACCCAACCAATTCGTGTTCACCTAACAAAAAACAAGTAAACATCTCTCTTGAAATATTCAAAAGCGTACGAAGACAGACCATGTTCAAGCAACGACCAAATGTTGCTACACAATACCGACAGTCCCACACATGGACCCCATTAGGAAATGTGACTCGTGCTACACGATCCCATCGAGTACATCCGATTTCCAAGGATAATAAAGAATTAATGTCACTGTATTTATTGATTGTTTTGACTAAGAGTAACGCTTCTTTCAACTTGTCATAAACACGTCTTTCTTTCAATTTCCAATAAATGGCTTCATCTTTTCGGTGATGTGGAAGAAGATCCAATATCGCCTTGGCATCCCGGTAGACTTTTTCATCCTCATCCGTGATATAAAATCCAAATTGTTGATTAGGAGATGACGAATCAGAACAGCGTAACATCGCAAAAGATATTGAAAAATTACTTTTCAAAAGAAGTCGAAGAAATACTCTTCCACGCGGATGTGTTTCCAATGGTTGCTAACACAGTGTCTGTACTTTTTAGGAACTAAGGTAAACTTTTTCACTATGATACCGCGAGGAAGACCCCAGTCACCTTCACCATCGTCATACTTGTACTTGAACCGGAAAAACTGCAAACTGAATATGTACCGTAACTCAACCAACAAATCCAAAATATCACTTCCCCATAGACATCGTTTGTCGTAAGAACGAGAATCCAACACCACCAATCCGTTATCAAATGTCATTTTAATGGCATGACGCCCCATTTGTTCTAATTTGATCGTTCGTAAAACGTCAAGGACATCCGTTTTCTCTTCCTCATCATCGTCCGAATCGTCCAGTTGACTGATCAAAGTGTCCAAGTACGTCTTGACCCAACAACTACGATACTCGAAATATTGCGAATGATGACGTTGTGATCGTGTCATCCACCGTAACATCCGTCGCATGTCCGCATGTTCTCTTTCCCACTTCTTGCATCGCTCGATGTAAAACCCCACACACCCATCATTTCCTTCATATTCTATTTGAATCATCTTCTTCTTCTTACCTTTTTCAATCTGAAAAATAAAAAAATAAAAAAAAGGGTCACACCTCTATCGCAATGATAGAGATGTGACCCTTTTGGGTAACTTTATTTCAAAAAATGAAATGAATCACAATATGTTTCTAAAATAATCACAATATGTTTCTAAAAATATGTTTTTTTAACAGCAAAATAGTCTAAAGATAAATGTTCAATGGGATTCTTCCATGGTTGATGCTTGATTGGCACTCCATTCTTTCTGGCATTTGTTCTCAACCAAAACTCCATCCAGTCGACTTCTTCCATGGGACAATGTCCATGTGAATGGATTCGGCATCTTGACATAGTAAAGTCATGTCTTTTGTACATGCTCATAATTTCGTCAACTTTAGGACATCCCAATTCTTCTAAATTAACACTCGAAATATCTAAATTCTTCAACAAATCTTTTTCGTAATGACCGCCTTTGTAGGCAACTGTGGTCTCGTGGCCGGGGTAAAAGGCACGAACTATTTCCCCCACTTTTTCTGTTTTAATCATTCCAAACCAATAAGAACGTAATGGTACATCATAGACGTTGTGGTAAATCCATGTATTGCATCTGTGATCTTGAGTGGTAAATTGATCTTGACCCTCATGATAAAAATGAACCGCATGCCCTCGGTGGTGACCAAAAGTATGCCACCCCAATTCTTTCACAAGAAATTTCCCTTGCAATCTAAACCCATCAAGATCTAATACGGCACCAATCGTACCTGCTTTCAACTTTTGCTCTTCTGTCCACTGAACCATTGAATCTGCAAGAAATAAAAAATAAGGGTCACACCTCTATCACGAATGATAGAAGTGTGACCCTCTTTTTTCTTTTTTCTTTATTCTGTAATATGTTCAAAAATACTTCGTGCATCATACAACATATCATCTTTTAACACTTCATCCATATGATCATTTTCATATTCGGAATGATCCAGTATTCCATTCCATAGGTTGTTCGTACAACCATCTTTTCCCGTTTGATCAAAAAACACATTATGCTCTAACACTTTACGACCTTCAGCCCACAAAGGGGGGAAATCTTTGCCGTTCAATTTACAAATTTGTGACACAATAGAATCATGAAAAGTAGTTCCATCCAAACACACGGGGTACGAAGGATCGGATGTGATCATCACATCAGCACATCGTCGGCACATCTGACTGTAGGATTTCAGGCGTGCTTCCAACAATCCGTTGGCCGATTCTTTCACTTCAGCCACCTCCACAAATCGGCGAAGATCATCTCGTTGGGTTCGATCGCACACGGTACACCAATTATTGATCCCTATGTCCAAACACCCTTTGCACTCGAAACACATGGTGCCCTTTTGGTAATCGTGGTACATCCGATACCCGTTGCGAAGACAATGACTCTTGGCCGGTACATACAATTTCTCGGGAACTTCAAAATACTTCTTGGGCAACGTGCGTCCCCATTGCAATGCATAATGTTCTCGTGTACTTTTCTTCATGATGATAATACTTACTACTACTGTTCTTCCGACTCTTGACTTGAAATTCTAAAATGACAAAAAAAAAATTGGGGTCACTCCACTGTCATAAAACACGACAGAGGAATGACCCCTTTTTTATTCTACAACATTTTTTACAATTTTACAATGCAATAAATTCAATTTTCTTTTTCTGTTTAAGTTCTACAATAGGATGAGGAAGTGTCGTTTTCATTTTCCTTGCTTCTTTCTTCTTAGCCTTCTCTCTCTGTTTCCAAGCTGCGAAATTTCGTTCGGCTGTACACTTTTGCAAATTTTTAAAATTGTTCAAGATCTTCTTCAATTTGGCTTCTTTCGAATTCTTCTTCTTGGAGAATTTCATACTTCGCATCGTCGATTCAAAAGTAATCACTTGTGTCGTCTTCTTTTTCTGCGATTCTAAAACCCTTCTATTGTATTCGTTCATATTCGACATCTTCACTTACACAATCAATCTTCTACTTTCTTCTACTTTCTTCTACTTTGTTCTTTACTACTGTAAAAATTAAAAGAAATGATTATCATCATGAAGAAAAAACATATCACTGAACATTGGAATACTTACCGTACTTGGTTCTTCTTCTGACTCGAAGACGAATGGCCTGATCCAGCAAAGTCGTCTCCTTATATACACTTCAGGCTACATCCGGGTATTTTCATCAAAAATTTTCCACAGGGGGTTACCCCCCTACCCCTAGGGGAAAATTTTCCACAGGGGGGTACCCCCCTACCCCTAGAGGAAAATTTCCCAACGCATCATGGGTAGTCACCATCTCCATAAATAGAGATCGACCGATCGAATCCGTCACAATCAGTTCGATTGCCCACCCGAAGATCAGAAGAAGATAAGAAAAAGAAAAGGTAAACATGACAAATGACGAAGATTTCTCAAATTTAATCGGAGTGATTTCAACAAAAGGTCATTACTTCCATCAAGAATTCATTCCAAAAGAACTAGCCATAAAGTGTTTTGGAGATGACCAACCACATGTCTATCATTTTTACAATGAAGACACATGGTACCATCAACTAGATGAAAATGAAAAGAAGTTATGCCAACATATCCACGATACATCCTTTGACATTGCGTATGATAAAGGTTGGTTTGGCATGTTACACCCGGCATCAATTCAACACATCTTACAAACATGTAAGCAAAATCCTGATGAAACAGATCCATCAAATATCACCATTGGATATCATGGTGGTGCCTTCGAGAGAGCAATACTCGATCTAGTAGGATTAAGAGGCGTGGACCTAAAAGATTTCTGTTGTCCTAATGCAGCTCAACTCAAGTCAGAAGCTAACTATGATTTTGATTACGAAGGGTGTGGATTACACACTAATCCAGTTTCCTACAAATGTTGCAGAACAGATGTCCTTTTATATGAACATTGGGTTCTCAACGACGCATATATTCCAAACAAATCAGACTCACATAAGGACTATAAAAGCAAGAACATTTTGAACTTTCTCAACTTGCAAAGAGACTTTGTTAAATCTTTTTAAATCTTGTAAACTTTTAAACTTTAAAACTTTGTTAAAATAAAACCCTTTTAAACATTAACACCGTCTCCTTTTTCTTTCTTCAGAAAAAAACATGGCTAATACCTTTACACAGATACCACCAAAAAACATTCCTCCCAACTTGCTGGCTTTGAATACCTACAGAGTGACGGGGGACGTCAATGATTTAAAGGATTGCCCCTATATTCATGTGCATAATTTCTTGATGGGAAAAGCGTTGGAATCAGAACAAGAAAGAAGTGGCTTTCTAAAAGCACTGTATATCTACCAGATCGCTGACTGGAATGGATGGGCCGGGTGGCATCCAAGAATTTTAGCAGATTTTGTGTGGAGCACTAATGTACAACGAAGTTGGGCCATCGAAAGGCACAGGTTTTTCCATAAGAGTAAAAAGAGGATGGTCACTATCACTCCCAGAGATTCTTTTACGGGTGTTTACTTTCAAGAGGAAGTGCAAATCATGAAAGAAATCAAAGAAACCGATGAGAAGAATGACAATGACAATGACTCAAACGAAAAGAAATATGAATTAGTGCAAGTTTAATATGTTACACATGTTTTTGTTTTACAATTAAAATCTTGAGATCTTGCGTTTCTTGGCTTTACGTTTTTGATTCTGACCAAAGTTCACTCCACGGAAAAAGTCACAAGGGATGTCAGGGTCGTACATTCCCAAACGACAGGTAAAGTAACATTTGTTGTCGTCTTTAGTGTTGATCGATACCTTTGTTTTCAGCATGTGATCACATTCTGGCCAGTGTTCTTCATAGTCGGTAATTCCTGCTCGTGACAAGATCTCCTGCATGATGGGTAAGTCTTGTTTTTCACAGAATAATGTGCATGGACGTTGACCTTCTTTCATTTCTGATTTAGATCGACCACATTTCACCCACATTTTGTCTCCATTTTTCGATTCAATTTCTGTCACTTCCAATCCACAAAAACAGCGATTTCCATCCAACTTTTTCTCACGAAGTTTCTTCAACGCTTCCAGTTCGACAGCCGTCAATTCCATCTTAGATGACATTCTCCCACAAATGAAGTACACGATACTTTGTCACACGCTATTTATTTTTCCCCAGCATGTCCAATTCGATCATCTCTTTAGCCAATGTCAACACCGATTTGGAGGCGTATAATCGGTCAAAATCATAATCGAATCGGTAACACTTTCCACTTTTTTATCGCTCCTCCTAAGAACCGTAATTCATCATCACGAAGTGTGCCTTTCAATCGACGCACAAGGTACAAAAACAACGTCCCTTTCAAGGTGTCTTCGTCACCACCCGATTCGATGAAGTTGCGAAGTTTCACATACTCGGGATGTTTTTCATACTTTCTTTTTTCCTTTTCAGTCAACTTGTCCCACCACATGAATTTGGATATTTTCCACAAAAAATCTCTCTCCCCGGAGATTCGAACTCCGATCTCTCGAACTACAGTCGAGGATAATAACCCATTATACTAAGGAGAGTGTCTTTTAACTACAGGATCATCGAAAAGATAAATTCCTTTCTTCTCCGCCAAATGACTCATCCACATACCTTTAGATTCTTTCCAATAGACATAGCAACTACGACATTCGCAACGACAAAAATCAGGTGAACATTTTTCTCGATCCGTATTGCATTCGTGATCTCCTTTGAACACACAAAAACAAGTTCCGCACTGTTTTCTTTGACGTGGCATGTCGTCTCACTGAAGGCTCTCCCTCTCGTCCTTATAAAAACCCTTCTACCGCTGACCCGTACCCAATCTCCTCATCGCGGGCGCGGCCAGGTCGGTAACACATATTTTTTGCGATCCCATAATGCACTCTGTTTTACCGCTGACCAGTACCTCTTTTTCTTAGGCCCGCCAAACATCGCGGGCGCGGGTAAGTCGGTAACACCAACTAACCCCTTAACTACTCCTGTTTGCCAGCTGCATGCCTCCCCAGTTACACAAAAACACAGGAATCTTGATCGAAGCCAAAAACAAACTGCTCTGGACGAGCTAAAAGTTTGTACTTGTCAAAAAACGCCAAAAATCTCCAGGAGCGAAAGGGTTAAGCGCAGAAAATAAAAATTTAAATAATCCCAAGTTGTCCCGGTTGGAGTGTCCTTACTGTAATAGAATTTTATAGTTATTGATCACTATTTAAAAATAATATTAAAGCAACATATTTTATTATATCAACAATGTACATGATATTTTTAAAAAAAATAAATGGTTAAGTTATTTTACAATATGATTATACACGTCTATTAACATATCACATGATTATAACATTCTCCCACTTATATACAAAATTTATTAAAACATCACCAAGTTTCGACTTTTATTATTCATTTTTTATGCCCACGGCAATCTAACTTTTGCATGACCGCACCAACTAATCCCAGCACTCCACTAAATAGTGCTATTTTATGCTAATTCTGTGCTGTTTAGAACTAGATAGTGACAACTGTTGCACACATTTAAGCCTGGTTTCCATATAATCCACAACGATCGAGAACGCTCACAAGTGATCGAAAAAAATTCGATTGTATGGAAAACAACGTTTTTCGATCCTACGACCGTTTTCGATCCATATACGATCGCGATCGAAATCGTTCAAAAACGGTCGTAGGATCAAAAAACTTTGGTTTCCCCAAAATCAATTTTTCCGAACGTTTGCGATTATACGGAAACAAGGTGTTTGCACTCTATAATCATGAATTGCTTAAAGTAGAGTCCGAGAATGGCAATCAAGGGTTATAAGTTCAGATATGTAGGAACTAGTCATGACAGGATGTGATATAGGTCTGTATATAAAACCAGCGAAGATGTTGCTGTACATGTGATCCAACGAACAGCATTATTTATAATTGCATGTTAAATATAACTGCATAGATTGTAGACGACCATAAGAGTGCAAACACTAAATATGTGCAATAGTTATCACTATTCAGTTGTAAATAGCACGATTTGAAAAAAAAAACGTACACAATTTGCATGAAACGGTACTTTGTATTGGTATTAATAATGCTCACTTTTAGTGTTTGCATTCCAGTAAGAAATGATCGAAATATATAGTAAAAAAAAAACAAGAAACCAGCAGTTGCGACTCACTGCGGTACGACGATACACTAGACGACGATAACAGAGTCGTTGTCAAGGGAGTGGGTTACAGTACGGCTTCGATACAGCTACGATACGGTAGAAAATTGGAATGTTTTCTTAGAAACTACGGCTACGATAAGATACAGTACTGTTTCCCACTCACGCAACAACGATTCCAAGCACTACGATATATCATGGTGACTATATTTTACACGACGCTAATGACAGTGGTGTTCTTTCTATCGTCTTCTTTGGTCCCTTCTTGATGCCAGTCTCTGGATATGTCTTTATCGTTGGGTGATGTCAGTGTAGATACCTTATGTTCCTCTGGATGACTGGGCGTCGGGCTGTCAGGAATACCCATTAAGATATGTTTTAAGAATCCTTTACGGTTATAAATCAGTGTTGGATTTCTGATTACAGTCACTGCAACGAACCATTTATTAAGCGCTGATGCTGAGACTCTTGGTCGACGAGGAGGCTGTTCTTTTAATTCTGAAAATAGATTAGAGCTGGCCTAGTACAGGTTAAATGTAGATATATCAAAATATATAAAATCTAAATATATTGTATCCCCAATTAGCTTGTAATTTAGCTAGAGAGTTTGACACATATAGACAAAGTCAATCAATCAATCAATCAATCAATCAATCAATCAACCAATCAACCAATCAATATCAAACTTGATGAAACAGTATTCCATTAACAAACAATTTGTCTTCCAGGAAAGCCGTTGATAGCAAAAACTATCAAACAAATTTACAATTACTACTGAAAAATCACGTGATCAGACACAGACACACGAGAGTTAGCACACGGACAGCCAAGGAGACAAAAAAAAACATTTTTGCACACTGTTAATTTATTAACGAAGGACAAAACCGCAGAACCTGGAGAAAAACCCTCGTGGCATAGGAGAGAAAACCAACTCTTATCACAAACTCTCCCCCATCCACCCAGACGGAGTGACAGACAGACATAAACACACAAAGCAAACAGTGCCGGAAAGATTCTCAAGTTAAGCACATTTTGGTAAAACATACTGATAAAGATTAATAGAGAAATATACAATAGTTTGTGGTATAGTGTTACCTAACCAACCATTGTTAGCACACTGTTAACCACCCCACCTACATCAACTAGATAATCAAAGGAAAAAAATGTCAAACACACAATTAAAACCAAGCAAGCAAGCGAGCAAGCAAGCAGGCAAGCGAGCAAGCCAAAGAGCGAGCGAGCAAGCAAGCAAGCAAGCAAGCAAGCAAGCAAGCAAGCAAGCACGCACGCAAGCAAGCGAGCTGATAAGAAAGTGCGTAAGTAAGTTTACTTAGTAAACAAGAAAGCACGCAAGCTAATAAGATAGTGAGCAAGTAAGTAGTTTAGTAAGTAAATAGGTACGTAAGTAAGTAAAAAAGTTGGTAAGTAAGCAGTAACGATATTCCTTTAAAATATATTCTTACAAGAAACAAAAGGCGACAGTTGGAAAGCGGAGGGGAAATTGAGTCAGAGAAATGATTCAATGGTAGTTGTACGTGCAAAATATGTGCGAAACATTAACATATACCCTGTAAAGCAGGAATCAAACCGGTAAAACCGGAAATGTCACAACTCACCTAATGATGATCCCATTCGCTCAAGCTGTTTTCTGCGCATGCCTGACCACAAAAGATGACTGAATACTCTGACTACAGGATGTTTAGTGGCGACTTGAAGATGAAGAAAACCAATGTACGCAATATAGGCTAAAAATAACAACACAGCACCATTACTAATACTATAACCAGCTCCACCATTATCATCACCACTACCACTATCATCACCAATATCATAATCAGCATCATTCATCTTCATCATCATCATCATAATAATAGTGTCTATTTATACACGGTATTCGAATTACAGCAGAGCTGATGTGATTGTGTCAGTATATACATTATTAGAGCATTAAATATATTTAATTATTTACAATATTATCAGCTAGACTATTAACATATATAAAAATATAGTATCTATAATTATTTACATATGTTTTTTTCTGTCTCACTGGCAGATTGATTTATCCGTAAGATATTTTTTCAGTAGCTCCCATGCCACTTATCGACCTTTTTCCATAGTTGGTGGAATACTTTCTTGTTGTTATTACGTAAGAACCACGAAGTGCATAATGTGATACTCGAAGAGTGTACATATCTCGCAGGTCTTGTTGCGATTGTGTACCCACTGTACATGAATGTACGAACATTCCCAACATCTTCTCATAAAAGTATCATAAGTTACGCCATCGCAGACTGATGCGTAGGTCTTCACGTAGTGTCGACCAGCATGTCATTGATTATCCGCCCAGCACGGTAGTGGAGTTCTCAACGTCTTCCATGATGGTCTTGTTACATGTGCCACAGATGAGAAGACCGTATGTCACTGATGGCAGGATTACTTTAACATAGAAATCTTGTCTTACTGTCTGTGGCAGAAATCTCATAGACTTCAGGAGATTTAACTTCTGTGCAAAGGATCTAATAAGTACGCTGACATGATGAGACCAAGATAACTTAATTGTCATCTAAGATAAGTCCTAAACAGCGTGTTTTGTTTACCTGTTTGATGGTAGACGAGCCATATCGAACAGCTTGTTTCGGCTCTATCAAGTGGTTTCTAGTCAACAGCATTTGTTCGCACTTTTCGGGATGCGGTGTCACCCTGTTATCTTCGCACCAAGACGACATTCTTGCAACATTCATTTTGGAAATGGCAATGTCAGATGTACTGTCAGTTGTGAACATTGTCGTATCGTCTGCGTACATATACAGCTTGTCATCTTGTCTAGCAATAGATGGTAAGTCATTGCAGAAAATCGAAAATAGTAATGGCTCAAGGACAAATCCTTGTGGAACACCAAATGTAACAGGCTGCAGACTTGATTGACTGATTTTGACGGTGGTAAATTGCCGCATGTCTGTCAAATAGTTTGCTAACAAAGTATAGAGGTTATGCTAAATTCATGATCTTACTTAGCAGTAGGTCAATGGAGTCAAATGCAACAGTAATGGCTTTCTTTGATTCCGGAGCAGTTCTCCATTGCCCAGTCATGTTAACTAAGAGAAGTTCGCTTGAAAGACCTTTCTTGTATCTGTATGGAACGGACTGAATAAGTCGTTGGATGACATATGTAGAGACAAAGCATCAGCCACGGTTGATTCCATGATTTTAGTGGGGATACACAGCAACGAAATAGGGACATCCTCTCTACCCTTCTTAAATATAGGACTGACTTTAGCAATTTTCCATGACAATGGCACTACTGATGTTGTAGCAGACTTGATGCAAATGTCAGTCAAAGTTTGAACGATTGTTGTATCTGCTAACTTGAGTAGTGATGAGGTACCAGTAGTTGCATAACTAATATCACATGCAATTTAAGTCACCAAGTACGATAATGTTTTGATATTTAAGCCATATCTTCTCCAATGGTTGTAGAAAGCTCGTAAAAAATCCATTATCACTTTGAGATCTGTACACTGCACCCATCACTAACGTAGTTTTTCCAGTGTTGACTTTTGCTTCCACATCATTAACATAGAGATGTTTTAAGTGCTGAATATTCACATAATCAGCGACATAAAAAATACATCCACCACCAGAACCAGAAGTTCTGTCTCTTCTCACAAGTTTATAGTTGTCAATGTGTATTTGTTTGTTTAAAATGTTTTTGTCCAAATGTGTTTCGGTTATTATTAATGTCATAATGATATGTATTGAGAAGTAATCTCAAACCGGCAGAGCTCGAGCAGAAAAGATAGAAATTCAAATTAAAAAAGCGTAAATAAACAATTAAAAAAGTAAACAGAAAAATCAACCAAAAAAATCAAATAAACAAAAATAAATAAATAAAAAGCTATAAGAATATTAGAAATAGGTGAAAAAATTATATAGCTACCGCCTGAAAAAAGACAACGGTAATTCCGGTTGAATAAAACTAAAGCAGAGTTTGATTAATTAGAAAGGAAAACTAGCACGTGTAAAACAAAACAAATTAGAATAAGAGTAAAATAAGAGAGCGCCAAAACATTTCTGTAAAAAGATCCGAAAATTACTAAGAAATGCTTAACTAACCTTGAAAATGAAAGAGGAAGTTCATCCTAATGATTGATTGAAACAGCGAAAATATGAAAAAAAAGACTGAGCTCAAAAACTACCAGCCAGATCCTCAGCTCAGGCAATCAACTGATTATTATTATCAACATCGTCATTATCGTCGTCGTCATCATCACCACTACCACTATCATCAACGTCATCATCATCACCTTCATCACCACCATCATAATTAATCGCCATCATCAACATCATCAACAAAACTACCCTCTATAACCTCTTACCTCCATCCAAGTTAGTAAATCCTTTCATTATCAAAGGTCTATCTATACGACCGATGAATAAGATACCAAGTATCATTCCCTTTAAGATTCGCAGCAAACACGACACCAAACCGACCAAGATGTTCAAGAACAGGAAGAAGAATGACACAAGAAGAAACAACCTCCTGCACAATAAAACAGTTAAAACACACCAAAGTAGAGACAATTCAAAAATCATGAATAATTAATGAGGGAGAGAACAATACAAAATCATAGCCTTGACCGAGCTTTTTTTAAATCAGCAAGAGATTCGTCCTGATTTGGATACTACTTTAAATGAATTTTCTCCAAAACAATTTAATATTTATTGTTTGTTGTTGAATATTTCAGCTAAATATGATTAAGGATATTTGCAACTGATCAGTCTTTTATAAGGTTTAAAAATCCTCATACAATATTCACGTCCGATTTGCATGAAGTTTAAGAAACAGCACGAGTCTTTCCTTGCAAAACGGAGCATACTATTTACCTATTGTCAATATTAACAACTTTACTGTCGATGGATCTGTCCCTAAACACAAATCGAGCCAGGATCTGCTGCACCAAAAACACAAAAGCCGCCATACCGAGAGTAGGGCTGAACATAAACAAACAATGTATTAACGATGGTGATTATAACGAATAAAGCGATCACAACGATTATGGTTAGAGTGGTGGCAATGGGTTAAAGTGATGATGTCATAGATAGTAATGATGATGTCATAGATGGTAATGATGATGTCATCGATGGTAATGATGATGTCATAGATGGTAATGATGATGTCATAGATAGTAATGATGATGACATAGATGGCAATGATGATGTCATAGATAGTAATGATGATGTAATAGATGGAAATGATGATGTCATAGATAGTAATGATGATGTCATAGATGGTAATGATGATGTCATAGATAGTAATGATGATGTCATAGATGGCAATGATGATGTCATAGATAGTAATGATGATGTCATAGATGGCAATGACGATGTCATTGACGGTAGTAATGATGGTGACAATGATGTGATGACTTACAGTAATGCTAAAGCACTAGAAGCTACTTTTTTGTTTAGCTGATCACCCAGTAGCCTTGGCAGCAAGAGAACTGCAGCCGAGATACCAATAGACAGTATCAATAGAAAGGTCATCATAATAACAGCACCTACAACAGTAAACCACATAATACTGAAACATTCAGGAGAAATTTTTAACATAGTGTGGAATAGGTTTACACTTGCAAGATGTACATGATATTGATGTGATGATGATAACCATGATGCTGATGTGATGATGATAACCATGATATTGATGTGATGATGATTACCATGATATTGATGTGATGATGATAACCATGATATTGATGTGATGATGATAACCATGATATTGATGTGATGATGATAACCATGATGCTGATGTGATGATGATAACCATGATATTGATGTGATGATGATAACAATGATATTCATGTGATGATGATAACCATGATATTGATGTGATGATGATAACCATGATATTGATGTGATGATAACCATGATATTGATGTGATGATGATAACCATGATATTGATGTGATGATAACCATGATATTGATGTGATGATGATAACCATGATATTGATGTGATGATGATAACCATGATATTGATGTGATGATGATAACCATGATATTGATGTGATGATGATAACGATGACATTGATGTGATGATGATAACCATGGTGTAGATGTGATGATGTTATTAGTGTTGATGTCTTACCCCAGAGAAAGTAAGCGATCTGGTAGCCAGGAAATCGAAGACTCATTCCCTGGTGAAATTAATATCACGATAAACATTGATGAACACGGTACGGTGCAGTGCAGTGCAGTGTAATGAAATATTTGAGTACTTCAGATTAGGAACAAAACAATCGACTGATTGATTGATTATGTGATATGTTTATTGATTAATCAATTGACCAACGGACTGACTGATACTGTTTGATTGATTAATTGGTATTTCGAAAAGTTGATTGGTTTGTTGATTGATTGATTGATTGATTGATTGATATGACTGTCATACCACCATAGAGTGGGGCAGAGTCAGATTGTTTGGCAAAAAACTTCGATCTCCCTGAATCAGCTTCTTCACGTGACGTCTGCAAAAACACAGAAATATTGGTAAACCAAGCATTATGGTGCCATGATATGTCCGTAGTGGATTGAACATGTCATATATACCGTATTGTAACTCTACAATGTCTAAATATTATATTTTTGAATATTTATACAATTATAGAGGTAATGTAGTAGCTTAGATTTGTAAAGGCAGTTTTAAATTTGTATAGCTTCAATTAATTCATATTTTATATTCTTCGTTTGCAACCACGTGATAATTCAGGCAAAATGTTTTATTTTAAATCCTACTGAAAAACTACATTCATATCCTTAGAGAGAATTCAAAACAATGTAATTCTGACAAATTTGAAGCTTCTAGAGCGAGTAATTACTGAACTATTGAAGATCAAAGATTTGTATTATTTGGTAAAAATGTATGGCGTCGCCATGTTGGATGATGACTTATATCATCCAAAATGGCGGATAGAACTTTAGTGGTCTAAAAATAAAGGCAAATTCTGTAGTTTAGATCAGGTTTTTGGATTGTGTAGTTGATTTGAATCACTGGGAGTCTATTTGAGCCAAAGTTTTATAACAAAGATGAATTTATCGCGATATTTATCCTTCGAATCGAATTACTCGATAGCGTTGCGCGACACAATTCATAAATCTATCAACCTAAATATCTTGTAAGTGAACAACATTTTTGGACCCATGTTTCTACAAAGTCTTTTAATAATCGTTACCTATAACATATAGTGGATATGTTTCAATTTGATTCAAAATAAATTTGTCAAACTTTTGATGACGTGACTTGAAAACGAAGAATACATTGTGAAATCCCCGAGGGAAGGGATTAATCAATTATTGCATAAGTAATGTCGTGGTATGTGATGTGATGTTGTGATATGTGTTGTAGCATAGTGTGATATGATGACGTAGTATCTGGTGTGATATAATGCCGTACTATGTGTTGTGACATGGTGCGATAAGATGTAATATGTGACGTAGACATGGTCAAGGTTACCTGTGACTAACCAACATCCTGTACATTTGGAAGTACATGAACAAACCTGCCACCACGCCAGACACAATAAATGACACTATATTGAAAAACAAGAAAAAACAGGACTTTTATATTAAACAACTGTACCTTCTCATGGAAGGAAAACATTCAGAAAGACTATTTTTATCTGATAAACAAGCAAATAATTTATTCACTCTTCGGCACAGACTGACTTTACAAACAAATATTAAAGTAACATAATATATATCGAAGCTGTGCGCTGAGCCTGGAGTGGCTCATCCGACTAGTCTCCAGTTTATACTTTAGCTTACAGTTTAAACTTTTCTAGTTCTCCATTTCGCACATGAACAATATTAATATTCCAAAGATCCAAGGAGACAGACTAACTGCCTGATTAACGGATAAACGGACAGGCAGTCAGGCATAAGAATACACGGACTGATAGATAAAAAGACAAAAAACATATTATCATGAGATTTTGTAATACTTGCCTATTCCTATGTCCATAATTTGAGCTATCAATCTATAGATTTCCTGTCCATTTTCATTTTGAAGCAACCGATCTTTGTAGACCACGAATAATGATACAATTACTCCACCGGATCCGATTAAAAACTAAAATAAAAATTTAAGATGTATTGATATATGAATAGGAGTAATTTACTGGGAAATACGCCACTCAAAAATTTCATCTGCAACTACTTCCGGTGGCGCAGTAAGTTATGAAAAGTATGTCCACTCGCCAGAGTGGAAATATCACGAGTACTTGTTGGTAATAGTGAATAACCAGAAAGCGCACTCTTTTGTGTTTTCGAGAGAGATTTCGATTAAAGCTAATTTTGTGATAATAGAGAGCAAACACTAAATGTGTGTAACAATTGTTACTATTTAGTGGTAAACAACGCTAATTAAACAAAAGAAAACTATATTATTAGCATAAAATAGCACTATTTAGTGGTATTTATGTTGCACATTTATAGTACGTGCACTCTACATTCTTGTTGTCTATAATAAAATGAAAATATGTAGAAATGTAGTTTATCTTCACGTTCGCTATTTATATCACTCGAAGATATACGTCATATCTTGGAGCTTCCAAGTAATATTGTCTATTTAGTAATAGTTTTGTAGTAGCATATTACCATATATATAGCGATCCCGGCGATAATTACAGTGGACAGAATAGCAACGGAATACTTGAAATCTAAAAAAAAACATTATAAAACAATACATCATTTTTACAGATCGCAAGTACATCACATTTACCAGAGTAATATTTTAAACAAATTGTTTGAGTATGTGATTAGGATTTGGGGAGCAAGACGGCTGCACCTTTTACAATCCACATAAATGAACAAACATTATTGACCAGAAACGAGCAAGAAAATGGAAACACAATCAACAATAGACGGGCTATAGACTGATACCTAATGATCTGCATAATGTTGATTGGCTCATTTTACTCTGATCAAGGACTACCGTCCGAAACGTCAGTAAATACTCACTTCTTTTTAAAGTGTATAAATTACATTTTTACCCCAACTGGCTAATTTGTAGTCGTCCCAAAGTTATCCAAGGCCTAACGGCAGTCTCAAAGACGATTTACAAAGGCTCGTAACCTAAGCTATTGCGCATGCTCTTAGGCATGACTTTTGAGCCTATCCCACATGGACCAGTGTCTTAATTTATTGTATAATATCATGTTCAGGAATGCCGATATGTTATTTTAATGAACAGATACAAACAAATATATAAGTGAATGAATTGTTAATATTACTTACGGGGTTGAGGTGCATAGACAAAGTTACGCCCTTTCACATACCACTTCTTGTCATCACTGTTGAGCAATACAACCATTCACGGGTATTCACGGATATTCAAAAACACGGTGTCGATCTTATAACGTTTTAATTTTACGACCATCATATCCTTTATCAGGCATTTAGAGTGCTGTCTTTGATAATATTAAGATTCAAAAATTTGTTATCTTTTAGGGATAAAAATCATATTTGTCACGCCCGTCTGAATAGAACTTTGGTACCTTTTAGGGGTCTTTTCCAAAACTTCCGACGAGCATTTCCACCCTATTCCGATCAGAGTACCTTCCCCCACCCCGGGACAGTGATATTTACACCGTATTATGAGTTGGAGCATCTTTATCATTATAAATATTGTAGTATATTCCACAAAGCAGTTCGTCTTTGGAAATGATTTTTCATTAGCAATTTTTTGTCAACAGTCTGTGTAGTAAAACTCTAGCGTTATATTGAAATCGCTGTTCAGATGTTTGCTATCAAGAGTTGTTGTTGATTAACTTACTTTTTAGGAACGCCTTCTAATAGTGTCTTGACGTGGTCAATATAGTGTTGGCCAACGGTAAAGTCAGCTTCTTCCTGTGAAAATACAGCAAGTCTATGATCACTTGCCTGCGTTGCATCCAGAAAAATTGTCATTATAAACGTCTGCGAAACAGCTCACATCGTGTTCACACCGTGCAAAAATTTTGGCAATTGCTCTGATCGGCTCTTTCTTACTCGTGATTTTATTGCCTCTAAATACTCTTCCCAGTCTTTCTCAGTTATAATATTACACATGCTTCTCGATAGCAAAATTATGAGGGCTTGTCTTGTTACATGCGTAAACGGAAATATTTTCCCAAACTTGACTCATAAATACAAGCTCTGTTTCAAGCAAATAACAGACTCGTGAGAAGAGAGCCTCTATTGATCCCAGCAAAACGTTCGACTTTCGCCAAAGAAGATTTAACGCAAACTTAAACGGTTTTGACCTTTTGAACTCTGTAAAAACAGCCAATCGACATTTAGTCCAATAAAAGCATTGCAGCGGATCTCAGAACACGTTGTGTGCAGCTTCGCAGACGGTATTAACGATAGAAAATACCGGATGCAACGCAGGCTAATGATCACATGATTAACGACCATCACATCAAGTCTAAGCAGTGACAAGTGCGCATTTTCATTAGAATTGTTTTCGTTTGAGTGGGAAACAGCACTGTATCGTATCGTAGCCGTAGTTTCTAGGAAAACATTTGAATCTATCGTAGCGGTATTGTAATCGTGCCATTTTCCACTCGAGTGAAAACGACCCTAAACGTTTGCTGTTTTAAAAACTGTCCACACAAATGTTTATACTATTTCAAGAAATAAGGAAGAAGAAGGGGAAGAAAGAAAGAGAAATAGGAAGGAAGGAAGAAAGAAAGAGAGAAAGAGAGACAGAAAAAAAGGAAGGAAGGAAAGAAAAATAATTAATACCAATATCGACAATAATAATAGTGGTTTATTAAGTGAATGTTAAGTATTGTCCATATAGAATGAAACAACACAGCTTGTACAGACCCCTAAAATATCTTGACAGACAAATTTCTTTTTAATGCACTTTGCTCTGACTTCTTGTACAAAGATGACCAAATAGCGTATCATGAGAATGCCATGCAAAACAATAGCAGGAAGATCAAGAAATATCGGCAAAGACGAAAACGACTGAAAGCAAAAATAATACAACAAAATAGGTGATGCTTTGAGATGACTGTAATGATAACAATGATGGTACGGTGGTGATGGTGAAAAATCACGAACATGCACTACCATTATTCAATTTACTTGACATACTCACTATCGAAAACATTTTTATTTTCAAAACTAACATATTCATACATAAAATACTAAACTATGGACAAGAAACTCCTGTCATTTTCAAAGACACTCTTAAATCAGCCATTCAGCAGCATCCTTATCGAACCAGATTCGCTTCAAGTGGCAACTTAATTTATCCTCGTGTACGCGCGAACTATGGAATATTTACTTTTCAATACAAAGCCCCCAAACTCTGGGAAAATGTCACATTTCAATTAAAAAAGTTCCTCAAAAATCATATTCAAAATAAATGTAAAAAAAATCCTTCTTTCTCACCAAATTTAGGGTCCCCTTACACTTCATTAAAAAAACCTTTTTTCCTTTTTCTCTTTTTTTCTTTCATTCTAATGTTCAGTTTTTACTTTCCTATAGTGGCAGCCAACTCGAAAGTTTATACTGCTTTGGCTGCCACACATATTCACTATTTAAACGTTCTAGTAATTATTTTTGTCCTTTTTTAAAAACAAATTACATGCTCTTGTAATTATTATTATTTTAACCAGAATATAATTAAGCATTTGTAAATACATGTGTGAATAAAGTTGAATTGCTTAAGGTGGCTCCATATAATATCAGCGCGCGCGCTTGTGCATAGCCACGCGCATTCGCACACCTCAAACTTGAAGAATTTTTTATTTTGATGACGTCCTGAAAATATAAAGCGCGCGCTTTTAATAAAATAAAAATAACAATTTTCAGAATACTATTTTAGCAGTATAATAGAGCAGTTCGCAAATTGTCAATGATTTTCCAACTGTAAAACTTTGATTTAGCAAAAAAACATTTCCCCGTTATTTCTAAGGTTCTGCAGTTGGGATTGTTTTGTCACGTTGATATATGCTAGGTCATACAATGTTGTTGTTTTTTTAATTACTGCATAAAACTAGAGTTTTTATTTTTTCTACGTTAAAAATGAGGCTTATTATGACAGCCATAGCGTTGCTATAGTGACCGGTCACGTGATCATTTGTGCGAAAACTGAGCCTCTGACTCAAAGTCTTTGAAATATAGTCCGCCCATTAGCTTTGTTGGCAGCTGTTTTTTAATAAAGCTCTGAGATCCTAGACGCCCTATAACTATATGGAGCCTCTTTAAGTCAACAATGGCAAAAGACAATAAGTGATAATATATAGATTTGATAACAATTTGTACTTACAAGAAATTCATAGAAAGGGCACAAGGACAGCAACAATATTAGTCCATATGCTCTAAAATAACATACACAATACTTATCGTCTATAAATGGGATAATATTTTTATCGAAAGCTTAAAAAACATACAATGTGTTTGTGTAGGTTACATGATTGATAAATTTTTAATTAGTAACTTATATCAATATCTGAACAGCTATTACACTGGGATTGGATAACAACAAATAAAACCTGGATTATGCCAGCAATGGTACACTACCTGCCTATGGTATAAAAGAACCCCAACACTGCACCAAGGATTTTAGCATCTGTACTCAGACACACAAAGAAGGGTAGATATATAGTGCCCATGCCAATAACAGACACTATGCTTTCAAATACTAAAAAAACAGGATAGAGTATTAGTCATCATAATAACACTTTGTTATTAAAAGGTAAAAGCACTATATTTTATGTCGGTAACTCCTAACAGTAAATGAACTGACAAACCTGAGGCCGACAGTGCGCTCAATTTACCTCCCCTCTCTCCGTCTATGCTCCTTTTAAAGCTACTACAAGCTACACAGAACAGAAAGAATTTGAAACAACGGTGCGAAGTCACTAGGAATCTGACGCGGGACCTCTCGCACTGAAGATGGCACCCTATCCAACTATGCCATCATTGCTCCTTAAATAGGCAAATTATGTACATGGATCTATTTCAAGGAAACTTTCAATGGCAACAGCACAAGTGAATGGTATCATGCTGTGTCAATTGACAAACTCTTCTTCCAGCTGTTTCATTTGCAACACCAATGCACTCAACACTACTTGCCCACTAGTCAACATTTATCCTGAAGTTAAAAAAGGTGTCCCAACCACAATGCTTTGCGTGCCTCTGTTATTGTTTACATGAGTGTAAAATAAACAAATCTAGAAAATATCTTCAAAAATCAATCAATAACCAATAAGGAACTACCCGGAATTCACTTGTATGGCATGAGACAATGTGGAGGATTCGAAGTGATTTTATTTCTTTAGCATGGGCTAGAATGCTGGTCATATGTTACTGCGCACGCGTCATTAACAAAATGGCCTCTGCTCTGATAAAGAAATGATTGAACTAGAAAATGTATTTTCAAATAAAGCTACTTTATTGTAGAGTTGAAGTACTTGCTGTGCTATTTTTTCATCGGGAGTTAAACGATAAAACTTAACCAATGAATTTCAAATCAATGCTATGTGTATTTCAACGTCCAATTTTACCTTAAAATGAGTGTCTGTCCCCGTTTGCCTCTATTCATAACAAGGAATATGTGAAGAGTTGTATTATTACAATGTTTCTGGACCATCTTCCTTTGAAAGTAGCTATTTGTCTTGTTCATCACATTAAGTCTATTCCAATTCCGTCGATTAACAGCGTCCATTTTGTACGAGAAAACCGTATATTATTGGCAAAGTGCTAATCTATCCATCTTGATCTTCATGTTTTGAAAGAAAAAATTCCATTTTTGGATCACTTTTTGAAAGAAACCGGCCATATTTGATATCAAAATAAAGCTCAGAAACCCTGCTTTCTAATGCCGCTACGATCTATGGCATAGTGTAAATTCGGCTGATCAACGTATGACCACAATGTATTTTTACATGTAGTTGGTTACACTAATTATACTAAGAAGCAAAGTGTTCGTAGTACGTCGTCATGATTTCTATATTAATTGGGAAATACCGCTGAGGTCGCGCCCGCGAGATGACCGTCATTCTAGCCCATTGCGACCACTTTCGGTCACCTCGAGAAAGGCTGCTCTAACCATATGATGAAACATAGGGCAGGAAAGCATCCTGGCTGAGACTGCTCCTTTAAACCCACTACATTACGTACCTTTAAGGTATGTAGGACCATTGATAGTTAAAATGATGTCTTTTCCAGAGCTGAAAAACATTTTGATAATACCAGTAGCCATGGCTCCGTATGCAGCGGCGTATGAAAACCTGTTCTCTTCTTCACCCAAGAAATCAACTGGTCTGTGACAATAAATAATGAAGAAATAATGTTACAGTAGTACATCTCTACTGAGTAATGCACAATACACAGGTAGGTTAGGTTGGTGGGTAGGTTGGTTGGTGGGTAGATTGGTAGGTTGCTTGGTGGATAGATTGGTAGATGGGTAGGTTGGTTGGTGGGTAGATTGGTAGGTTGGTTGGTGGGTAGATAGGTGGGTGAGTTGGTTGGTGGGTAGGTTGGTTGGTGGGTAGCACACAATCAATGGGCAATTTCTAGTGTGTTATAAATAATGACTTACACCTGTATCCCTGGTCTTCCATCTAGAATGTCTTTTCTCAGCTTTGCTCTTCTTTTCATAAAACTCAAGATGATTACAATCAACAACTGTAACGGAATCAATGAATACGTTAAGATCCTCTACCTCAAGACAATGTCATTTATTTATGGCCACAGTCTTATTACTATGATTAGGATGCTCAGTGGCATTACTCGAGTGAATTTATTTCTGCACGTGTGACCTCCAAAAAACCTAGAACCAAATTACTTTAAGTCCGGCAAACACTAGGCGACAAGTCGCAGCGACTTGTCCCCTCAGTGTGCACTGGTTCAGCAATCCCAACCGGTTGGATTTCATGCGGCAAGTCGCAGCAACAAATTTCTGTTGCAGCGACAACAATTTTCGCCAAAAATGTTAGTACACACGGGAGGAAATTGTCGCTGCCACATGTTGCGGGGACAACTCGCTGCGACTTGTCGCCTAGTGTGTACCGGCCGTTAAAAGAAATGTTAAGAGAAAAATATCATACGCCCTTGGCAGGATTTGAACCCACGTCTTCGGTATTCTAGTCCGATGTTTTAACCACTACACCACAAGGACAACCACGCTGTAAACGCAGCTGAATTGTGAAGTATACGGCAACCATGAGCATCCCAGAGCGATATTTTTCTCTATAGATACGTCGAACACCGTAAATATGTACGCATAGAATGAACATAGTAAAGTAGTAATTTATGAATGTTTTCTCTTAACATTTCTTTCATTGTTACACACCGAACGCATTCATAAATTACCGAATTACTTTAACATTAGAACATGGTCATCAGAATAATATATTTCTGTTGTTTTCTTTCACACTATACAAGTTAAGTACATACTGCTTTGCTTGCGCTTTGTTTAATGGGCAATAAACCACACTTGTTTGGCCCTCCAATGGCTATGCACTTAACCCATAGCATGTTTAATCATCAAAATTCTCAAAATAAAAATCATGAATAATGTAAGAGAATAAGCCCAGTAAAGTTGAGGGCATGAGAACATACTATGGTAGCAGCAAAGGAGGAGGAGGAGGAGCAGATAATACCACGTGACTTGCTCAATGCCCTTCATAGCCGGGGTATCATGCAATTGACCCTATTCGCCGGTTTCATATTGAAAAAGGGACTGGGTTCTAGTCTTCAAAAACAAAGCATAATTCATTAAAAAACATCTTGAAATAACAAAAACACAAAGATAAACATCATTACTATGCTATTTAGTCCATTTGCTAGATATTTTGTAGTTATATTGAATTTATGAAGGAAAAATGTTTTGGAAGGACACTGTCCTTCCACTACATACATTTCTTGTAATATTCAAGTCCCAATAAATTTTATCTGTATTTATCCGATTTTAACCAAACTTTCATCATTTATTCATTTTAACATGTTCTCTTGAAATATGGTCTCAAATTATTAATGATTTAAAAAGATGAGGAATGGTTCCAATAATCTGTGTTTTACTCAACTAGAACCCAGTCCCTTTTTCAATATGAAACCGCTGAATTCCTTTTTGCCGCTACCTAAGTACATTAATTTAATAATAAAAGTTGTTCCAGAACAAAACCATAAGAAATTTATTTGTTGACAAATAATCCATTTATATAAATGAATAAAATAAGCGATGCAAATTGACATTTCCACGTCTTGGTAGACATCATTTTCGAAACATCAATTTGTCTTGAAATTTTTTTTCGAGAATACTACCACTACCAGAATGCTTTGCAGACTTTCTTTTGTTTCAATTGGCAATTAGTACAAATTGGTTTACCTCCCAAAAGTTTAAAAATTTGAATATGAAAGAAAATCCACAAAGGATTTTGGTACTGTGCAATAGTAATATGACGTCATAATGGCAAATCATCTATCGAGCTACTATAACCTTACCGCTGGTATAAAGGATATTTGGTTGAATTCTTCATAAATAACGTTTTGCTTGACCAAGTCACAATTAGTGGTTGGATCAACACCACCACTAAGACAAACAAAAACACAAACAAGTGAGTTCGGATAATGATAAATTAGTAAAAATGATAATTAATACTTAAAATAATTTAAATTAAAATAACCACAATAGTTATTTATATAAAAAAAGCAGTTCAATAAACTTTTATGAAGGAATAAAAGACACGCACACGTGCTTTATCGAGAAATAACGCACGCGGGGATATGTAGAACACGAGAGAATTGATGACGTGTAGTGGAATGCTTCTCGCACTTCTCGAATGTTCTGCCTATCCCCAAGTGCTTTATTTCTCGATAAAGCACAGCAACTGGCAAGTTTTCTATTCCTTTTATAAAATACAAATTGACAAAGGAGAAGCAAGAAGTCAAAAATGGGCAGTCCTAAACAGCGAAACGCCGGAACGAAACACCGAAACGAAACAATACCGAAACAAAACCGAAACAAAACCGAAACGAATGAAAAAAATCATTTTTTATAACACGAGAACAAAAATATTGATATAATTTATGGTAAATCTAGGCCGCTGTACACAGCGTTGATTGCCTCAGTTCGTACGCGTGATTTACCAGGGGATTTACCAGGGGAAAAAACGTCCTACTTACTTATATCTAAAAGCTGTGAACACTAGTAATTCTCTTCGAGTTCTTCGTCTTCATCACTGATAAACCGAGAATAATAGGAATATTTGCGATATTTGATAATTACATTGCTTCTTTTTTCCATGCTTTGCTTTTGCTAGTTTCAAGGGAGCCTGGAGCTAGCCCGTGACGACAATGGACTGGGGCATCACGTGTCAATTTGACACAGGAAGCCCACAGTTGTGGCTTCCATCGAAGGTATGTAAGGACGGCTCATTTAAAATCATATTTGAAGCAATTATGGCTAAAAATTGTGTTCTATGTTTGAGATATAATTAAAAGAATATAGTCATTTTGAATCTTAAATGCAAATTGTTTATCGATGGGCTGAAAGTTTGAAAATATCTAAGGATTTTAATTCTCTTTAATAGACACAAGCAAGAAGACCGCAACAGAAGATGATAAAGCCATCGGCGTAAATAACCTTTTCTTTTTAACAAAAAGTTATTACAAAAAAAACGTATCATTCGCAATTGGGCTCATATATGGGACGTCGATACCCACTACAAATCCGGTTTGCGTATATATCGACCAGCGCCCGCTGTTTTCCAAAACGTTTTTTTTTGTACTAAGATCAGTTTGCTATACCATAATTTTCCTCGTCTCCTGTCAGTCATCTTATCATTCATCGAATAAGATTCCTCTGTGTAATGATTAACCAATCACACGCAGTCAATGAATCGTGGGTTTGACAGAAAATCTTCGCAAGAGGCAAATTGCGATGCAGTTCTTTTAATAAATCACATTAAAAACAATATTGCTAAATAATTATCGCTGAGAAAGCTTAGATTTTTCTCTTTCTATTCCACCAAACGAACATTACTTGACTTAGCACGAACAAATAAACAAAAGAACGATTAAATTCACTAAATTCAATTTACTTTTATCGGAGTGAGGTGTGCGATAGCAAATAGCGCGCAAACCGGCTTCTCAATGGATATATATTACCGTCCCATATTTGTCCTCAAATGACACATTCTTGTGAAAATGACGTAACCGATGCGTATTGATAGTTTTTTGTTCGAAATATGGCAGCAGAATACCTGTTCTCAGTGACATGATGTTATGTATTTTCCCCAAATCTCTATCGTACGTTGTGTTTCGTGACTAACGCAACTCAACAACTTTGAAAAGATCAATGAATATTTCTTAAGTTACTGCTACGTTGTTAATAATATTTAATAATATTTAACATTTAATATTTAAATAATATTTAAGAAACTTGTCCATAGCTTAAAAAAAGATTTTTTCTTCAGTGCGTTTTGAGAATGACTGCTTTCACGTACGAACGGTCATTGACAGATGGATATCAGCGCGCGCAATATTTACTGAAAACTAAAAGGTGGTCAGCAATTAAGGCTATTGAAAAAAAATCGGACTTAAAGCTAGACAAACACATTGTATATTACAAAGGACTGTTTTTTTTCTGTTTATTGACTTTTAATAGTCATGATTGTTTGAGCCATGATGCATAATAAAAGCATTGTAAAACGTATGAAAAATAGCTCAAATAAAGTTATGAAAGATTCTTATGTGTATGTGCAGACTTTTAATTTCGTTCATAATATAGTTTCCATCAATAGAGCACCATACCGTTACCGTGTTTCTCAGTTCCCCTCTAAGGCGAAAATAGCTCGATTAAAATTTAAAAATTATTTGCTTTAATTAAAACTTGTTTAAAACGCTGCGTCTGTTCTTGTAAAAAAAAGATTATTCTAGAGAGAAAATAATTACTAGTGTTCACAGCTTTTAGATATCAAGTTAGTAGGACGTTTTTTCCCCTGGTAAATCGCAGGCGTACGGCCTAGAGTTAACATAAATTATATCAATATTTTTGTTCTCGTGTTATAAAAAATGATTTTTTTATTCGTTTCGGTTTTGTTTCGTTTTTGTTTCGGTATTGTTTCGGTATTGTTTCGTTCCGGCGTTTCGCTGTTTAGGACTGCCCGTCAAAAATAGCTGACGGGTGTGTGCTTTGTCCTCTCATAACGCACGCGCATTGACCAATCAGAGCACGTGGTATATCATAATTATTTTATAAAACCTGATAAAACACTCCTGCTTGTTTAATAAACAGTACATTAAACATATCCCCATAATGTAATTAACTAGTATTAATTTCCAACAACCTGAAGCATTTGATGGTCTATTTCAATTAAACTCTGAAAATTCCTGCAGGAGCAGATCCAGGATTTTCAAAAGGAGGGGGGGATTTTGATTTCGGATAAATAAAAAAAACTCAAATTGCTGGAGCCATCCCAGAAGTGACTTTTTCAGGTTTTTCTATTGATGTTCAATGAACTTGAAAAAAAGCTAACAAAACATGTGTGAACTGTGATGATAAGTTGTTTAGTTTGTGATTGCAATACTGACATTTCAGATATAAGTCCTACTTTGGAGTATTAGATATGACAAAAAACAAGAAAGAAAGAAGTGGTATATAAGACATATAAGTGGTAACAAAAAAACGTGACCAATGAGAGAAAGGGAACAAAACATGAAAACATATCAAAATCATATGTATTTGTTTCTATGATTAGCTTCAGATGTCAATAACTTCAACGATAAAACTGAGGACATAACTGCTTAGAAAAGGAGGGGGAAAGTTACCCATTTCCTCTCCCCTGGAACCGGCCCCGTACTGTCACAATATAACACAATCCAAGCATTAGAGTCATTTCATGTGAGTGGGAAAGTCAGCAGTGTACCATATCAAAACCATAATTTCTAAAAATATATTCAAATCATCTACAATATCTAAGAGTATTGTAACAGTAACATTTCCCTCTTATGCGAAAATGAATCAATCACACTTTTGTTATAGGAAAACTAAACTTGAACAATAAAATGTCCAATTTTATATGTGAGATCCTCAGGTATGGAACAAATATATAGCAATTTTTTTCTAATTCAAATTATTTTATTATTTTTATTATTTAATTATTGAAGGACTTGAAGCAAATGATGATTAAAATAAATATTATTTCAAACTTTATTTGTTAGTAATGTGTTAGTAGCTTTGAATACCTATAACATGCTTAATCAATAATCAAAAGAATGAAAAGAATATGAATAAATTGTAATTAATAAGATGGTTTCTCGTTCAGTTTGGATTAATTTGCACTACGGGCTCATGCAATTACGAACTCTTTGAAAAACAAACTCGTGCAAATTAATTCCAAATTGAACTCAAACCCATCTTATTACCTATTCAAAAATCAAAGAAGTATTTGCGATTCTAGGGAAACAAGATTTAAGACTTGTATTTTCTAATGCCTTGACTGAAGTCAACATATTCTTATTCTGTTTTAACGTGAAAAAATGTTTCTTTTTTAAATCAGTCAAAACGCTAAAAATTGTAAGAACATTAAAAGTTTTGTCATTCCCCTCTTACTTAGAGAAATTTAGTTCAAATTACTTTGAAATATCTTGAAATCTACTTGCCAGTTTGGTGGTCATAGATCAAAATGAAGGAAAGTTATTAAAAGATTAGTATCGGTTATCTTTAGTGGAAATCCGAAGCACCACAATTAAGCATGGTACCCCCTAATTCCAACCCACTTTCATTTTTTTCTAAAACTAAGCTCATAAAAATGCCGGCTACAGAATTTCGTGTCGTGTACAATTTTTTGCCTTGATTTACAAGAAAAAAAAGCAATTTCAGAATTGATTGCGGATTGTAGTGTTGTTATTTGTATAATTATTGTATGTTTTTCGGAGAAAAATTGACATCGAGTTCAAACTTTAATCAATCGGTACACAAGTAGACAATCAACATCCACCGTTTTTAAACACATATCACCATTCCTTTTTCATCTTAACCACTGTAACCACTGTACTATATTTTTATCACATGAATATTTTTTGGTTGTTGAAAGTTATTTTTATTGTTAGAACTACGGCAATTTTAATACAGCGGGTCTAGCTCATAAATTATTTCGCTGACGGCTTGAAGAGGTTTGACTGAGAAAGAGAAACAAATCACCGCCATGTGAAAAAGAAAAATAACCACGATTCAACGATGAAAAACTATTTTCACTGACAAAATGCGTAAAAGTCGCTCGTGGTGGTGTTTTTAACTATTCAAATGTGCAGTCATGCAGAGCTGTTAAAATTGTATTTGAACTTCATTCAATAGTCGTTCAAAACTGGAGATTTTACAAGTTGTATTTTCTGGAAGAGTTTGTCAGATGGTGAAAAAGGCTGTATTCTTCGTGGATTCTTTGTGGCGTTTTTTAATCATTACTTATCGACTAATCTACTTTTAAAAGTAAAATCGACGGCGACAAAAAGTTCGTAAAAACAAAAACAAAACAAATATGAGCTGCATTTGCTGCTCCTAGTCCATTTGAGCGGCGCGACTCAGTTCATTTTAATAGTTGTAATTTTATTCTATTGTTCCACACTGAAACACTCAAGTGTACACTTAATGAACTGTCAACAATAGATTTATAACTTCTATAAATTATATCGTTGAATGTATTTCACCTTCAGTCTAAATTTGTAAAAACTCAATTGATTGATTTAAATTATTGTGATGGACTAATGTGGCTATGTGTTTATACTTTGTCTTTGTTAAGATTATTTACCAGATGTTTCTAATTGGTACCAATTTGTTAGGTCTATTTCTTTAAATGATTGCCGGAAAATCAATCTATTCAACGTTTTTTATATCATATTCATATATATATTTTTTTAAATCACCAAGAAATTCATATTTCAATTTCTATATAATTCTTTGTAATAATTGTGATTAATAAAGATTTTAATTCGTCTTTTGGTTAATATTTTGATATGTCATTCTCGTTTTTCGCAGCCCTTCACTTTCAATACAAATCACTAGTTTCAAATAAATACAACGAGAGATGAGTAGTTACCGATCAATTCAATTCAATAACTCAATAACTAATTAAAAATACACGCATTATGAATTGTTGTAAACGTCTTTCAATTTAGTGTCTTATGGGCATCATTCATAAAAGTATCTCTTTACTGATCTTAGTCAATACCAAATGTTTTGAATGTGTTTAAATGTACTCCTTATACATTGGGCTACCGATGTAAAGCAACATATTTTCAATAAAACTCAACAGAAAAGTGAAGTTTTTGTCGAATTTTATAACACGTTTTCAAACGTGAAAGGGCGTAAAGCAAGAAGGGCGCGGGGATTAAGGTTTACAACTCAAAGAAGCCATGTTCGTGCTTTTCTAACTTCTCATTGGGCAATCAATTTTAATTGACAAGGGCGATCTTTCCATGCATAACAACAAAAAGGTCATTTCACTGTTACTAACAAAATACTGTCGGATATTTTTCGCATTTTTTGCGTATAATAAAATGTTGTTGCATGTATAAAGATTTGAATATTTCAATTGCTTATATGATTATTTGATCATGAAAAGAAAATAACACAGCAAAAAAAAAAAAGAAAAAAGAAAAAAAAAGAAAAAAAAAGAAAAAAGAAAGAAAAAAAGGAAAAGAGAAAATTATCCCTCCCTTCTTTTTTTTTACTATGTTATTTTCTTTTTGTGATTATTTGAATGGATTTATTCATTCATTAATTCATTTATTTGTTTGCTTTTTTATCTATAGTCATTTTTGATTGATTCATTGATCAACAATTTTGATAATTGGTCTGTCGGCGTATGGTATGTACAGCGAAAACCAAGGGTCGAATTGAAAAATCTATTTCATATATATGCCATTTAAATGCGATTGAATTTTTAGCAGTTTGCTTTATTGTTAGGCTTTTATTATTCAGATATCGATGTTTTGAAAATCAACGTTTGAATGTGCTGTTGAATCTGCCGCCAACTTCATTCCGGTACATAACTCGACAATCGAAAAAAAAAACATACCAAGAATCAAGCGTAATGGTGTGCAATTTGTCGAGAAAACGTTTCACACTTTTGAAATCATATTCGACTACTAAGCATTGATAGAAAAGCCAGAAAAAAACAACAACACAAAAACAGATATTTCTACAAAACAAACATTCGCGTACTCCAACTGCTATAAAAACTCGGTTCCATAAAAAAAGCGATCAAAAATGAATAACAATTATATTTCAGACGTTAAGTTAAGACTTTTTTTGTAAATGTGTCCTTTTGAAACGTTTATGGTCACAATAAAAGACACTTTTACGCAGCATAATATATACGAACGATTCAACCAACACTGCAAATAAACAATCATACAGCGATCGGCACAATTGGGTGTTTGAAGCCTTAAAATGAATTATTTAAGATCTATACTTTACCTTGCATTATTTGCTGACATTCTTTTGGTTTTCAACTAGGCAAGTGCTCTAAAATCAAGTTATTATGTTTCTTCCAAACGTTGCCGACAAATGTCTGACTCGATGTCGAACTGCGGAACAGTCAATTGTAAGAAAGGTTTAAAATATGCAGACTGGAAAATGAGGACCGGTAAAGTGCAGACTAGTAAAATGCAAACTGGGAAACTGCATAATTTTTTAACATGATTTGTTGACTGTCATTGAAATTGATAGATAATTCCATAATTCGAGGTGCTGAATTTTGAATTTTTCTCGTAGTCTTTTTATCGTAATTTTTACCGGTCTGCACTTTCCAGTCTGCATTTTAGACCTGGAGTGTGTGAAAGTCTAAAATTCAGACTGGAAAATGCATACTCAGAAAATGCTGACTACCTGGTTAAAAACTCAGTTATTTTTAATTGATTTTGGCCGTCACGGAATTCGAAAAATAATTCGATAATTCGATTTGTTAGATGTCATCGAATTCGAAAACATCAGTCGTCCGATTCGAAAAAAATACTCCGTTGAAGGAGGATTTGAAATTATGGTATATTTGACTTTTTAGTTACCCATATATGAAATAATAAAATGTTTAACTAACGGACACAACTGAAAGGATAATGTTAAAATGAATTTTGCATTTTTCGTAGTCTGTATTTTAGACCTGACGTGTGTGAAAGTCTAAAATGCAGACCGGAAAGTGCAGACCGGTAAAAATGCAGACCACGAGAAAAATTCCGAAACTCGTATTATGGAATTATCTATCGAATTCATTGACAGTCAACAAATCATATAAAAAAAATATGCATTTTCCCAGTCTGCATTTTTTCAGTCCTTATTTTACCAGTCCTCGAATTCATTGACAGTCAACAAATCATATAAAAAAAATATGCATTTTCCCAGTCTGCATTTTTTCAGTCCTTATTTTACCAGTCCTTATTCTACCAGTCTTCATTTTATCAGTCTGCATTTTAGACCTACAGGTCAACTTTATATCTTCTAGCAAGATCGAAGCTGATTTTATATTAAAAGTACGTAAAAAATCGTTGCTTGTTAACCTTTTTAAATTTTACAACTACAACAAGCGATGTTCAATGACCTTGGAAATAGATACGATTTTACAATCAATGAAACCATCGGTTTGTCTTCATGGTCGCCGAGAAACTAAGTGTGTCGTCTTGGATAATTAATTTTAATTGACAAGGGCGATTTTTCCATGCATAACAACAAAAAGGTCCATTGAATTTTACTAACAAAATACGGTCGGATATTTTTCGCATTTTTGTGCATATTTCTTGCGTATAATAAAATGTTGTCGCATGCATAAAGATTTGAATATTTAAATTGATTATATGATTATTTTATCATGAAAAGAAAATAGCATAGCAAAAAAAGAAAAAGAGAAAATTATCCCTTACTTCTCTTGTTTCCTATGTTATTTTCTTTTTATGGTTATTTGAAGGGATTTATTCATTCATTTATTTGCTTGCTTTTTTATGTATAGTCATTTTTGGTTGATTCATTGATCAACAATTTTGATAATTGGTAGTGAACGAATAAATAAATGAATGGATAAATGAATGATTGAATGGTATATACAGCGAAAATCAAGAATCGAATTGAAAAATCTCTTTCATATATATAAATGTCATTTAAATGTGATTGAATTTTTTATAGTTTATCGGTCAATGTTGAAAAGAGATAATATTACATTTTGCATTCTTAGATATGTATATGAGTCGTGACTACTTAAATAGGGTCTAAGGGTTTCTGAACTGAGAAACATCGACTTCGAAAGAAAGAAAAGTGAAAAACGAAAAAGACGTGCATCAAAGGGGTCTTCGCCAGCTAGACCCAATTTAAGTTTTCACGACTCATATACATATATATATATATGTATATATATATGAATATTATATAAATAACGTTCAATAAATTGATTTTCCGGCAATCATTTAAAGAAATAGACCTAACAAATTGGTAGCAATTAGAAAACATCTGGTAAATAATCTTCACAAATACAAAGTATAAACACATAGCCACATTAGAGAGTAGTCGGAACAAATTAAACGTACTTATTTGTAATAGTTACGATAACATTTTCGCTTAAAAATATACTGTTTTGCGATGAACATATCAATACGTATTAATGGGATATATGCCTGGTTTGTGTTAGACTATTAGCTTTCGTTTGTTACCAAACTACTACCACTAATATTAGCCTTACTTTTTTATTGTCGATGGAGAACTACTCTATTAATTTGTAATTATACAATCATAAAGTGACAACTAATAAGTGTCCACTTATCAGTGTGTATACATATGAGTCGTGAAAACTTAAATTGGGTCTAGCTGGCGAAGACCCCTTTGATGCACGTCTTTTTCGTTTTTCACTTTTCTTTCTTTCGAAGTCGATGTTTCTCAGTTCAGAAACCCTTAGACCCTATTTTTAAATATTTTTAAATATTTTTAAATATTTTTAAATATTTTTAAAAGTATTCACGACTCATATGTATATTTTTAAATCGCCAAAAAAATTCATATTTCAATTTCTATATAATTCTTTGTAATAATTATGATTACTAAAGATTTTATTTCGTCTTCTGATTAATTTATGGATGTCATTCTCGTTTTTCGCAGCCCTTCACTTTCAATACAAATCGCTAGTTTCAAATAAATACAACGAGAGATGAGTAGTTAACGATCTTTATTTCAATTCAATAAATCAATAACTAATTAAAAATACACGCAGGAATTATGAATTATGAACGTCTTTCAAATTAGCGTCTAATGGCCATCATTCGTAATATATACAATATGAGCGGCCGATCTGTATGGAATATGCAATGTCGAGCCGAAGGCTATTTTGTATGGGGCGCGTATATTACTAATCCAATTTCACATGTCGCCGGGAGACATTTTGTAACATAGATGTTTTATGTGGATCAGTAAGAATGGAAAAACGTTGTCATAGAAATAAAGCTCGACCGTAGAAACAAAACTCGATGGTAAAAAAAAACTCGACCGTACAAATGAAACTCGACTGTAGAAATAAAACTTTATGGTAGAAATAAAACTCGATGGTAGAAATAAAACTCTATTTCTATGGAATATGAGAAACGTACGGAGAAAAGTGATATAAAATTAAAGAGAAGAAGTTCAAACTGAAAGACGAAATCCCAAATGTTAGCAGGCATAAGATGAAATTAACCGACAAAACTTAACACTTATACGATAGCTAAATTAACCAAAAATTAATAAAGAGAAATAGTAGATAATGAAATAACATAAAATTGCAATAAAATGACTGCATAACAATATGTTATTGAATATATATGCAGTATAGTTAATAATTGTTCGTTGTTCATGATTCCAGTAAAAAATTATATGTGTATCACGGCTATTCATTGCGTCCCTTTTTATTTACAATGAAAACACGCAAAATGTAGAGTTATGTTCTGGTATATATTAGAAGACAGGTAATTGCATGTAATGTATTTCTATGGTCGAGTTTTATTTCTACCATTGAGTTTTATTTCTACCATCGAGTTTTATTTCTACCATCGAGTTTCATTTCTACCATTGAGTTTTTTATTTCTACGGTCGAGTTTTAGTTCTACCATCGAGTTTTATTTCTACGGTCGAGTTCTATTTCTACCATCGAGTTTTATTTCTACCATCGAGTTTTATTTCTACCAAATTCGAGTTATATTTCTACCAAATTCGAGTTATATTTCTACCAAATTCGAGTTATATTTCTACCAAATTCGAGTTATATTTATACCATCGAGTTTTATTTTTACCATTGAGTTTTATTTCTACCATTGAGTTTTTTATTTCTACGGTCGAGTTTTATTTCTACCATCGAGTTTTATTTCTACCATACTACTAAGAGTACCCCTATAAGCCCCGATTTTTGAGCCTGCAATCACAGTCCTGACTAATGGGGTCAGCGGTAAGGGGTGGAAACATTTTCAAAACTGTATTAATTATCAAAATGAGTACTACTGGAAAACAGGAAAAAAAGGAATATCATATTTTCTCAAAAAAAGTATGAGGAATTAAAAAAAGTGGATAATTAGTTTTCGGCAAAAAGAAAAACCTTTTTACTGAAGAAATCAGAACAAATTCTTTTTTCTCACACAGTGAAGTTACTGTAGAAAAAAGTACAAGGTTATTCTAATATGCTATAAAAAAAAGTTGTAGACAGTAAACCAGTCATGACTTAGGTTAGAAGGGTTTTATTGGTAAAAAGTAAAATACATGTAATAAATAATAAATGATTTAGCAGAGTTCATTTCTAAATTCTTTAGCACAAGAGTATGGTCCTCGAAGTTTTCTGTGCATCAAGAATGCTTTTCGAGGGTTTTGTTCTGGACTTCTAAACCGTTCACCTGTTTCGAGAACGCTGAAATGATAGTTTGCGATATCACTAACTCCATGTACAACGATAGACGATTTTTTGATCGTTCTTCCACCTTTAATCTCGGGAATAAAGGTGTATTTGGATTGTAAATACTTGTAAAAGTAATCTATACAAAAGTCAGGATCATATTTGTAAAACAAAGGCCCGACAAACACATCACACAATTCACTTGCTAGCTGATGGAGATAGAGTTTCTTTTTCAAGTTGTCATCAACTTGATTTTGATCTTCCATCAGTTTCAATGTTTTTTCAATGCTGTTGTTACTGTAGAGCTCGTGAAGAAAGTTCATTGTCAGGTTTTTCAAATTGAAATACTCTTCGCTTTCACCGTCTACGTTGAGCTCGCGTTTTGAAAAATCGTCAAATGCTAGAATTAACTTTCTACAGCCCAGGTTCCGCATCTGTACAAAATTCCAAGTCGGTAAAAAGTAATCTTTCCAGAAGTTTTTGTCAACTTTACACTCTTCGGGCACTCGATACGGACAATCTCGCTTGATATTTTCGAACCACAGGTTGCGGGCAATCTCTTCACAGCAGTTGTAGAAGAGCGATGAGAAAAAACACTCCAATTCTTTCATCATTTCGTTTATGGTGATTCCACGTACAGTTCTTTATAATGACGAACCTTCGACAAGTTATCGGATATATATGAAAGTTTTAAGAACAAAAGAATAAATCAATAAAAATGAGACATTAATCACATTGTTAGATCAAAACAGCCCAGTTGGCGCTGGTTGAGAAGGAAATCCAAAGTTCTTCAAATTCAATTGGTGTTGGAGAATCTCTTTTTTAACAAGATTGAAGTAATATTCGTAAGCAAGAACACAATCAGGTGTTGGTGCGCGAAATGTTTCGGTAACGCCGCCTTCTGTGAGACGAAAGTCCCACTCTTTGGGCCAACTAAATTCTCCCTTTTCTCCTGTACGCTCTATTGTGATTGTGTGCTCTCTTCCACCATCGTTGTATTCAAGAGTTGCCTTTTTCGTCTGTTTAAAGACTGCTGATGAGGGAATCAAGCCACTTTCAACGATTTTGTCCCTTGATATTTCTTGGTTTGTTTCAAGTTTGTTCTCTGCGCTATTTACAAGCACATTCTGCTCCTCTTTCTTATCGTTGAGCCAACAAAAGCTCAGCTCTCCCTTATCTTGATCCACTTCTAAACGAAACATATTGTCAATTAATTACGGTGGGACTGAAAGAAACTATTAATCTATAATTCCGCTGATCGGTTACGGTGTAGGCTCAAAATCCTTGTACAGGCATACTGTGGGCTCACAATCAATATAAAAAACCTTTACACACACGTTTGAACAACCACTCTATCTGTCGATATTGAAATCAACGCCTTAACATGAACCGTCTAACAATTGTACGCAGACCTACTAGTTCTGCAGAAAACATCAACAAGTATGAAGTGCTTGAAACTGGTGAACAATTTTCCAGTTTCATCAGTAACATGGCATCTGCATTTGCCGAGTATGTAAAAGATCAAGAACTATCTAACTTCGTTTCTTCATGGCTGGCCGACGCCCAGTCACAAGAGCCGATGACAAAGCTACATTTGGATATTCCAACGTACGAAGAAAGTATTCCCGAAATAGAACCCAAACTCACACCAAGACAAGAGATCATTGAAAAACTGTTGCTTAGAGCATTTGCTAATTCAAAGTCATTCATATGGGCATTATCCGATATAAGTAGAGAGCGGTGTGAAGGATGTGAGATTGATGACCCATCGCAGTTTCATCACGACTGTATGATGCTAGATGCACAGACTATCGTATGGAGATATAGCATCGACGCTTTGGATAGAGTAGATGACGATGAAGTTATGACGCTGTTTAAGAGCTATACAGATCAAGAGTTACATGACCCATTGAACGGGCTTGAACTGTTGCGCTATGAATGTAAAGACAGTAGAAAGGAAATATTAAGTAGAAAAAGAGATGAATTTGACGACATTGCCACTGAGGTGTATCGTAATTATATAAACGGCTATGGGAATTAGCCTTGTACAAAAAAAAAATTCTCTGGTAAATGTATGTTATTTTTACGTTTTCTTGAATAAACTATGTTTTTGATTATACCCATGTCTCCTATCTTATTATGACAACTTATTATATTTCCTTTCATGTAGCCCTAACTAATAAATAAGAATGCACTTTCAATTTTATGTTCATTTTTACACTGTCTGTTCACGATGGCACTTATACCTTTCAAAACCCCTACTAGTATTATGATTTCTGGACCTTCCCAGAGTGGTAAAACTGTACTCACAAAAAGAATACTTATAAACAGACAAGAAATGTTTGATCAAGGAATTGGTAAAATTGTTTACTGTTACGGTGCCTACCAGCCGGGTTTTACTCAGCTACAAAATGAAATTGGTAATATAGTTTTTGTCGAAGGCTTTCCAGAAGATGTGCTGGACTATTTTCAAGGGGAACACGGTATCTTGATCATTGACGATTTAATGGATTCGTGCTCTAATGACCAGCGTATGTCAGATCTCTTGACTAAACATTCCCATCACAAGAACATCACCGTCATCTATATTGTACAAAATTTATTTCCGCGTGGAAAGTATTCCCGCACAATTTCTCTCAACTGTCATTATATTTTAACGTTCAAAAATTGTCGTGATTCTCTTGGTATTTCTACACTCATACAACAAGCATTCTGCGGAAAAAATGACAGATATTATGCTATGGAAAGTTTTCAGGATGCAACGAATAGAATATACGGCTATCTGTTGTTCGATCTACATCCGTCCTCCCCGTCAAACTTGAGACTACGCACGAACATTTTCCCTGAAGAACGTCACACAGTTTACATAAAAAAGATATAAAACCCAATCATACTAGTTTACTACTTCATTTGCACGAAAATGTCAGACCGTGTAAAGCGTAATATTGATTTTCTGACAGTGCTAGCAAAGTGTAACAAAAATCAACGCAAAGCTTTACTCGAACATTGTGACAAAGACTTGATCCTAACGTTATCTGAAATCGCAATCAACGTACTTAAAGGCATAGTCAACCTAACAGCAGCACAGAAGGCTAAACTTCGAAGGTATAGAAAACAGCTCAGAGTACTCGCTGATAGACAGGTGCCTATTAAACACAAAAAGAGACATATTTTACAAAGTGGTGGATCGCTGCTATTAGCACTGTTACCGCCAGTTATTTCAGCACTACAAGCCGCACTTTCTAAACCATGAAGTTCACCAGACGTATGGTTTTGATACCTGAGGGATTACTGGATACTTTAGAACGAAAAGAGAACATACAGACTACACCCATTACTAAATCTATCATAAGGATCGATCAAAAAATGGACGATATATTAGAGGACAAAACTGCACAGCCTGACGCTAAAGTAGCAGAATACAATCAAAATCTACAACGCTACCTCGACGTCCATGAGAAAAACAGAGCATTTGTTCCTACAGTTAAAATACAACAGGATCCAGCGCCACTACCTACTGACGGCACTTCTGAAACCCCGCAACAAAATAATCCTGAGGAAACGACTGCCGAGCGCTTGTCCGAGGGTGAAATATTAGATTCTGTTCCCAAAACATCCAAAACGTTAGCAAAGTCTATGATCAACCGATTGAAAGCAAACAGAGAGCACATCACATGGAACGATAGAGGCGAAATCACAGTAAATGGCCATAAAATCCCAGGATCGAATATTATTGATTTAATCAACGACCAACTGAGAGACAGAAAAAACTTTGATCCTACGGGGTGGGAAACCTTTACAGAGTCATTAAGCAAGATTAACATGCCCAAGTACTTGATGCGAAACGAACGACGAAAAAGTCATATTTCACAAGTACAAACTGATTCTCCAGCATCTGCAGCTACACCGTCAACAGAAAAATTCTCTTTCCCACCAACACCGCCAACCACGCCAAGAACATCAAAGATTCCTACATTCAAACGCACAAGAACAGCGAAACGTTTCTCCGATAACTGGATCCGATATTAGACCAATTATATATGTATGATTGTAAACATGTTTATTGGACAAATAAAAAAACACTTTGAATACACAGTAATCTGTTTTTATTGTACTACGTTACTTGGTCTTATTTTGCACGCGTGTCAATGCTATTTGAGTACGTTTTATTCTTTTTTTATCATTTGAAAAACCTAATAATCTACGAACAAAATGACTTACACGTTGATCATTCACACTTAAGTTATCAGTAAACGATTTTACTATTTCTAACATCGATTTTCCACGGATTCGATTCAATAAGAAATACACACAAAACTGTCCACACATGCTGGACGCTAAACTTTGTAAACATCTATGATTATAAGTCCATTTTCTTGAATGACTATTTAAAAATGTTTTGAAGTTTTCTAGATAAAAATCAGGCGGGTTTCCATAAGAATCAAAGAATTCGGCGTTTTCTTTGCTAGGGAAGTACATAGCCAGCCAATGTGATCCTTTTTCTGTTTGAGGATCTGTATTCACAATCAGTCCACAAGGATAACTTTCAATTACTTTAGGCAGAGTATCAGAAGCATAAACACCGCAGAATTTACCACGACTTCTTGAATCTTGTTCTATGGCTTGAATCAGATCTAAAGTGTTCATGCTGTATAGTCAAACAGAACCTCTCTCTCCCGTGTAATCTCAAGAACGCCGTCTGTTTCTCCAATGCAGTATAAATTTATAGCTTCTGTCAAAGCTGTACTGAACACAATTTCTAGTGAAAGATTTCCCCTTTGTTTGAGAGCCATGTATTCTGAAGCATCACAGCCATCAGCTCTAAGATCAAATACCAAGAATCCGAATCCTGCGATAAAGTCAGTAGCTTGGATATTATTTCCAGAGTCGTTGTTGTACTTTCCTGTTGCAGTAAACAGTGTTTGATAGCCCTCTAGATATTTCTTGCTGCTACCGGAGAGCTTCAGTTTTAGCGGTTTTGAAGGGGTCTGCTCTCCGTCTACGTAGACACCGATCGAAGAAATACCAAAAAGTTCCATGTTAAAAGGGTTTCTTGTCAAACTTCCATTGCTAGCAGAAGACTTGTTCATAAATACTATAAGACGATTAGGAATCTGTCCGTTAAAGATGTTATCTTTTACGATTGAAATAGTAGTTCCAGGAATAGTGAAGGTTTTAGTAACGGTTCTTGGTACCTCGTACATGGCAGGGCTTGTCTTGAGTGCATTCTCGTGAGCCAGAATTACGTGATTTGCAATCTTGACCTTTCTTACTTTCAGTTTTACCGATGTAAAGTCTAGTTTGTACTCTTTTCCCGTTTCACCAGACATTAGAAAGTATTCAGGAGCATTTGGAATGAGCTTAATCTTTAGGTCGACAAAACTCAAGAGAAATTTTCGAACCATGAAAATATCGCATAGTAGTGGACCTACCAGCTCAAACTCTTTACTTCGTGCTATCAGTTTGCTTCTTTCTTTCAACCCAAGGTTTTTACCGTCATCGCCTACCTTGGTATCCTCAAAGGCACCAGCTGTATCACTATACCACATTGACGTTTGTAGTTGCGACTTTTTAGCACCCATACCGTAGCTCAAGACAGTCTTACAATAGCTTTCAGGACTGTAAGTATTCGTCGAGCTGGAGACTAGCGTAGATCCTACATATATTTCTATTTGTTTCCATAGAGCATGTAGTAAGTTGTTAACAGGTGCTATTTTCTCATCAGCTTCAATATTCGTTCCGTCCTTGTGTTTGATGGTGGCTGATATCAATAAATTGACAAAACCCAGGTCTACATAGTTTTCATCACCAACGATATTAAACTCAATTGGGGTGTCAGCAGTGACAGTAGATATCGGTTGATATTCAATGTCAGTCTTTTTGATAATGCTAGTCTGTGTGGGACTTATTGTAAATAAATCAAGTTCCTCTACCATGCATTCCTGTGAACGGGGATGAATCAAAGCCATTTTACAGTTGCGCGGATGATTTTAAGATCCAAAGATATCTTCAAATGTTCTCGGTTTGACTGCTTTTGGGGTTCTGCGTCGTCTGACAGCTTTCGACGATCTGACCGACTTTGTTAATTTTTTTCGTTTTATAGCTGGGGTTTTTGATCTATCACGCTTTCTCTTGTTACCACGTTTCTTTCCCGAGCCTGTTTGATTATTCAAGGCCCTCAGCACTTGGTTAGTAGCGTTACGTTTCAAATCACCACCTGTTTCTTTTATTCTGTTTCGAAACGAATTCCTGATATTACCACCTTCCGCAGCATCCGCTAGCACATTTGCTCCTGTTTTGAGCGCGGCTCTCCCTAAGGTTTTTGATGCAGTCGTTAGAAAAGGTAGAGCCTTTCTAAAAAGACTGCCAAAGATACTACCGATTCCTTTTCCACGCTGACCTCCATAGCCCCGTTGAAACAGCTTTCCACTAAAATACGCACCACCGCCCTTTTGCGCTTGAGTTGAATAATAGTGCTTGTAAAGCTCAGTTGGTGGAATGTGTTTTAAACTCATGTTTTACACCAGATACGATAACTGCTTCTTTCTGAAATGCAAGTTAACTACTACGCGTCCTCTTTTAAACTGAATTTTTCTACCAGCGCTATCCAATATATCTATTCTGACGTTCTGAAATTCAGAGACTGACAGAGGAAAATAGGTTGGGACAATGAACTGGTTGTAAATAATATCGCCGTATTTTCCAGTAACTGGAAGAACTTTGAGCAGCTTCGCCTTTGTATCACCGACAAATTGATAGTCGAGGATGCTAGCGTACACATACAAGCATTCGATACCGCCATTTAGATCACACATATGAGGACTTGTTTTTGCAGAAGCAATTATAACTTCTTTATCACCAAAACCCAGCATTTGTGCTAACTGGTTGTACAGTACTAGTTTGTAACCGTTTTTTACATCAACATGTACTTGTTCGGATATGGTATTGAAAGTCAGTTTGATATTATCACCCAATCTTTCTTTCATTTTAACATTAATAGCATCAATCAGAGTTTTCATACTGTCATAGTTTCCCGCTTGAATGCGCACTGAATCCGGTATTTTATCAGGACCGATGTATTCAATACGTGAAATTTCGTCTGGAGCGTTATAATATGTTTTTGGCCATATAATGCTTTGTAGACCCACTTCATATTCACCGTTGAGTTGGATTCTTTCAGGTAATTGTACCGTATAACTTGATAAGGCGTTATCGTCGTACAAGTCGAGAGATGCGTTTGAAGGTAAAAGAACAAAAAACTGTCCGTCCATCATGTTGAAGAGACAACTAAAACTGTGACAACGATTTGTAAAAACATTTCATTTTATTATTCTTTTACAAGCTGCATTTCACTGGCATATATTGTGCCTATGACTGGTTCGCCCTTGAGATCACTGATAGTATAAACAGGCGGGCTTCTAGCTATACGTTTTGTGATGACAAATATTTCCTTTGTAAAGTTTGTTTCGTAGCCTTTTGCAAACGTAGATTTTTTCTTTGAAAGACGAATTTTATCACCTACACGAAAACGAAACTTTGCGGGCTCGTTTAAACGCGTTTTATCGTACAAGTTATGCCATATTTGATCTTCGTTTTCAAGGTTAACAAGACGTGGCTTTTGTTTTATGGACGAGTGAAAAGTATCATTATAGCTATTTACAATATCTTGCAAAACATTTACATAGTTCAAAGTATTTTTGAAAGTAAAATATTTGTACAGTTTATGTTTCAATGTTTGTATTACACGTTCTACTATGCTTGCTTTGATTTCCATGTTTTGCGTATTAAAGTAGTGAATGTTTTCTTTCTTCAAGAGAGCTTGAAAGGTTTTGTTGACAAATTCCGTTCCAAAATCACTTTGCACAGAAATCGGCTTGCGCGGTTTGGCCTCTTTCAGAATCTTACGGAATCCATCTGTGGTATCAGTAGCATTTTTTGATTTCAGTGGCACACACCAAACAAACTTTGACAAGATATCTATTGCAACCAAAATGTAATTGTAGCCTTTGTTTTCCTTTTCGATATTAGAAACGTCCATTAAATCAATTTGCCATTGTTCGTCTACAGCATTTACCAAGGTTACATTTCGTCTAAAGGTTTTACGCGGTCTGCGATGTAAGGTGTATGTAGATTGTGCAGCTAACCAGTCTTGAACCACTTTTCTTGTAATTGTTTTACCCCCTATATCTTTTGCAGCACGATAAAGCACCTCGACAGCAGAAAAGCTTGCTGGACTTTTCGGATTGTAGTACAGGTTTTTCAGAAGCTGGTTGATTTGCCTTTTGCTTCTTCCCATCAGTCGTTTGAACAATGACAGTGCTATTGCAGCAAGCTAGTGCGCATCTGATTTGTCTAAAAATGTTTCCTAGTTTTAAACCTTTCTGCGCTAGAGGTAAACAACACTTCATGACTGAACGATGGTTTTCGCGCAGAATGATATTTTCTTAACAGGTTTTGTATATTATAGTCTTGCATAGGTAAACCTCCTGATCAATGACGATTAGACAATAAATGTTTTTATTAAAATTAATCAAGTCAAGAGTAACACTATAAGTTATGATTATCATAAAATCCTAAACACAACTAATTTTTTTGTTAAATGAAAATTGTTTTTAAAATATTTAAAACTATGATATTGGCACGAATGATTATAAAAAAATCAAGAACATTTAGAAGAAAAGCACAAAAATGGTTATAGAAAAGTAAATATTATGAAAATATTTCTCAATGAATATGGTTATAAAATGTTCTTTATATGATGAACAATCAGCGTAAAACTATATCTATATCTAAAACTACTAACTTCCTAGCTACTTTTTTGTACATATGTTCATGTGAACATGTACTGTTCGTTATTGTTCATATTTCTGTAAAATGATATATCTTCATCTATTTCTTCGTCGTCATTACAAAATTCTAAGTCCTGAGCCGTATATTCATCTTCAGATTCAGATTCGGAGGTTGTCATTAAATTAATAGACTGTTCATCATCAGAAATGGGAATTTCATCCGCACTACCATCTTTGTAAGGGAAAAGTTCACCAAGTTCAGATAATTGTTCCACATTCTCATTTGAGTACAGCTGAAGTGCGTGAATGTTAACAGGTTGTTTATGGACAATTTGAGTTTCTACAGGATTTGGATTCCAGTAGTATCCAAAAGGAATTGTATCAGGTCCGTCATCAACAATGATTCTTTTGTCATAAACTAGTTGATATCTTTTTTCTTCTCTTTTGTTTATTATTTTTCTGGTGATTGGTTCCCTGGTTATTTTATTTTCATCGACTACGGTAATAGTTTGGTTTGATTTTATGTCATGGACAAGTGACTTCATCGATTCCATGTTTATGAGTTGACTTGCGATGTAATTGAGTCGAAAGCCTTTAACTTTTACTGTGCACGATCCGTCAGAGAGTTTATAGGCATAATTTTTCGGACCACATGACACAAATTCAGTAATATAGCGTTCACTACCATCACCACTGGAGAGCTCATCTGTCAACCCGCCTAAGAAGTCTGACAATGGAGGTTCTGGTTCACCTTCTTTAGACAGAAACACGCAGCTATCTGTATCCATGTATAAGACACGTTCTCCTAAAGTGCTTATAAGATTATATAATTCTAGCCTAGCCCAGGCTGTGGTAAAAATAGCTATGAAAATATTAGTTACATTAGATTCTTCAACAACTTCTTTCTTTTTCTTATAAACGAGCTCAACTACTTCATCATTAATCAAAAACAAATCTAACAAGTCAAGTTCGTCATCATGAATCACCTCATAAAACCTTTTGGGCTCAAAAACAAGTTCCGATTCCTCTCTCTCAGTATTCATACCAAACTTCCCCCAGAGCGAATTAAGGCAAAGCTTAGAAATAGCGCGGAGACCAGGATTTTTATCGATCTTTTCGGGACGAAGTTGAACTCCCTCGTGCTGAAAATAATTATCAATATATTGGGTTTTATCGTTTTCACTCTGCACCCACTCGGGAAAATCAGAACTCTCTTGCTTAGATCTTAAAAAAGTATGGACATAATCAGTAAAAAGCGAGGTTGAAGTCTGTTCAAAATGCCACACTTCCTTAATTTCTAAGACTTTGTAACCTAACTCAACGGCCTTTTGAACTTCAATAGAACACCAAGTTCCCCAAAAACTACGATCTTGAACAGAATGCGAACAGGGGTCATTATTATTAGTTAGCGCGCACTTTTTACACAATGAAAACACTAGTTTACCACCTAATTTAACAGGCAATACGGGCAGATATAGGCTGGGAGGTGGAAGAACTTTGCATTTAATGATACCAAAATATTGACTTATGTCAAGAAAATTCTCGGTAATAATGACAGGATGACAGATTGGATATGTTTTTGTTTTATTAACAAACGGATAAAGGCTCGTAAAGTCAACATATTTAATCTTTTCATCTGGTTTACATGAATGATAAAGTTTAACAGCATTTGTACGACCCCCATAAAATGCATCTCTAGGATTTAAATTACCTACAATTTCATGATTTACAATAAAGTTTTTAAAAGTTGAAGTTTTGGAAAGTTGATCAAAATCGCATTCCCAAATATACTTAACCCTGTAACCAAGTTCTCGTAGACGTGAAATTCTGGCCATGGTGTCTTGGAAGATTTGGCTGTTTTTTGTGTTGCGTCTTAAAGGATTAGAAGAGTTGCGGTCAAAACACTTATCATGTGAATGGAACAAGCACCCTAGAAACTCAAAAACTTCATTCGTTTCTTTACAAAACCCGTCCACATAATACGTTTTACCGTATTCTTTGTCTTCGATTTTATGTTCACCTTGATTTTCTGCATGAACAATTTTTTTATTTTCAGAAAGGCTAATAAAATCAAGCCATTCGATCGAACTTTTAGAATACAATTTCTGGATACCTCTGTACAAATCATTCGGGACTATACCAATAGTATCAGGCTGCAAGAATTTAGCTTTATATACACTCATAACAGTTGATGCGATGGTGACATATCTGAAAGGATCAATATCCATTTCGGTTAGAAATATATCTCTAAACCGGAGACAGCTTTCTCTTAAAATTTTAACATCTTGAATGCAGTAGCGCTCAAGTTCTTCATCAAAATTAAAAACATAATTTTTGGCACACATATCAGCATTACAGGATAACAATTTGGTTCGTGAATCATTAGAAAGGCTGTCAGGGCAATAATATTTAATGTCAGGCATTGGTCCAATATATCCAAAATTTTCTTTTTTGTTAAAAAGATGTGGAAACGTACCTTTTGACATCTTGCTTTCATCGAGGCCAAATGTTTTTGGTAACTTGGAAAGAGGCATTTGAAACCAATTCAGCGAGTCGATTACGCGAATGTTGTAATCTTTGACGTGAAGCTGCATAATTTTTTGACCTGTACGAATTACTCGAATATCAGCAGTGGGGCGGTTTTTTAAGAGCCAGCGCAATACAAAAATACTATCAAACCCTTTAGCATTATGGGCGATAGCAGAATATCCTGAGTGTTGTTCATCAAAAAGAAATGTACAAAAATTATGAAGTGCTTCATACCCTTTGAATACTTTGGTCACTCCCAAGAAATCTTGAGAAACGGCAAAATTAACAACATGCTCGCCACTTGACTGGTCGGTTTCAAAATCAAAAAAGAGAAGATTTTCAGAAGGAGGTTTAGGATCCTCGTTTTGCATGTAGCATAGATGGCCCTGTTGAACAAAGTTCTTGCAGTTCCAACACTTGAACTCATCACAGACATGTACATTTTTACGTTCAGACTCAACAATTGCATTACAAGATGTACAGCGAAATGATTTTTGACAGTTAGACAATCCATGCTTTGACTGTTTTTGGTGGGCAAGAAAACACTTTTGAGATCTACAGAATTTATGACATAAAGGGCATTCTATTTGTGGATCATTCGATGGATGACAGGATTTCTGATTGCAGACTCTGCAAATATTAAAGCAGGGATGATTGATTTGATTTTTGACATATTTATTGCAACGATTACATTTCACCCGTTTACCAAAAAAAGCTGGTAGCTTATCAGGATTAATCACATCGAAGTGACCCTCGTTATAATATAGAATGATTCTCTTATCGCGCTGAGGGCCTTCATAAATGATATTGTTTCTGTTGGAAAAGCTAAATACCATGATTTGAAAATCTACTAGAAAATCTTGAAATTTGTCTATTTCCTGTAATCCACAGGGACCTATAGGAACATTGGCGCTATGATGAAGTTCTTGTGCTAGACGTTTTTGTAATGGCTTCCCTTGTTTTAGCGTACGTTCTTGATTACCTTTCATTGCCATTTCTCGCCCTGTTACAATTGCTCGCGCGCAACACAAATCATCCTTATTTTTTATGGTGATAATACTCCGCTTAAGCTTTGTATGCTTAGAGTAGTCAAGCACTTTCAATCCCCTTCCCCTACCCACGGGTGATTTAAGCGCTACGATATCAATGCCAAAACTCTCATCCAGAGGAAGTTCTTCCTCCGATTGCAACACCTTACCGATTTCATTCAAAATTAGGGAAGGGTGTTGCTCACTCACAGTCACTAGTCTCGTACTTAAAGGTTTTTTGAGATGATCCGATGTGACCATAACACGAATCCTATCTTGATCTACATTATCTAAATTACATTTAGATTTTACTTCATCAATTGCATCACTAAATACATTTTCTAGAGAGTTCATAAAATCTTTAACTAAATTATTTGAGTTTGGATTAAAACCACTAACCTGGGCTTTATAAGCACAAGAATAAGTGCCAAACTTTTGTACATTACGTTCAGATATCTTAGAGAGTTTAAATGTCAATGAAGGATGATGAGGCGTTGGTTGTTGGCGTGACGGACGATTAGGTTTCGTTCGGTTCGTGGAGTTTTTGATTTCATGGTTGATCAGATCTTTTAGTATTGTGGATGCTTTGGATAGAAGTCTACCTATTTTATCCAGATCTGGTTTTCTTGTTTTCAATTCCCTTGCAGAACGGTTGAGTGTTTTGCGAGCTTTTTTATGTTTTTTAACTAGTTTTTCAAAGTTCGAAGAACTTGTTTGGAGAGATCTTCGAGCCATGTTGAGAGCGTAAATGGTGCTCTGGGTAAATGAATCAGGTTTATACACCAAAAAATAAAATGCATAAGAACTGATTAGTTGACCAGGATTAACTTTTGTTAACTTGTTTGTTAACCAGGATTAGTTGACCAGGATTAACTTTTGTTAACTTTTTAATTTTGTTAACTTTTGAACAAAGATGTCTGGAAGCCAATACTTTTGAATAGTAAAATTTTTTTAGATTGCACATCAACAGTGAATAATTGCGCGCACTTTAAGGTGTAGTACAAAATACTCCGTATGTATGAATACGATCAATAGATAACTTATGGTTTTCATGCATGGATGTATAAAGTGCTAACAGGTTTATGCATGTTCATACTTAATCCTAGTATTCTGTGTTATACAATTCAAATTCAAAATCAATTCAAATAAAGAATCTAAAATATAAATAAAGAATCTAAAATATACATTCTAAGAGAAAAAAAAATATGTATAGTACATTTGTTTTAGGCTTCGAGAATTATTTTCAACCGAGAAAGTTTTATAATTCAACACGTTTTATTGAACAGAATTGTAAATTACAAGTTACAATAATCAAGTACAATAATATTGTACATTCATTCACAAAGTGTTCAATGTTTTCTTTCTTCATGCGTTTTCATTAGAAACCCTTTTCTTGTTTCTTTTACAATATTTGCTGTAAGGTTTGGTTTTCTTGTTAGCGACTTTCTTTTGAGAACTGTCGCACCATTGAAAGTAATCACATTTATCGTCTTTTACACCACACTTAAAATACCCTCTATTGGGATTTTTCTTGCTTTTGGAAATAAACAGTGTTGCTGGTTCTCCATGCAAACATGTTGGATAGTCTTTCTTGTATTCATCTAGTACGTTTTCTGTAAAGTTTTTTATGTATTCATCAAACTCAGTCGCCCTTGTAAAAAAGCCACATGTTCTTTCTTTACATCTGATGTATTCTTTATCACTCTGTGACTTGAACAGTTCAAGATTGTTTTTCACCTCGCAAAAACAGGGGAAGTGCTCTAATGCAGCCATCGTTGTCAGAAGTTGAAATGGAATGATATGATAGTCAAATATTCTCAGTATTTATTGCCTAGATTAACAATTTGAATTTTTGATGTTATTTACTAATGTTTTTTTGATTGCCACCAGAACTAATTAGTTTACCAGGGATTAACTTTTGTTTCAGAGAACAAAAAAGTCTAGAACTTAATACTTTTAGTATGTGGTGATTACACAACAACAGTGCTGTTTTAGCGGGGGAAAAAACTATTTCGTTTATCAGTTTAATATGAGTAACAAAATGTGTGTTATCCAGCTGTAACAGTAAGGAATGTTGTACGTAATACGGATGCCATCAAACATGATTCAATACAATTCTGTTCATCTAGCCATAATGTGATTCAGGTCAGTGAATACCTCATTGCATAAAGCTGCTAAACGTTTTTTTGAACATTTCAGAACTCAATTTATTTAGGCAATTAGTTTTCTTTTTAGTTTACTCTGAATCGGAAAAGAATTAAGCAGTTTTGGACGTTAACTAATGAATTATTTTTTGTTATTACGTGTATTTTTTTCTCGGATCTTTTTCTGTAAAAAGCTGGATGAAAATTGTTTTTGTACATAACAACTTTCGAGTACGTGTGAGGATTGAAAATTCATTTCGTTTTTTTTTTACGAGAAAACTTTTTTCCTATGTATTATAAGATCTAGTTTGAAGTAAAGCGATTTAGTTTGTTGATGTTTTTGTCTTTCTGTTTGAATATGTTTTTGAATTTCAAACTACTCTGATCGGTTCACCGAGTTTGTAAAGATTTGCGCAACATTTTTGATTGCAGCCTAATGTGTTTTTGCAGTGGTTTATTTCTTAACAGATCATTCTTTTTAACGTTCACGCTTTATCAATGTTTTTCATCGTATCGTAATTCACTATAATTGATAAAGAACAGCTACTGTAGTACGTTGTTGATTTGTCAAAACTTTATTCGCATTTAACGTGCGAAAACGTAATTTCAGATTCATTTTTTGTATTCTGTAATTTTCTTTAACGAGTTATTGGAGTTGTGCAGCAATCTATACAAAAGTGGAACTGGGAAAGAATTTAGTGAATATTACTCTCTTGAACAGACGGTAATTACTCTAGTTAAGTTTTCGCTGGAATATAAGTCAAACGTTATTTTGGAAAAAAACTATTCAAAGCCTTCTTTACTTTTGACAAGTAAACATATTTCAAACTTTTCCACATAAAATATATATGTAGATAATCATTTGGTATATAGCTGTATTACTGATTATTACAGTTGTTTTTGCTTTTGTCTTTTTTTGGCGAAAAGATTGAATTCAGTTCGTAATGCACTCTTATGTTAATGCAAATTACTTAAAAGCTAATTTTCCGTTGCAGAAAAATCATATTCTGTTTTCACAGTTATACTGAAGAATAATTTTTATCAAAAATTGTAAACTAGATTGCTTTAGGAAATGGTTAGACGTGTGCAGTGTATAAAAAACTTTATTTTTATTGTCAGACTAAACCGTAGAATGTTTACCAATAAAACCATTGTAACCTTATTCATGGCTCGTTTACTGTTTGAAAAGGCTTGTTTTTATCCAATGTATTTAACTGTGGGAGAAAAAGAATTTCATTCTTTTTTTCTAACTTGTTCCATTTTCTTTAATATTGTTTTTTCTTTTTGCCGAAAACTAATTATCCACTTTTTTAAATTCCTCATACTTTTTTTGAGAAAATATGATATTCCTTTTTTTCCTGTTTTCCAGTAGTACTCATTTTGATAATTTAGACAGTTTTGAAAATGTTTCCACCCCTTACCGCTGACCCCATTAGTCAGGACTGTGATTGCAGGCTCAAGAATCGGGGCTTATAGGGGTACCCTTAGTAGTTACCATCGAGTTTTATTTCTACCATCGAGTTTTATTTCTACCGTCGAGTTTTAGTTCTACCATCGAGTTTTATTTCTACCGTCGAGTTTTATTTCTGTCGGTCGAGTTTTATTTCTACGACCACGTTTATGTATTCTTACTGATCGACATAAAATTAGCTATGTCATAAAATTTCTTTCGCCGACATGTGAAATTGTATTAGTAAGAAAAGTTAAATTTTGAACCCTTCCGCGCGCCATAATCGAGTTTTATTTCTACGAACACGTTTTATGTATTTTTACTGATCGGCATTAAACAGCTATGTTAAAAAATTTCTTCCGACATGTGAAATTGGATTAGTAATGAAAGTTTAATTTTAGACCCTTCCGCGCGCCAAATGTCAGCGCTTTTGTCACTTCTCATTGGATAATCAATTTTAATTGACAAGGGCGATTTTTCCATGCATAACAACAAAAAGGTCAGTTCACTGTTACTAACAAAATACTGTCAGATATTTTTCGCATTTTTGTGCATATTCTTTCGTATAATAAAATGTTGTCGCATGCATAAAGATTTGAATATTTCAATTGATTATATGATTATTTTATCATGAAAAGAAAATAATACAACAAATAAAAAAAAGAAAAAGAGAAAATTATCCCTCACTTCTCTTGTTTTCCTATGTTATTTTCTTTTTGTGATTATTTGAAGGGATTTATTCATTCATTTATTTGTTGTTTTTTTTATGTATAGTCATTTTTGGTTGATTCATTGATCAACAATTTTGATAATTGGTAGTGAACGAATAAATAAATGAATGGATAAATGGATAATTGAATGGTAGGTACAGCGAAAATGAAGAATCGAATTGAGAAATCTCTTTCATATATATAAATGCCATTTAAATGTTATTTAATTTTTAGTAGTTTGGTTTATTGTTAGGCTTTTATTATTCAGATATCGATGTTTTGAAAATTAACTTCTGAATGTGCTGCTGAATGTGCCGCCAACTTCACTCCGGTATATAACTCGACTATCGAAAAAAACATACCAAGAATCAATCTTAATGTGTTTTGTTTGTCGACAAAACGTTTCACACTTTTGAAATTATATTCGACTACTAATCATTGATAGAAAAGACAGAAAGAACACCCGGGGCTGGGGGGATCCGAGGGTAAAAGATCGGGGATGCTCGTCGTATGTTTTAGGGGTAAAAATCTACGATTTGGTATCTTTTAGGGTTTAAAAATATGAATTTTGACCAATTCGTACTTTTTGGTATCTTTTAGGGGTTGAAAGCCACTGAAACTCGTGATTTTGGTATATTTTAGGGATGAAAAACTTGTGAAGCCACGCCCTTTTGAAAAATGTATTTTTGAAAACTTCCGACGAGCATCCCCGATTATTTATTCCTAGAGTCCCCCCCCCCCCCCCCCCCACGGAAAAAACAACAACACAAAAACAGATATTTCTACAAAACAAACATTCGTGTACTCCAACTGCTATAAAAACTTGGTTCCATAAAAAAGCGATTAAAAATGAATAACATTTATGTTCCAGACGTTAAGACTTTTTTTGTAAATGTGTCCTTTTGAAACGTTTATGGTCACAATAAAAGATACTTTTACGCAGCATAATATATACGAACGATTCAACCAACACTGCCAATAAACAATCATACAGCGATCGGCACAATTGGGTGTTTGAAGCCTTAAAATGAATTATTTAAGATCTATACTTTACCTTGAATTATTTGCTGACATTCTTTTGGTTTTCAACTAGGCAAGTGCTCTAAATTAAAGTTGTAATGTTTCTTCCAAACGTTGGCGACAAATGTCCGACTCGATGTCGAACAGTTAATTGTAAGACAGGTCTAAAATGCAGACTGAGAAAATACAGACTCGGAAAATGCAGACTGCCTGGTTAAAATACCCAGTTATTCTTAATTGATTCTTGCCCGCCACGGAATTCGAAAAATAATTCGATAATTCGATTTGTTAGATGTCATCGAATTCGAAAAACTTCTGTCGTCCGATTCGAAAAAAAACCGTGGAAGGAAGATTTGAAATTTTGGTTTATTATATAAACTCCAGTGAAATATCAGGTGATCTCTCGCGCGAAAAATTGATATTTTCACACGCGAAAATAACATGTTATTTTCACGTGTGAAAATAACACGTTACCAAACGCCAATAAAAAATATTGTTTTAAATTGAATATTTCTATTTCACTGGAGTTTTTATAATAAACAGAATATTACATGGGCGCTTGGAGATACGAATTTTATCTTCTCGTGTTGAAAATATCTAACTCGTACACTTCGTTCACTCGTTAGATATTTTCAACACTCGAAGATAAAATTCGTATCTCCGCGCGCCCATGTAATATCCTCTATATATTTGACTTTTTACCCACATGTGAAATAATAAAATGTTCAACAAACGGATACAACTGATGTAGAAGGCACAAATGTAATAACTGTAACCAAATGTAATAAAGAACTCCAATGTAATAAACGTTGGACCCAAATGTAATAAAAGTCCCAAATGTAATAAATTTTGGGCCCTGTTTTATTACACGTTTGCAAGCACGGGGTATTACATGGACGCCGTTGGGGTCCCACAGGGAGCCCATAACAAACACAAGGACTCCAAAACATCTCCATTATCAAATGAATATCAACAAATTGTAACATGGGTGATTTAAACTAGTTCAGTGTCAATCTTAAATCAGTCTTTTTGTCAATGTCCGTTCTCAAAAAAAGTCCTTGAATCTTGCGGGAGGTTTCACAAGTCGCCCCCTTTAAGTGTAGACATTATCATCTTCTGTATTTGGCAATACTTCATCCGTGATTTGTTGTACAGTGTCAGTCATTCCTGCCTTATGTTGTGCTCTGTACAGTGTCCTCATGAGCTGATCCTTGTTCTTTGATTGGTGGGGTATTACGAATATGCACCCTGTTCATCACGCAGAATGCTATTGTTCTCAGGGACATTTACTTACGGTGCTAAATTATTCACACTAGTCATAAATATGAATAAATCAGTGTGATTAAAGGTTGTGATTGGCTGTTTTTGAATATTTCTTCCGACAAAGCTACAGGCAATTACGGACACAGGGTTTCAGAATTCAATACCAAAATCCACCTATTGTTGTCTTATCCGCTTATTGTTTTCGTGCGTGTCAAAATGTTATGATACAACAATAAGAAAAATTCGCAAGTCTACACCAACTAGAAAGAAATAATAAACTAATAATTTTCACTCAGCACATTTTGTTCGAATTTGATATTAAACATTCTCAATGACAAACGGCGCACAAAGCTATATCAGTAGTTTGAGCGCTCTTACAGGAATTTTTCTAGCTAAATGGCGCGTTTAGGCTAAACTTATATCAAATGAAACTTTAAATTGTGTAGTTTGTTTATGTTTGTGACTTTTTTTATACGTTTATTAAACCAGACTTGTTTAATTTAAGCAAAATAACATTCAAAATGACCATCTCACAAGCTCGAAACATGAAGCCGACAACTACTCGAGTTCAAATGAGTTGTTTAAAGTTCATTTCTTTTCCAATCTCAATGAAACTTATATCAAATGAAACCTTAAAATGTGTAGTTTGTTTGTTTGTGACTTTTTTAAATAGCCTTCTCACAAACTCAAAAACTATAGCTGACAACTCAAATTCGAATGAGTTGTTTAAAATTCATTTCTTGTGACTTTTGCAGCTTCAAACCAACTTTCGATTTCAGCTTTCCGAAAGAAATAATTATAAACTCAGATTAATTAATCTTGATCTTCACTATCAATACGTTGAGTTAATTACGCAAATCCCTGAAACGTATAAACGAAAATGAATTGATTTGGAACGACTTCAGGATTGCGGTGTTGTCACTAATTCCGCCTTTGTGTCTAAACACAAAAGAAAATATCACGAGTTGGGTGCTAATCCAAACAAACAAAAGGCCAATTAACTAAATAATTTGTACGGTAACTACAAAGAAACATCGACCGTAGCAAGTTATGAAAATAACTTGCTTAAATAATCAGATTAAAAAAGAGAAACTTTCTAAACGTCAAAATAAGACCAAAAATGTGGAAAAAGTTCACCAAAACAAGATCTTTTAAAAGCACCTTGTTCATTTTTTTGTTTCTTTGTGTATTCTCAAAAAAAACTGTGCTGAATATATGTGAATATTGGTTTACATACAAATTAGCACTGAAATTGCCCTTTTTTGAAGATGAAAAAGAGAAATGTTTGAAGACAAATTTTCCCAACTTACAGGGTGCAAACGATAGATAAATATCTCATCTTCAATTTGCACCATGTTCATTTTTTTAGTTATTTGTCGAAAACAGTGTAAACCAGGTTTTACATAGCAAGGTCTGACCAATTTAAGCACTTTTCTTTGTAAATGTGACTAGATGGCTCATTAACGGCTCATTAACTACGCTGTCGGCGTTTTGAATCTGGCGCCAGAACAATAGAAAAGTCCCGTATGTATCCCTGTATTCTGCGCGATGCCGCCTGTATGTTTTGTTCCCCACATTCACTATGTAGCTGCGGGGAGTTGATGCCTGTGCGACCACATTTCCTTGTTGCCAAGGTGTTTTGTGATGCTGCGGATATGCTTTAACTGTCACGGGTTGTCCGATATGAAGATTGGGAAGTTGTTTTGAACATCTGTCGTGGTAGTATTTAGCCGTCTTTTTTTCTGCGTATGATTTGCTCTGTGATATTAGCTTGTGCCTCAGGTTTTTACATGGATGGGTTACAAGGGAGCATTGAGCGTGTTCGACGCGACATGAGTCTCTGGGCTGGTGATGTGCCTGTTCCGGGTGTTGGTGAGTTTCTCCATTCCAGAATTGATTTCCGTACATCCTTGTCATTCTTAGCCTTTGTGATCAGTCCCTTTATTATTTTCACTGCCGATTCGACTTTCCCATTGGCCTTAGCTTGTGGTGATGCGAAACAGGATGTTTTGCGGCCAACCTAACCAGTTATTTTTTGTTATTCAAAAATCAGAAATTAAAACCTAAAATTATAGAATTATGTGCTAAAAAGTGAAAAAAATGGCCATTTTACTAAAATTCCGGATTTGTTTTACTTCATGCCAAAATTGGCTGTTTCATGGTTTTTCTGATTTCTGTTTTCTGATATCCAGAATTGAGAATTGACATTTTTGTATTTCTACCTTACGAAAAGCAGAAATCGTAGATTAAAAAAGGGTTTCTAAACGGTTTTCGATGGATGCCTGTGAAGATTAAAACTCAAAATCGAGTCATTGGATTCCTGCCCCCATAAAAACAGAAATCACTTTTTTAACGCAGCGCGCTCCAGTGCGCTCTACCCATGGAGGGGTAACTGGGGCTCTCTTGAAACTTCCGGTCACCGAGCTGATGTACATTCCTTTCCCTCCCCTTCCCTTGCCTCACCACAGAATATGGAGGGGAGATATGGACAAAAATGCAATGAAATATTTAGCGCTGATAAATGAGTCGTGCTTTGATGCAATTGATATCAAGTTCTTGCTCATAAAATATCGTACCTAACTCAGCTCCATTATAATATCACACCATTCGCAAAATGCCGACTGTATGCAATTGCGATATGTCGTAACTAATGCGATACGTCGTACCTCATGCAATATGTCGTACCATGTGCAATATGTCGTAAATAATTCAAAATATTGTAAATATAATGCAATATGTCGTAAATAATGTCAAACATTTTATGCAGATTGCAGATTGCGTGAATATGGTTTATCTTTAAAGGGATCGTATTGTGATATGACCGACGGTGAACTAGATGTCCTTGTGTAGAGTCTAAAAGTCAGGAATTCCGTATTGCGGTTACAAAACTATGCGAGGACATCTTTTATCGTGTGGAATTAAAAGTTCAAGAGAGTTGTGTTCGTGAGTCACTCCCCCTATATATAATTTTCTTTCAAATCGCATGAGATACGACATATCTCACGACGTTCGACATATCACATTATTTACGACATATTGCATTATTTACAATATTTCGAATTATTTACGACATATTGCACATTATCGCATTTTAATTAATCTATCTGGGCCTTTAAGAGACAAATCATTGGATTTGTCCAGCTTTTCATTTAGACTGTCTACACTTATCATGCGTGGTTCCAAAAGTCCCTTTATATCATCTTTTGTTAGAACTGAATTTGCATTTGTCAGTGGTTGGACTTTTGTATTCGTAGAATCTCCGTTGCCTTGTAGTTCAGGTATGGTTTTTGAAATAATAGCAAATATCTTTCTTGTTCCTGACCAATATTTTCCTGTCAAAAGAAAAAAAAATGTTCTATTGCACAAATAAAAACAGAAATGCGAATGAACGAATAAAAAATAAAATAATGAGAAAATGAAAATAAGTAAAAAAAGCAATAAATATATATGCCAAAACTACGAATTAAATAATGAATGTTATATTAAATTCTAAAACAAGTATTATCGCATTCCCTGACAGCGAGTGTAATAAAACTGTCCGACATGAAAATTCCGAATTTCTTTGGTGCATGTAGTTTCAGAAAACCAACCGCAATTGTAAACAGAAAATATCCTTTTCGTTAGAATATATAGCTCACACGCTTATTTCATATGTGTCTGCCAAATGAAATGTACATTTTCCAGCTAGGACAGCTAGCCAATCAATGCAAAGACCTGTTGCTAGCAGGCATGTAAGCAAACTTGTGCGCGACGACTGTGTGTGCTATTTTCGGTATTCCAAATATTTTCGATATTCCAAATAAAAAAAGTCCGTCTTTACCCCTAATCTTTTAACACTTTTAAACCACGATGTCCATTTTTTATAAAAAATAAAAATAGTTATCTTACATTTGGAATAGTAAGTCTTTACCACTTTTGAGTTGAATTATGTTACCAAATAAAATACCGATTGACCATACAAGCAGTAAGAATGAAAACAATTCAAAAGAGGCTTGTCTTCTCTTCCAGGTGAATCGGTCACTTCTAAAAAGTCACTGTCATACAACATGACTGCATCGGCAGTAGCTTTCAGTTTACGAGCTAGTTGTGCTCTCACGCTGGTGCACGTTGAGAGAGTATTGCACTGTACAGGGCAGTTTTGGGTTGGGAGTATATTCTTCTTTCAATCACCAACTGTAATTTTGAAAAACCACGATTCCGCTGTTGAAGTATTTGCTAACGCTTGGAGCACTGGTCTTTTCCCTTTGATAGTCTTTAATCCTGAAGTACTGACACTGGCCACAGGGGTTTTGCCTTTGGATTTTTTACTAGTGACTCTCTGATATGAACTGTTGAAATCACTATCAGAACTTTCTGATTATTCTGCTTTATGGTTTCGCTTAGCTGTCTTTGACTTGCTTTGACTAAGATGCTCTAGTTCATAGGTGGCAATACTTTCTAGCGTGGGAAATGCACCTTGATCGTCGGGAAAAACGTACGTTTCTAGTGAATCTTTTAACCAGCAAGTGGATGATTCTTGTAGACCAAATATTGTCATTAAGGTCGAAGTTTTGACATTTTTAGTTGAAACCGTTCTGTAAGTAGTCTCAAATTTTATATCGCAGTTTTCAATCTTCATCATTGACGAGCTTCCAGCACGATGTGAATGTCGTGTGAATGAATGTTAACGAAGGGGGGAATCAGAGTAAAAAAATTGCACCGGAATTTTCAGAAAACACAAAACAGAAATAGATCAAGGACAATTTCAGACTTGTGAATAGTAGAAATCGAATACTCAGATTGGCCGCAAAACGTCCTGATTCAAATAGTTGAAATTCTTTGGAGCTATAGCTAGTGTCATTGTCTGTAATTAGGACGGCTGGTGATCCATGTGTAGCAAACATTGGCTTCAATGTGTCTATGATGCAGGTTGATGTCATGTTCTTTAGTTTACTTACTTCTATGAAGTCTGAGTACAAGTCGACTACGACCTCATAGTGTTCATCTTCTATTTCAAGGCAATCCCTGGCAACGTCTTGCCATGGAAGCTTTGGAATCGGATGCGACATTATAGTCTCTTTCGACAGATTTTGCATCTCTGAACTGCTTCTGTTAGTTCTGCATTCATTCGGGGCCAGTACATCATGTCTCGAGCTGTTCCTGTTGTATATTGGATGCCTAGATGTGATGAGTGGGCTCTTTCAATCTTCTCTGCTCTTATGCTGGGTGGGATGATTATCCTAGTGCTGCGTTAGGCAAGGCCGTTCTGTGTAGACAGTTCGTCTATATAGGGCCAGTATTCCTTTATACATTCATGATCAGGTAGATTAACTTTTGAGTGCGGCCAGGCTTCCTTTATGTGTGACATCAGGACTTGAAGTGATTGGTCAGTAGTTGTTGATTGGGGTATCTTGGTAAGTCGTTAGTCAGTTACAAAGAGAGAATCTTCCATGTCAGTCTCTTCATCGCGCAGAATACAGGGACATATACGGGACTTTTCTATTGTTCTGGCGCCAGATTCAAAACGCCGACAGCGTAGTTAATGAGCCGTTAACGAGCCATCTAGTCGCATTTACAAAGAAAAGTGCTTAAAATGGGCAGACCTTACTATGTAAAACCTGGTTTACACTGTTTTCGACAAATAACTAAAAAAATGAACATGGTGCAAATTAAAGATGAGATATTTATCTATCGTTTGCACCCTGTAAGTTGGGAAAATTTGTTTTCAAACATTTCTCTTTTTCATCTTCAAAAAAGGGCAATTTCAGTGCTAATTTGTACGTAAACCAATATTCACATATATTCAACACAGTTTTTTTTGAGAATACACAAAGAAACAAAAAAATGAACATGGTGCATTCAAAAGATCTTGTTTTGGTGAACATTTTCCACATTTTTTGGTATTATTTTGACGTTTAGAAAGTTTCTCTTTTTTAATCTGAATATTTAAGCTAGTTATTTTCATAACTTGCTACGGTCGATGTTTCTTTGTAGTTACCGTACAGATTATTTAGTTAATTGGCCTTTTGTTTGTTGGGATTAGCACCCAACTTGTGATATTTTCGTTTTTGTTTTGACACAAAGGCGGAATTAGTGACAACACCGCAATCCTGAAGTCGTTCCAAATTTTCGTTTATACGTCAAGTAAGCTATATCAATGTTGTCATTCTACAAACTGCTGTATGTCGGTTTCTAGTGTTATTTTTTTTCTTCAGCGATTTGCGTAATTAACTCAACGTATTGATAGTGAAGATCAAGATTAATTAATCTGAGTTAATAATTATTTCTTTCGGAAAGCTGAAATCGAAAGTTGGTTTGAAGCTGCAAATGTCACAAGAAATGAACTTTAAACAACTCATTCGAGTTTGTGAGAAGGCTATTTAAAAAAGTCACAAACAAACAAACTACACATTTTAAGGTTTCATTTGATATAAGTTTCATTGAGATTGGAAAAGAAATAAATTTTAAAAACAACTAATTCAAGCTTCAGTTGTCGGCGGCTTCACATTTCGAGTTTGTGAAATTATGAGGGTTTTTTGCTTTCAAACAAATTTGGTTTATGAACGCATCAAAAAAAAGGTCACTAGTAAACAAACTACAAATTTTAAGTTTCCATTTGATATAAGTTTCATTAAGATTGGAAAAGAATGAACTTTATACAATTCATTTGAACTCGAGTTGTCGGCTTCATGTTTCGAGTTTGTGAGAAGGTCATTTTGAATGTTATTTTGCTTAAAGTAAACAAGTCTGGTTTAATAAACGTATCAAAAAAGTCACAAACATAAACAAACTACACAATTTAAAGTTTCATTTGATATAAGTTTGGCCTATCATATGTAAACGCGCCATTTAGCTAGAAAAATTCCTGTAAGAGCGCTCAAACTACTCATATAGCTTTGTGCGCCGTTTGGCACTGAGAATGTTTAATATCAAATTCGAACAAAATGTGCTGAGTGAAAATTATTAGTTTATTATTTCTTTATAGTTGGTGTAGACTTGCGATTTATTGTTGTACATTTTGACACGCACGAAAACAATAAGCGGATAAGACAACAATAGGTGGATTTTGGTATTGAATTCTGAAACCCTGTGTCCGTAATTGCCTGTAGCTTTGTCGGAAGAACTATTCAAAAACAGCCAATCACAACCTTTATTCACACTGATTTATTCATATTTATGACTAGTGTGAATAATTTAGCACCGTAAGTAAATGTCCCTGAAAACAATAGCATTCTGCGCGATGCTACTGCTTTGAGTTTTCTTGTTTCCTCTTTGATTTGAAAGATTTGATAATTTGGTAGTTCTGAGCCGCATTCGTTGCAAGCTCTTGGGACTGGTTAGTATAGACTTGTTGAATATGGTGACCAGTGTCTTGTGGTCTGTAAGGACTTTGATGTGATCCTTGCCAAGGATGTAGTGTTCGAACCTTTCTGTCGCAAAGACTATGGCAAGACATTCCTTTTCTATGCATAGTTTCTTTCAGTCTGTGACAGAGCCCTTGAAGCATACGCGATGGGGTGTCCATTTTGAGTAATGACTGCACCCAGGCATACATCGGAGCCATCACATTCGATTGTTACATCTTTGACTTTGTTATAGTAGTATAGCACTTGTGATTGAATTACCATTGTCTTGATTTTTGTCAGGGCGTCGTCATGTTGTGGTAACCAGTCAAACGTGGCATCTTTGTCAGTGAGTCGTCCAAGGGGCTCAGCCACAGTTCTAAGTTGTGATAGGAATTTGGCGAGGTATGTGACTACGCCGAGTAGACGCTGTACACCCGCGGTGTCAGTTGGTTGGGGCATGTCTTGGATGGCCTGCACTTTATCTGGGTCTGCGTGGATTCCTTCAGCACTAATGACATGTCCTAGGTAGGCTATTTTGTCTTGCTTGTACTTTTTTTTATAGATTTATTTATTTTACAACAACATTTTTACAGGATCATCTTTTTTTTCATGGTACATATACAATTATTAATACAATTATCAATTATTTACAATTAATGGGTTATTCCCTAAGGAAATAACTCTAAATTTAAGTCTTACAATACAATACTATACTAGAAGAAAATAAAAACAAAACAAAGAATTATGATAACAAAATAAACACGTCCTACAAACAACAAAAACAGTTTAACACTTACACTCCATTGTGCCTTGTTCATTAACTTCCTTCTAAAACCTTATTCCATTCCCGATTATGTATTGATATTTTATTTCTTGCTCTTGCAATACTATATTCCACTTGTTCATAGTACATAAATAGATTTGTAAAAGTATTTAGGGATATCATTTTAGTATTCTTACTAGCTTGGTATAAATAGTATTTGTATATTGTAATCAAGAAATTTATAAGGATGTCAACTACACCTAGTAGAATATTAATTTTGTTTAGGTCTGGTAGTCTGATTTCAAATTGTTCTATCCAATCTCGTATTGCAAAGTAGTAATTTTTTGCCTCAATACAGTCTATAAAAAGATGGTCAATTGTCTCGGCATATAAATGGCAAAGAGAGCACGAGGGAGAGCTTACAATTTTAAAACGATGTAGATCTTTGTTCAAATATAGTATATTGTTTAATACTTTATATTGGAAAATTCTTAGATATGTATCAATTGATGTTGTATATATTCGACTATATACTTTTTCCGTTCGATTTGTTCTGTTTCTCCTATTCTTCTGTTTAGATTTGTTTGGGCGGTGGGCGGGACATATTTTTCCTTAATTAGGTCTGCATAAATTGTTTTTATACATATTTTTCTAATTTCTAGTGGTTTGTCCCTCATCAAAAAAAATTGATCATCACTAATATTTTTCTTTATTAAACTTTTGTTTTGGATCAAATATGTTTTCCAATCTTTGGGGATTGATCGCACTATTCCAGCCCATTTAAAGTAATCCTTATCTTGTAATCCCTTTTCTTTCATAGTGTTCCAATTAAAACTTCCTTGTTCATCGACAAGGTCGCTAGTTTTATTTATTTGTAAATTTGAAAATTCTTTATAAAAGACGGATGTCCCCTGAACTTTGATATATCGATTATTCCAAATATGTTGGTTTAAAATCATGCTTAAGTTCTGATTTGGGTTTGTTTTCATATATGCCGACCACTGTTCTAATAGACTATAAAACTTTGGCAATGTCCTTGTATATTCTATTCTTGTCAAAGTTTGTGTTTATGTTCTCAAGTCCACCTATAGCTTTCAAAAGTATTTGAGGAATTTCAGTGAAACACCTGTTATGTTTTGAGCCTTTGATTAATTTTAAAAACAGGTTAATTTGTCTCGCTTTCAGTTGAGACTGAAAGTTTGGTGCTTTTAAACCTCCTTGAGAATAACCACCTATTAGAGTATTGTGTTTGATTTTTGGTTTCTTACCATTCCAAATGAAATCCTTCATGGTATTTTCAACTAACTGGATAAATTCTGTATTTAATTCCATTTTGGTGCATACGTAAAAAAGCTTCGGTAGTGCTAGAAATTTTAACACTTGGATCTTGCCTAATAGAGTTAGACTTCTAGATTTCCATATATTCAAAATTGTTTTAAAGTTAGTAGATACTCTTTCCAAATTTTGTTCCTTTCTCAAACGCTCATTATAGGAAAAGTAAATACCCAGAATTTTTATACCACTTGAGACAAGGTCGATCAATCTCATTCGTGTTTGTTCCACAATATCGTCTTCATTTCCCCCTACTAACCATCTGTTAGAAATGTTGTTCAGTGTTCCAGGTATCTGCGAGTAATCACGTCGTACGTCCTATCTCATCATGGTTTTATTTTAGACTGAATAAATGAATTGTACTTAACATATTATATAGGCATTTATCACGAGACTATCTAGCGGAGTTTACGCATCACAGAGTACAATACAATACAATGAAATAAATTAACATTCTCTTACATCCTCCCCCGCCAAAAGTGAATAACAAAAAAAAATTATCTTAGATTCTTAAATCTCTCAAGTTCAAGTTCATGATTTTTTTTACTATTGTGCTTGTGATATAAATGTTCACTAACGTTTCATTAATAATTCAGTGTCCATTAATTGTTCATAATAATTCAAAATAAATCATGATATATAGTTCAATTTGTCAGTTTGACTTCATCTGTTACATTTAATTCTAATGGGAACAGTTTCTGTACTGGTCTTCTAAGTACATTTCCTTGTGTCTTTACAAAGACTCCTCTTATCTGTCGATCTCTTCCTGTAATGGTACTTTGACTTTACCCAATTTCCAAAGCGATCTAGCTCGATTGTCATCATGAATAATAACTATATCACCTTCAGAAATATTCGTTGTTTCCTTATTTGATTTTCTTGATGACTGGCGATGAGTGTATCTCAATTCCAGTAAGTATTCCTTAGACCACCGTTTCCAAAAATGATCTTTAATCTGTTGGGTGTGTTTTGCTCTCTTGATCAAGTCTTGCTGGGTACTTGAGTAACTTTCATTCTTCTTCATACTAGCTTCAGAGGGTAGAGACAGTATTCTCCTTCCATAGATCAGGTGGGATGGCGTCAGTGGTTCTTCGATGTCATCACATGATAAATATGATAATGGTCTTGAGTTTAGTACTGCTTCGACTTCAGTAAGTACTGTTGATAACTCTTCATAGGTGACACAAGCATTCCCTAGGGTCTTCTACATACATCTCTTCATTGACTTTATCATACGCTCGTAGAAACCTCCCCACCAGGGTGCTTTCTCCAAGATAAATGACCATTTGACGTTGTGCTGTAGAAGATGGTTCTGAACTTCTGGAATATCTAGCAGTCTGCTCAATCTCTTTGATGCTGACTTGAATGTCTTTGCGTTGTCTGATATTACCATCTTCGGGATTCCTCTTCTGGCTGTAAATCTTCTGAAATTGTGTAGAAAGGCTTCCGTCGTTAGACTTGTTACTAAATCCAAGTGTACCCCTCGTGTAACACAGCATGTGTATAGTGATATCCACACCTTGTAAATGTCGGTGCTTGTCACAGATTTAACATTCAAGGGTCCTGCAAAGTCTATTCCTACATTTGCAAATGGCAGGTCTTCTTTTACACGATATTCAGGTAAGGAAGGTGAGACGGGTGCATCATAAGGTTTTCCTTCGTACTTCTTACAGATCGTACAGCTATGTACAATCTTACGTACAAACTGTCGTCCTTTCACTATCCAATAGTTGGCTCGCAATTCAGTCAGAGTTTCTTTAGTTCCGTTGTGTTTCACACGCTTGTGGCAATCTCTAACAATCAGTGTTGTAACGTGATGTGTGGATTCTAAGATAATTGGTTTCTTTGTGTCATCTGGAAGTCGAGCATACTCCAGTCGTCCACCACATCTCAATAGACCTTGATCATCTTATATATGTCAAATTCACGTTTCCATGTTAAGAACTTTGGATTCTTTACAAGTGTTTTCTGTACGTCTTTCAGCCATCTGTCTTGCCTTCTGGTAATCGTTTGAAAAGGTCAGATTTTGTGTTGTGTCTTTAGAAATTGCTGCCTTCAGTTTTCTTATGAATAACAAAACATAAGCAGTGACTTTAAGTAATCATGCTAAATTGCTGAAGGACTCACAAGGTATCACATCATTGATGTAACAGTCATTATTTGATACACAAGTCATGACGTGTGTTTCATTCATCTCTGGGTGTGGATCAATGGATGCTAAATCAATTACATCTTCTTCACTTATGCTGGTGACGTCCCTGTCTTTACCGCACACAAGAGGCCTTGGTCCATTTGTCCAGAGTTCACATGTGGTTAGCTTTGATGACTTGATGCCCCTAGATGGAATGTCTGTTGGGTTTTCAGCACTCATACAGTGGTTCCGTGCTTCAGGAGAAATGACCTTTCGTACTTCAGAGAGACATCTTTCCACGAACTGGTTGCGAATTTTGTTTACTCCAATAATCCAATAATAAACAACCTTGGAGTCTGTCCAACTGGTTGGAGAAGATAGTGTTAACACAGATGATAAGGCCTTGGTGATGCTATCAATAAGCCTTGTCAAGATGAGAGCAGCCATCAATTCTAGTTTAGGTATTGTCATCTTCTTGATAGGACATACTCTTGTTTTTGAAGACAGGAATCTCAGTTGTACTTCACCATTTGTCTCGATCTTTAGGTAGACTACAACTGCGTATGCCTTTTCGGATGCGTCACAGAATCCTTGGAGGCTGTATGATGTAACTTGACTTTCATCGATATCTTCTAGTACAAATCTCTGGATCTTGATCTATTTGGTAGTTTCTAAATCATCGATTATGCTTGTCCAGGAATATTTAATAGGACATTCTACTTTATCATCCCAGTCGAGTTGTAACTTGCAGAGATCTTGAAAGAGCAACTTCATTTGTACAGTAATTGGTGAGATAAATCCAAGTGGATCATACAACTCGAGGCGACGCTGATTATGTTTCTCTTGGTAGGTTGAAGAGCTTTGGCGCTTGCTACTATTCTCTCGAAATTGAATACAAGTACATCGTGACTAACGTCCCATTGGACTCCCAACACCTTATGCAAATCAGTTGGAACATCGTTGTTGACTGACTGTCCTTCATTTTCTTTAATCTTCTTCATCAGACTTGAGGAGTTAGAAGCGAACTTTCTCAGGTTGAATCCGCCTTCAAGTAAGCGCTGCTTTGAGTTTTGATACAGCTTGTAAACTTCTTCTTCATCATTGCCGCCATATGTTACGTCGTCAACATACAGTGATTGTAGAACTGTTTCCACAAACCTTAGATCTTCATCTCTGTATCTCTCTACATGATGTAACAGTGTTGCGTTGAGCAGAAATGGACTCGATGTCACACCAAAGACAACTCTTGTGAAACGATAGACAATCAAGTTCGGTTCCTTGTTATATATATCATCAAACCACAAAAATCGCAAGGCATCTCTATCACGTTCATCAACATCTACCATCAGGAATGCCTTCTCAATATCTCCAATTAAGGCGACCTTATAGATTCTAAATCTCAATAGAATGTCAACAATGTTCTTTGTAAGATTAGGTCCTGGGTGCAGACAATCATTCAGTGATGGACCTTGCTTTGACTTTGCTGACGCGTCATGAACAACTCGTACTTTCGTGGTTTCTCTTTCTTTCTTAATAACAGGTACTTACAGACAATAGATTGATGCTTGGTGAACTGTTTTGGAAGGTTTTCACTGGACCAGAGAGTATCCATCCGAACATGGGGCGTAAAGCTGTTGGTTCATCTTCATTGCCGCGTATAACTTCGCCCGTGACTAACTTCCAGTAGTGATCTGATCCTATCAGTACATCGATTACGCCGTCGTCTTCGTCTACAGAGTCTGCAAGCGGCAATCCTGACAGATGTGGGTAGTTCTGTTGTGCAATCTTGATAGCTTGATGATTACGTTGTGAACAAATATCTGGTACGGTCAAGGCAGTTAACTTCAGGTTAGATTCGTTGTTGTTGTAATGATGTAATGCGTGAGTGTGAGGGAGCATGCGCGGGCATGATTAGTAGCTCGGTGATCGCCCACGTGCGATAGTATCAACAATCTCATGTAAGCCTACATTCGGTCGAAATAAAGAACGTTAAACAACCCGAAGTTCAAGATTATTGCATGGTGTCAGAAGTAAACAAACTACCATGGCTTTGAGCGGGATTCAAACCCCCGTAATGCATTGGCAAACTGAGAATTTACGAGAGGAATGGCGACGGTTCAAGCAGCATTCCGAGCTCATGTTTAGTGGCCCACTAAAACCGAGATCCGAAGGCGAAAAAGTAAGTTATTTGCTGATCTGGGTCGGACAAAAGGGCAGAGATATCTACAACACATGGTCAGATATACCAGAAGACGAGAAAGGAAAGTTAAAAACTTACTACGATCGATTCGAACAACACGTTCACCCGAGGTCAAACCCTGTTTTCTCACGATATAAATTCCACAAGCGAATTCAAGCCCATGACGAGTCAGTAGAACAGTTCATTACAGACCTACAGATCTTAGCACAAGACTGCGAATTCAAAGAAATCAATGAAATGATCCGAGACAGAATCATTATCGGCACGTCAACAGAAAAAATTCGCGAGAAACTTCTAGATGAAGGTCCCGAATTAACTCTCGAAAAGGCAGTTAGCATCGCCAGATCGTTCGAAGCATCACAGAAAGAGCTTAAAGCGATGTCAACCGACATTAATGAAGAAAACCTGCATGTTCTAAAGAGATCTACATCGTCCTTTCAACGAAATCAACAACACCGCCAGACGTCCAGGCCACAGGAAGCCCAACGACAACAGACCTCGACACAGGAATCCCGAAAATTTCAGCATCATGGAAATCCAAGTCCATGCGGAAATTGTGGTCGTTCCCACAATAAAGATGCATGCCCAGCGAAAGGGAAATATTGTAATTATTGTAAAAAGATCGGTCATTTCAGCCAGGTTTGCCGTTCAAGACTGAAAGCAAAACAACACATCCACGACATTTAATTTAATTTAATTTAAGTAACTGTATTTTGCCGCGCATTTCGCATGCCTCAATGCGCTTACATATTAAGAAAATTACATTAGAAACTAAATTAAATATCACTAAAATCTAAAACGCTATATATATAGTATAAAATAAATCTAAATATAGTATAAAATAGATCTAAAATCTAAACTATTGTACGTAATCTACAAATAATCTAAATGATCTAAAATGTAAAAATGATAATAAAGATATTTATATATAATGTATATGACTAAAACTAATAATTATAAAAATGCTTGTTTAAATAAATACGTTTTCAATAATGACTTAAAGCAATTGATGGTATTAGCATTACGAATATGCTCCGGCAGATTGTTCCACAGTTTCGGAGCAGCAATAGTGAATGCCTTATCGCCATATGTGGTGGTGAAAACTCTAGGAGTAACTAAAAGGCCTTTGGATGCAGATCTAAGAGTACGCTTAGGTACATAATAATTAAGTAATTCGGTAAGATATGATGGTGCCTGACAGTTAACAATTTTATAAGTTATCAGTACTAAACGCTCAGTAGACGTATTATCTAGGTATTTGCGTATTTTACCAATATTTCTGATCGCAATAGAGGCCGAGCGACAGATATTATTTACATGACTGGACATAGAGAGATGTCGATCAAATATTACTCCTAAATTACGGGCCTCTTTACTAGTAGTTACTATATGTTGACTGACGGTCAAACTAAAAATTGGGATGCATTTAGAAAAACGAGACGAAAAATGGACAATTTCTGTCTTAGATGGGTTACAGCTTAGCTTATTAAAATCAAAGAAGTTTTGAACTTCATTTATACACTGATCAAGATCAATAAGACATGATGTTCTAGAGTCAGGGTTTATAGTAATGTATATTTGCGTGTCATCCGCATACATCATGCAGTCTAATCCAAATGACTTAATAATATTTTCAAGTGGTGCCAGATATAATATGAACAACAACGGACCCATCACCGAACCTTGTGCTATACCGTAGTTAATAGATCTATGCAGTGATTGAGACGAACCAATTGCAACTCTCTGATTACGTCCTGTAATATACGACTTAAACCATTTGAGCACCGTGTCAGTAAATCCAAAATCATAATTCAGTCTGTCCATTAATAGTTGGTGATCCACAGTGCCAAAAGCACTTGACAGATCCAGTAAGACTAGGATGACTTCAGCCTTATTGTTCAACGCCCTAGCGATGTCATTATGCACTCGAAGAAGTGCAGTCTCAGTAGAATGGAACGACTGGTACGCAGATTGGAGCTTCGGATAAAGGTTATTTCTTGAAAGGTGATCACGTATCTGAATTGCTGCTATACGCTCAATAATTTTAGCAATAAAAGGTAGAGTGGTAATTGGTCTGTAATTTGAGAGAAGTTCTTTATCAAGAGATGGTTTTTTAATTGTAGGTAGCAATCCTTCAGTTGAGATGGAAAAATACCAAACTGTAACGAAGAGTTGACCATACATGTTATCACAGGAAGTAGTTCTACTATGCAGGATTTCAACAGCCGAGTAGGTATTGGATCCAAAGAGCATGACTTAGACGGTGATACATTGATAACTTTATTTACAGTGTCACTAGAGACTAGCTCGAAGTTACTGAGTTGACAGTTCGCATATAGTCTGATGGTACTTGGTTGTGTAGTTGAAGCTGGCTGATTAATACTTTGTCTTAACTTTTCAATCTTTTCAATGAAATATTCACTAAATCTCTCGGCAAGGTCTTGGCTAGAGGTGTGAGAAGGCAAAATAACCGGAGGTTTTACAATAAACATGCCATCAATCAGCTGAAATAGTTAGTTTGTACTAGATGACTCAATTTTTGATCGATAGTAGTTTGCCTTGCACTGATCCACCAATGATGTGTAACGTTTACACCAGTGGCGGATCCAGACTAGTTTCTCTAGTTTCTGGAAACCATTACATCTCTCTCAAAAAATAAAAAAATTAAAAAATTAAAAAAAACTTAGTTAAAACGAAAATTAAGTCTTAAACAGTTGGAGAGAAATAGAAACTATTTTTACCTCCAATTCGAACGCCATTTTGAATTTTCACCACAGGAACTCCAATTTTTCTCGTTCCCAGTACTCTAAGTCTTGGTTGCGTTTCAGTTGTTGTGTGGGATGGGATACAGGGGATGTAAATGATTCCCACTGGTCGCAAGGGTGTTTGGAGTTTCTGTGGAAACTAGTAGAAGCGATTAAAAGAATAGCGATTATATAGATACAAGACCTGTTGCAATTGATTCCAGAACTAGAAGGGTCAAAGGTACAATAGTCTTGTTGTGTATGCTTGATGGAATATTCATAATATTCGATTGTTTTGTTGTAGTTACATTGCTTGTTGTTTTCAACCATGTGAAGTGATTGTGTAATTGTTTGTATGTTGTATTATACATTATTTCTGTCCATTTTGTTTTAACGTGAAGTGATTATAATATTGTATTGTTTGGGTTTATTACTTATGAATTACGGTTTGTGACGGTAGTTATATTACTGTATTGTTTGTTGTATTATTGCTTGTCCGTTACATTATTTTTGTTTATATTACTTGTCCATTTCGATTCAATTGAGAGAAGTGCGTTTATAGTAATTATAATAATAATAATTTAGATTAGTGTTTTGTTGTTTTGCTTGTCTATTTTAACCGTGAAGTGCCGCGATAAATTACTAGATGGCGTACAATGTTCCTCGTGGTGAGCCAGTCGATCGAAAGGAGGATTGTTCGCCCTTTGACCTTAGTTTAATACTTATTAACGGCGTAAGTGATATTTCGTATCACGATAAACGTAAGTTAATTGAGAAGATTTGGAAGCCAAGCGACCCACTTTTTTCCCCCACGAATATCGAGTTATTCAGTAAATAAACATAAATTTTATTATTTTACCTAGTTTGATTGTTTCATTTGTTGTGACAATGTATTTATGGTAAAAATAAAGTACATTTCTGTTCATTTTGTGTATGGCCTATTAGATTTATGTGGTATCTCAACTATTTAATGTTCTAACCTACTTTTGAAACTCAAAAAATGATAGTAAAGTTGTCAGAAATTTTTGGAACATTTTGTGAAAAAATCATTGACTATACCTTTCAAAATGCTGGAAAACGCGTTTCCGAGGGTCTACATCTCAACTAGGGACCCCCCTAGAAACTCCCACCTTCGGCGGTCGTTGGATAGAGGTAAAAAAATTTTAAACAGAAACTAGTCAGTAAAAATGCTAGATCCGCCCCTGTACACTGTTCCTTGTAGATTCCTTTGTGCACTTGTAGTCCAGAAGACCGATAAGCACGCTCAGCCCGACGTTTCACACGTTTAGCATCGCGTAGCTGAGTCGTGTACCAAGGCGCATGAGGGCGTAAAGTGAACGATTTGTCAGTCTCAGGCGCATGTTTGTCAATCATTTTGCGCAGTTCATGATTATAGTTTTCTATCAATTCATCAGGGCAATGCAGGTCAATGGTCAGAGTAGATAAAGTTGAGTCGGTTATGTCAGATTTAAATAATGATAAATCAATGTCCTTTAGGTGACGGCGTCGACAGAAACCTTTACCAGCTGGAGGTTTAGTAAATGCAAGTGTGCATACTACTACACTGTGATCAGATGGTAGATCATCAATGACTGCTAGTTTAGAGATTTTGTTGTCATCTTGTCTGTAAATTATTAGATCTAATGTATGTCCAGCACGATGGGTCGGACCACGTTGACTTAAGTTCACTGAGTCTAATGTGTCCTTAAAGAAATTGGCATGAACATCAGTGGGTTCGTCCATGTGAAAGTTGAAGTCTCCACTTAGTAATATATATTCAGGAATGAGCGTTATCATTTCCAAAAGGGAGGAAAAGTCTTTGAAAAATAGTTCTGGCGTAGAATGGTTCATTTTGGATGGCGGAGGCCTGTAGATGGTGAATAGTCGCATAGTTGATGATCCATAACTGACTGACAAGTCCATGTATTCCATATATGAAAACGAAACAGGAACATGTCTTGTAACTTTAAAGCCCTTACGCAGGAGAACACCTACCCCACCACCGGATCTATTGATTCTAGGTTCGTGATAAAATTGATAATCTTTCAAAGTATGTAGTATTTCAGCTAGAGTGCTATTGTTGTTAGAGTTATTGTCAGCAGAGATCCATGTTTCGGTTATGGTTAAGATATCAATGTGTTTCGATATAACTAGATCAATAATAGAGCCAGCCTTTTTATTTAAAGAATGAGCATTCCATGTGGCAAATCTGATGTTGTTCAATATTGCAGGGACTATTGGTTGTCGAGGTATAGTAATTAATGTGCGAGTATAAACTGATGTCTGTTGGATTGGAACTGTAGGCCAATGGTTTATTCGTGATGTAATTCGTACAGGAATACGAAATACTGATTTTTCATTGTTCCCATTGTTGTTTGTATTAGAATGTAAGTTGAAGTGTTGTTCTGCATGAGTTTGATTTGGACCTGGATTACTTTCCACATCTCCGCATTTTAATAATACTCCAAAAGTTGAAGTTGGGTTGTTGTAGTATGTATATTTAGATTGTGTCCATTTTCTCCGCTTCGGTTCATTTACCAGATAAAGGCGCAATTTTGCAGACAATATACTATTGGAAAGAGTTCCTTTGCTTAAGACTGTTGGATGATATGGTCTGGTGGATATTTCAAGTCCATTGATATTGAACGCAGTGAAGCCCAAATAAAACAAAGATCTATTGTTTCCTATCAGTGAAATGGAAATATGCAAAATCGTCGAATTCAATGTAGAAGGATCTTGGCCGCATGTAAAGAGTAGATTTTCTGCTCTCCAAAGTTTGTCCGGTGGAAAATAAATTACCGGCGAGGACGACGAAACTCTTAGAAAGGTCACTGCAGGATCAACAACTGCCAGGAAGCCGCCAATCAGAATGAAAAAGGGCAAATGTACGGACATGGTCGATTCGTGTCAATGCACATCCATGTAAAAGATTCTGCTGAAGTAAACGATCCCGTCTATGAGTCAATACGTTGTCTTAGACGAAGAGTCCAGTTTTCTTACTACTTTCAACTCACCATACGGAAGGTATAGATTCAAAAGAATGCCTTTCGGACTGAAAATGTCGCAAGATATTTTCCAGACGCGCCTCGACCAAACGTTCGAAGGATGCAAAGGTGTAATCGGAATAGCTGATGACATTGTCATATTTGGAAACGACGAAGAAGACCACGACAGAAACTTTCATGGGATGATAAGTCGCTGCAAGGAGACTGGCATAAAGCTGAACTCTGACAAGCGCTTCATCAAACAGGACCACATCAAGTTCTATGGTATCATCTGCGCACCAGACGGTATCAGTCCTGATCCAGACAAAGTATCGGTGCTGAAGCAAATGAATCCCCCAACAACCAAACAGGAATTGCAGACATTCTTAGGCTTAGCCAACTACATGGGGCCCTTCATCCCAAGCCTAAGCACATTAACTTCACCACTTCGAGATCTCGTAAAGAAATCTAGTCCATTCATATGGAATGCCACATACCAAGACGCGTTCGACAAGATTAAATCATCAATTAGTAACGAGATCACGCTGACATACTTCGACCCAAAGAAGGCCACTGTACTTCAAGTTGACGCACCTACTAAAGGTCTTGGCGCAACTCTACTGCAAGATAACAAACCTGTCGCGTTTGCAAGTAAAACTTTAAACGAAGTTGAATCACGTTATGCGAACATTGAGAGAGAACGTTTGGCTGTTGTTTATGGCTGCGAAAGATTTCACTCTTACCTGTATGGTCGCTCTTTCATCGTTCACACGGACCACAAGCCATTAGAAAGCATATACCTTAAACGCCTTACGGCAGCCCCACCACGACTTCAACGGATGTTACTACGTTTGCAAGCTTTCGACTTAATGATACAGTACAAACCCGGAAAACAGATGGAAGTAGCCGATGCACTTTCAAGACTATCACCAGAAGAGAAGCACACTATACCCGACTTAAACGTAGAGATCCAAGTAGTGTATCCACAATTCAGCAACAACGTCATCACGCAAATTAAAGAACACTCTCAATCTGATCCTGAACTTACAGCCTTGAGAGAGCAAGTGTACCACGGATGGCCACAAAATGCAAAAGATGTACCACAACTGCTGAAACCTTATTGGTCATACCGCGACGAGATCACGATTGAAGACGGTATACTGATGAAAGGTCACCGTATCATTATCCCAGAAGTCATGCACGAAGAAATATTGTCTAAACTTCACGCTTCGCACCAAGGAACAGAAAAGACAAAGCTAAGAGCACGAACAGCAGTATTCTGGCGCAACCTTAATAAAGACATCGACAATGTTACAAAGGCGTGCGGCACTTGTCAAGAATGCCAACAAAGTCAACAGAAGGAACCACTTATTCAGACAGAGATACCACCACGTGCCTAGCACACGATAGCGTCAGATTTATTCTATCTCGCGGGAGATGAGTACCTCCTTGTTGCAGACTACTACTCAAAGTACTCGTTTGTAAGAAAAATTCCTAAAATTCAGAGCAACAGCGGAACTGTGATTCAAATCATGAAGCAAATCTTTAGTGAACATGGTGTACCTAAGGTACTACGATCTGACAATGGTCCACACTACGATTCACAAGCTTTCAAAATCTTCGCAAGGGATTGCGATTTTACACACGTGACTAGTTCACAAACTATGCAAGAAGCAACGGATTTATCGAGTCTCAAGTCAAAGCAGTAAAGAGCGCACTCTACAAAGCTAAAGCTACCAACACGGATCCCTACATTGCTATGATGTGTCTGCGAGCAACACCTGTTGACAGCAAACTTCTGTCACCCGGTGAACTACTACTAGGCAGGCCCATACAAGACAATCTACCAAGAAAGATCCAAAGAGGCAGAGATAGCGACAACATGATTGAAAGATTACGGCACAGACAACAACAACAGAAATACTACCATGACAGAAGCTGTAAAGATCTACCAGCGCTCCAGCCAACACAGAAAGTCACGATCCAAGATCCTGTTACCCACAAGTGGACTCCCGCTACAATAAACAGAAAGCTTGAGGAAGTTCCACGATCCTACACAGTCACCACCACAGCTGGAAGAGAGCTGAGACGAAACCGTTCCCAGATCAGAGAAGTTCCACCTCCAAACAGTGATGACACAAAGCAGCCACCACGTGATACACCCTCACCAGTACCACAGCCGAGTACAGCCGCCACGACTAGAAGCGGTCGACAGATCCGACCTCCTGCAAGATATGGGTTCCCAAACTCATAGACATTTGTTAGTTATGAACATTGTAGTATCCTGGAACATTATATAGTTGAGTTGATTCAAGTATACATCGTATATGTAATTTTTAGAGGAAGAGGGATGTAATGATGTAATGCGTGAGTGTGAGGGAGCATGCGCGGGCATGATTAGTAGCTCGGTGATCGCCCACGTGCGATAGTATCAACAATCTCATGTAAGCCTACATTCGGTCGAAATAAAGAACGTTAAACAACCCGAAGTTCAAAATTATTGCAGTTGTGAAGACAAATGTCAACAAGTTCACATTCTCTTAAATTATCAGCGTTCGATCCAAAGGTTTTGATGATAATCTGTTCAGTTCCTATTTAACGTAACTGTAGGTAATTCTTTACTCTCGAGGTTACGTAGGTCCTCTGACTTCCAGTGTCTAGTATGACACGTGCTGTTAAATGGCGTCCGACGTTATCTGGGCTACATATCTTTAACTTTGCTGTTTGGAGGAGGACGGACGTTTTTTGCATCAACAAACATATTTACAGATGGCGACCTTGAAGTGAAGCCTGCTGCTTGCGGAGTGGACGATGTTTGTTGTGAATTCGAACTTCCAGTGTATGTAGTGAGTCTACACTCAGTTGCAAAATTAGTTGGGACACTACACATAATTTAGAAGTAAACCGCTCAGTATTGTTCTCAAACTCTAACCCCTCCCCCCTCCACAATGTTGGTAGTGTCCATGACGATTAACATGTCACAACAATGCCAATGAAACATTGATGCGGGGGGAGGGGGATTTGAAGCGGGTGAAAACGTTGTATACATAAAAAAAGGAGAAGTTTCGAAAGGAAACGGGAAAAACTGTCAATGTCCCAACAATTTTGCAACTGAGTGTCTGGGAACAAAACCGTCGATAAAAAAAGTTACAAGAAACATTCAAACATGAATTTGATACATAAAGTGTAATTCATGAAAATGCAAATAAATATGGAGTTTTGAGGAAATCCATAAACGTGGTGAAAAATTGCCATCGAAAAAGTGGATTTTCTTAACAAAATGATTACCAAAAAATAACAGATATAACGGTACGTTTGAATATAGGGTCCGTAATTTTTTTTCGCGCAAACCAAATGTGTGAAAGCGTTACCAAAAGTAAACAAACTGATAAATCAAAGTAACATGAACACCTACCAAACCTTTGACTGTCATACATGGAAAAATCGCAATATTTTTTCGTCAAAATTGTACTTGTGAAAAATGCAATGACGTTAAAAATATGAAAGCACATCGCGCGTATATAGCACAACCCCTATAAATGGTGACAAAATTCAGTAGCAGGCATTGACGCTCACACTAGCTAACAAGGGTATACTACAACAACAGTACTACAAAATATGAACAACACTAGCAACCTACAGTTGAAGATTAGTTAATAAGGGGCTCAACAACAACTTCATATAATGTCATGCCGTGCGTTGAGACAACTTCGCCTTCTGATATATAAGGATGTACATAATGTTTATACTGTTTTGTAATTATATAGTACAATATAGTACTATATAGTATTAATCGTCTAAATACTCTTAAGACCATATGTTTAAGAAACCCATGCTAAAACCAGGTATTATATTTTTGACATGTTTATAAATTGTTATGTTTTCATACCACGTGAAGTGAAATTGACAACGAACAGTCAACCACAGTTAACCTCTCAATTCGCTTGGTTTTATCCGTCATTCGCAAATATTTTTAATATCCATATACCACCATATGTTCATTTTGATTACTACTACATATGCATTATAACTTTTAGATGTTTGCAAATTATATCTTTAAGAACTCCACAGTTAACCACAACAGCATGATAATAAAATTGTTAGACTATCATAATCCTTTACTCGAACAGTTAACCGGGTTAACTGTGGCTATCATCTTGCATCTTTATCGTGACAAATGTAAAATCATGTAACAAACTGCAATCTTACAAGTGTTACGCAAAAGCTAATGCTTAATGATCAAGTCTAACACTACGCAAAACTGAGGATTTCCTTCTTGATCATTTACAAAAGAAATTGACATATTTACGCGCGCTATTACATAATGGCTGTCATATGACGTTTTTCTTTTACGTGAAAACATCTCATTTCGTCGTTTAAATGTCATTTTCATTCTTTTGTTTTGGTTGTATATCGTGAGGCTTTTCATTTTAAAACGTTTCATTTACAGTTATATTGCAAAAATGACTCAGACACTCAGTTGCAAAATTAGTTGGGACATTACACATAATTTAGAAGTAAACCGCTCAGTATTGTTCTCAAACTCTAACCCCTTCCCCCTCCACAATGTTGGTAGTGTCCATGACGATTAACATGTCACAACAATGCCAATGCAACATTGATGCGGGGGGAGGGGGGATTTGAAGCGGGTGAAAACGTTGTATACATAAAAAAAGGAGAAGTTTCGAAAGGAAACGGGAAAAACTGTCAATGTCCCAACAATTTTGCAACTGAGTGTAGACGCGCTTTGTTGAGGATTTGAAGCCATTCCGTGTGGAGTAAATGTATTTTCTATCGGTACATAAAAGACTGTTTAATTACTTTCAGAGAGGGCGGTCTAGATAATCCTTCTGGGATTATCTTATTGTTTTACAGGGTATTTAAGGAGCATAACAAGGTATTTGATTCCTCTCTCTCTCGCAATCCTACAGCAAGGCCAATTTCGTTCTAGATGACCCGCCCACCCACCCGATCACATAGGTATGCTTTTGTATTGACTTGATTTATTGTGTTTCTTTAGGCCGTTCAGACTTTGCTGCAAACAGCGCCGACAAATGCCACCGTTGTGGGAAATTCGGCCACTGGGCCAGAACATGCAGAGTTGGCTTGCCATACCAGGGTAGCAACAGGAGCGGCCTCTATTATTCGAGTGGACCCTTCAATTCTAGAACCGCACAGGGAGGCTTTTGTGACGGAACAACCAAGTAGGGAGAATGATCTACTAGAAAACTTTGTTGAGGTAACAGAATCGCACGATTATTACGAACTCGAAGATTTATCACCAAACCATCCACATGTAAAAGGAAATCTCAAAAGGAACATTGAATTTTGGCGGGAAATTGGGGCTTCTCAGTACATCCTTTCCGTTATAGAAGACGGTTATAGTCTCGTATTTGATTCAATTCCATCGCAGGCATGTTTTAAGAACAATAATTCAGCTTTAAAGCATTCGGAGTTTGTAGAAAAAGCCATCCTAGAATTACTAGAATCTGATCGTATTATTGAATGTTCCGAGGTGCCATTTGTTGTTAATCCTTTATCAGTTTCTACACAATCTTGTGGAAAGAAAAGGTTAATTCTAGACTTAAGACATGTGAACAAATGTTTAACAAAACAGAGAGTCAAGTATGAAGACTACAAAACAGCCTTAAATTATTTTCACACGGGCGCTTTTATGGCTTCATTTGATCTTAAGAGTGGATATCACCACATAGACATTCATACGGAGTACCAATGTTTTCTTGGGTTCGCCTGGAAATTTGACAACAGTATTAATTATCGTTACTTTATGTTTTGTGTTCTCCCTTTTGGCTTGTCATCAGCCCCGTACATATTCACTAAAACTCTGAAACCATTAGAGAAATACTGGAGGTTACAAGGGGTTAATATTGCATTATTCTTAGATGACGGAATGATTCTAGACTACGATAAAAACGTTTGTGAACGTGTTTGCCAAAGGATCCAATCAGATTTGAACAATGCAGGGTTTATTGTGAATAATGAGAAATGTATCTGGGAACCGTGTCAACTATGAGAATGGTTGGGACTAGTATGGAACAGTTCAATAGGGACTATAGCCATAACAGAAAGGAGAGTCCAAAGCATTAAAGAGGGTATTCAAAATTTTTACAATAATGTCAACTTGCGCTCGAGAATTGGCTTCGTTTGTGGGTAAGATTATTTCTGCTGGCGCAGTTTATGGAAACTTATCTCGTATCATGACGAGATATTGTTCGATAAATGTAGCTGCTGCGCAAGATTGGGATTCCAAATTCCAACTGGATGTATTCTGCCAGAGAGAGTTAAAATTTTGGGAAGTTAACGCGGAAGGCAAGAACTATTGTAACGTTTCCCACGAGGAATGTTACAAGTCTAATTTTATCATTTACTCTGACGCTAGCAGCACAGGCTGTGGAGCCCATTTCGATTTAAACGGGGAACAAATCTGTCATCAATTGTGGGACGATAAAGAGCGGATGAGAAGTTCCACCTGGAGAGAATTATCCACCATCGAATTTGCTCTACGATCGTTTTTGCCTTTAATCGAAGGAAGTTACCTGAAATGGTTTTCCGACAGCCAAACCGCGTGCAGAATTGTTGAAGTTGGCAGTATGAAGACCGATTTGCATGTTATTGCCAGCAGAATTTTTCAATTCTGTGCTAACCATTGCATACAACTTGACATACAATGGTTACCTCGTACGGAACTTGAAAGGGCCGACTACATTAACAGAATAATTGACGTAGACGATTGGCAATTAAGCACCTACTGCTTTAATGAAATTGAAAGGGTCTGGGGTGCTTAGACGATTGATTGTTTCGCGAACAGCTACAACAAAAAAGTATCTAGATTTTTTTCGAGATTTTGGAACCCAGAATGTTCTGGCGTAGATTTCTTTGTACAGAAATTAACAAACGAGAATTGTCTAGTAGTTCCTCCTATTGGCCTCATAGGAAGAGCCTTGAATTATCTTTACGCACATCGCACAATCGCCACTGTTGTTGTGCCGTTCTGGCCTTCATCCTATTTTTGGCCTATTTTGTGCAGAAAATTTCACCATTGCATCAAAGAACATAAGCTCTTTTACGGCAACCACGCCTTAACTCATGGAAAAAACACTAATTCCCTTCTGGGGTCGAGCAACTTCTACGGAAAAGTGTTAGCACTACGCATGGATTTTGTCCAATAAATCAATACGGACTTGTCATAATACTATTATACGCTATTTCAGCAAACTTTGGGAAATTATTACAATGGTTACGGCGCTTGCCACTATTAGAGACGTGTAATGTCTATTAGTGAACTTGGGTATTGCCCACGTATGTGTAATGTCTGGTTGGCGCTTGCCTGTACAATTGACAAATGGTTGTGGGATCGTTTATTCAGACTACGGCGCTTGCCACCATTATAGATGATCATTTACTTGACTTTACAGTTTTGTATGACTTCACGTTAAAGCTTGCCTATTTAGTAGCTATTAAAGGTCCAGAGTGTGTTAATAAATACACATAACGGCGCTTGCCTATGACCTATATACGTCAATTTTTGTTAATTAGCTATGTCAAGGTTAAAAAAAAAAAAAAAAAAAATGTTAGGTGTTCATATTCTAGATATGCGTGTTTCTTTTTCTCGTTCTAGGTCTTTGAATCCTGCAAAACTTGGCATGACCTACCCACAGACGTAAAACCTGATTCTAGAGATCTGGTCCGGCAGTTACTAAAAAGCAGAGCGGACTCAACATCCCGTAGATATACCCATGAAGTAAACAAGTTCCGCCTTTGGTGTCATAGATTTAACTTACAATCAGTCCCACCTATGCCAGTAGCTGTAATAATGGCTTATTTATCAGCTGTTTACAAGCAGTCTAATTCTTATAGTACAATCGCATTAGTTCACGCAGCTTTAAAATGGTATCATTCGTTTATACCTAGGGATGTAGGGAACCCCCTAGATAGTCTCATTTGCAAAACTTTTCTTGAATCAACAAAACGCAGTAAGACACCAATCAACAAAAAATTGCCCGTTTCTCCAGATTTTATCAAAGAAGTTATCCGTAGATACGGTGGGCCTTCAGCTACATTGTTAGATTTAAGACTAGCTTGTCTGTGTACCCTAGGTTTTGCAGGGTTTTTCCGCTATGACGAATTGAGCAAAATGCTAGTAAATCATTTAAAAATTTTCCCAGGTCATCTTCAAATCATTGTCCCTAGCGCAAAGAACGACATATACAGGGAAGGCAATTACGTTTACATTAAGCGTTTAAATAACGAATTTTGCCCAGTCGCCCTGTTAGAAAGATACATACAGAAGGGTAATATAGATATCAGCAGCAATGTGCCTTTATTTCGTAAAGTAAGATGGTATAAGTCTACGAATCAATATAAATTATGGGGCGATAAGTTATCTTATTCCAGATGCCTAGAGCTATTTAAGAATTGTTTGAAACAGTTGGGATATAACGACAAAATGTATGGATTACATAGCCTAAGATCAGGGGGCGCGACCGCAGCCGCTAAAAACAACACAGAGTTAACTGAAAGGTTACTCAAGCTACACGGTAGATGGAAATCGGACACATCCAAAGACATGTACATCCAGGAAGAAGTTGAACAACGCTTAAAAATCTCTTCCGCACTAGGCATTTAATCATTAATGAAAAACTATACTTGCTAATTAGTAATAAAGCCTGTTGGATTGCCTGAGCAAAGGTGAATCTTGACGAAGGTTAGAAGCTGCAAATTGCTGAGTACTTCCAGTATATGTAGAATGGTTAGCTTCATGTGGCTTAGGTTGACTGTACGACGACCTCATTGGATCTACTTGTTTTGGCGGAAACTCTGTTGATTCTTCGGAGCAAATGCTCACGTGATGTCTTCTGGCACAGTTGAAACATTTAATTCTCGATTTACAATCCCTGCTCATGTGGTATTTTCTCAGGCAAACAAAACAACGACCTTGTTTTCTGAGAATGTCCTTTCTTGACGTGGCTGTAGTAAAGACGTTGCAATTCTTGGATATATGCGAAGGAGATCTACAATAGGTGCAGCTAGAAGTTGATTCGCCTTCGTTCACGATAAACGTTGCAGCTGTCGGTACGTTCTTGTTAAACTTTGTTGGCCTTGAAAAATGAGCATTATTGTTAAACGACATTGATTGCGGCTTCAAAGTTACATTATTGGCTCGCTCACGCGCTTGCAATTCAGCTTGAAACAATTTAAGCATAACATCAATATCCCAACTATCAACTTCTAAGTTCCTAGTTAGAATTAATCTAAGTTCTTGCGGTATCTTTCCCATAATAATTGACATCAATAAATTTCCGTAAGAGTCTGATGCAATGTCTAATGTTTTTAATCCACGAACATGAATTTCAATATTGTCGTATAATTGACGCAAATGTTTCAAATCATTGGCAGTAGTTACTGCAGGTAAATTCAAAAGTGCATCCATGTGATTGTTTATAGTAAATTGTTTGTTGCCAAATCGATCGTTCAAAATTTCAACAGCTTGAGTGTAATTTGCTGCAGTAATTCTTAATCCAGAAATTGCGTTTTCTGCAGCGCCTTCTAGTAGTGAATAAAGATAATTGAACTTCTCAACGGTAGACAAGTTATTGTTTTCATGAATTGTAGAGGAAAAACAATCCCAAAATTCTGGCCATTTGGTAATTTTGCCGTTAAATTTCTTCAGATTTAGTTTAGGTAAATGTATAGAAGGTCCACTTACCATTTTTGGCCCATTCAATTCAACGTCATTCTTACTTTTATTTAGACTCTTCGAACTCAGCACATCATCAATCCAAATAAGCATCTCTTGGCCTGACTCTTGCACATTATCAGTTTGCGGGATATCATTTTCTATCGCTTCAGTTGAGGAGAGAAGGCTTAGAACTTCTTCATCTAGCTGGCCAAGTACTTTCAACTTCGCTTCTATCAAGACTTTCTTTCGCTTTATCGTAGGAATTACATCTACTTTTTCGTCACCGTTCGCTGCGTTGTTCAGAATTTCACTCCTTTCTTTAAGAAGCTTTGTTAAATTAGCTCGGTGACCACCTCGTATGTTCATCTTCCTTTTCAGCTCTTCAGACACTATTCTTTCTATAAATCTTCTAGAGTCGTAATTACTCGTATCCGGCTCGAAGGACCATGTTAGAAATGTTGTTCAGTGTTCCAGGTATCTGCGAGTAATCACGTCGTACGTCCTATCTCATCATGGTTTTATTTTAGACTGAATAAATGAATTGTACTTAACATATTATATAGGCATTTATCACGAGACTATCTAGCGGAGTTTACGCATCACAGAGTACAATACGTAATATTTCAAATCCGACAATGAGGACTGGACAGGATTTCAAGCCCGCGTAATTAGTTCCAGTCCGAGGCGTAGCCGAGGACTGGAATTAATTACAAGGACTTGAAATCCTATCCAATCCGAATTTGTAGGATTTGAAATTACATCTCATCCTCATTAATTATTCGGGAGGCATGTTGTTTTCATTGAAGCTTGAACAATTGAATTGTTTTCTTTAGCGATACACTGTTTTGCTTCTAACCATTTGGGGCTTGATTCAGTGAAATAATGGAGATTAGTTCCTTAAATTTTTGGCTTGAATTTCGCAAGTTTTTGACAGTGCATCATTTCAACATGGCTTGTCGTCAGAGAGAGAGAGAGCGACGAAGACGATTTCCAACATTTCCAACCTCTAAAACGTTTCCGAAAAATTCGGAGCCGTTCAGAAGAGGAAGAAATGTTGGTAAGAACAATTAACCAATTCAAAATATAGCTATTGAGCGCGGGTAAACATTGATTATAATTCAGCTGCAAGTTGTTATACGTTTGAATTAGTGTTGTAAATGATTTCACTTAAATTAAGTTAACTGAAATAAATAAATTGCACTTAAGGTAGTTCGGGATCCACACTTCCCGCCGATAGAATTTTCTAAAAATTTTTCTGAATAAGGACTGACACATATAAAAAACAGAAATGAAATAAAAAATATGGGTCACCGTGCTTGTTTTGGAACTGTGGGGGTGGTAAAAGGCCCATTTTTGCCCCATTTCAACTAAAAGAAGTAACATCAAATTTGTTGAAAATAATATTCTTGCGAACAAATTTGAAAGTTTTTCACAAATCTGCTATAAGAGTCTGACAAAATGCTCCCTTCGCTATAGTTCTCATGAATTTACTTGTTGGAAAAGACATCGACTGAGATGTTTTACGGAGATTTAAATGAACAGCTTCATTAATTGTTTTGTACACTTTACCACAAAAAGTCAAAATTACCATGTTTTGGTCTCAAAGACCATATATTTTTTATTTCAAAATTTTAAAGCTGGGTTTATGCCAAATATAAAAATGGAAAAATAATTAGGTGTCACCGTGCTAATTTTGGAGCTATAAGCAAAAAACGCGGGGAAAATAAGATGATTTCAATGTTTTGGACGCGCGGTAATGGACACTAGTTGCTTTTGAGGCCCGTATGCAATGCTATGATAGTATTTTTTGACAAAAAGTTCAAGAATGACCATATTTTTTAATTAAACTTATGGGCCTCCAGGAATCTAGTAATCTATTATCCTTGCCTTCTTTTTCTAGTAATGTTATAACGATTTGTTTTTGTGATGTTGTCAAGGCCCCTACTTGAAAATTCATCAATGAACAATTTAAGAGATCATCTTTTATTTCGTTCCACATAACAACATAAAATTCCTTAGTTAATCCATCGTTTCCGGGAGTTTTTGCAGCTCCCATTGTTTTCAAAGCATCGAAACTTTCTTTCGACGTTATTGGAGCGTCACATTTTGTTTTATTCATTTCAGATAATCTACGTACTGGGTATTGCTTTAAAAAATCTAAACATTCTTTTTCTGATTTGTCTGACTGTCAAACATTTTTCTAAAATGGTTTTCAATTTTTGCTAATATTTCTATATCATCTGTTATTTTGTTTTCCTCATTGTCAATTAAACTTCTTATGTGCGTTTTCGCTTTGTTTCTTTTTTCAAGAGTTAAGAAGTACTTATTGTTTTTCTCTCCTAATTCATACCAAGTTACCCTGGATCTTATTATTATCCCTTCTGTAATATAATTACTCAAGTTTTCCAGTTGTTTTATACATTGTTGGTGCTTTTCAACTAAAGCGTCATTATTCTCCCAGTTGTTGTGATTTTCTATCGCTATAATTTCGTTTTCTAGGTCTTGATAGTTGCTCTTTCTCTTGAAAGCTTGTGCCTTAGAAAATTTTATTGAGTACTTACGTATTTTGTATTTAATATATTCCCATCTAAGTTGATAATTAAAAATTCCTTCTGTGTCTAAATCTTTTCTCACTGATTGCAAATGAGCCGATAATCCTTCTTTATAATCCTTGTTATCTAGTATTGAGTTATTTAGTTTCCAAAACCATGGGCCCCTTTTTCCTTCAGGAACTACTTTTAAATCAATTAACAAAGCCGAGTGATCCGTGGAAGGAGCGGGAATAATATCACAATGTTTTACCGTTGGTTGAAGGTCGTTTGATATAAAAAAGAAGTCTAGTCTACGATGTATTATATGATTAGTATGACTAGCTATTCCTTGTGCCGAACCTCTCCACGTGTACCTTTTTGAATTTGGATTTCTTAATCTCCATATATCGCACAAGTCTAATTCTTGAATAATAGTTTTCAGTGACTCTAGTCTTGCTTGTACTTGAATTTCTTCTTGTTGAGTTTAAGACCTTGTTCTCTGCACCTGTCTAAGAGTGCCTTGAGGGCAACATCGTGAGATTCTAGGGCTTCTTCTTTGGTTTCATCTGTTCCATATACAAGTATGTCGTCGTGGACTGCACATCGCGCAGAATGCTATTGTTTTCAGAGACATTTACTTACGGTGCTAAATTATTCACACTAGGCATAAATGTGAATAAATCGGTGTGATTAAGGGTTGTGATTGGCTGTTTTATCACTACTAATTTGAATATTTCTTCCGATAAAGCTACAGGCAATTACGCAGGATTACGGACACAGGGTTTCCGAATTTAATACCAAAATCCACCTATTATTGTCTTAATCCGCTTATTGTTTTCGTGCGTGTCAAAATGTTATGATACAACAATAAGAAAAAGTCTACACCAACTATAAAGAAATAATAAACTAATAATTTTCACTAAGCACATTTTGTTCGAATTTGATATTAAACATTCTCAATGACAAGCGGCGCACAAAGCTATATGAGTAGTTTGAGCGCTCTTACAGGAATGTTTCTAGCTAAATGGCGCGTTTCCAACGTATATCAAATGAAACTTTAAATTGTGTAGTTTGTTTATGTTTGTGACTTTTTAATACGTTTATTAAACCAGACTTGTTTAATTTAAACAAAATGACATTCAAAATGGCCTTCTCACAAACTCGAAACATGAAGTCGACAACTCGAGTTCGAATGAGTAGTTTAAAATTCATTTCTTTTCCAATCAATGACTTTTGAAGCTTCAAACCAACTTTCGATTTGAGCTTTCCGAAAGAAGTAATTATAAACTCAGATTAATTAATCTTGATCTTCACTATCAATACGTTGAGTTAATTACGCAAATCGCTGAAGAAAAAAATTATTACTAGAAACCGACGTCCAGCAGTTTGTAGAATGACAAGATAGATGTAGCTTACCTGACGTATAAACGAAAATGAATTGAATTTGGAACGACTTCAGGATTGCGAAGTTGCCACTAATTCCGCTTTTGTGTCAAAACACAAAAGAAAATATCACAAGTTGGGTGCTAATCCAAACAAACAAAAGGCCAATTAACTAAATAATATGTACGGTAACTACAAAGAAACATCGACCGTAGCAAGTTATGAAAATAACTAGCTTAAATAATCAGATTAAAAAAGAGAAACTTACTAAACGTCAAAATAAGACCAAAAATGTGGAAAAAGTTCACCAAAACAAGATCTTTTAAAAGCACCTTGTTCATTTTTTTGTTTCTTTGTGTATTCTAAAAAAACTGTGTTGAATATATGTGAATATTGGTTTACATACAAATTAGCACCGAAATTGCCATTTTTTGAAGATGAAATAGAGAAATGTTTGAAAACAAATTTTCTCAACTTACAGGGTGCAAACGATAGATAAATATCTCATCTTTAATTTGCACTTTGTTCATTTATTTCGTTATTTGTCGAAAACAGTGTAAACCAGGTTTTACATAGCAAGGTCTGACCATTTTAAGCACTTTTCTTTGTAAATGTGACTAGATGGCTCATTAACGGCTCATTAACTACGCTGTCGGCGTTTTGAATCTGGCGCCAGAACAATAGAAAAGTCCCGTATATGTCCCTGTATTCTGCGCGATGAGTAGTGTTAGTCAGAGGAGTCTACTTGTAGTTGATGTACTTTATGCTTGCTTTTTTGAGTCTGTTTCTTTTGGATTACGCTTGTCATTGCTGTTTGACCTTGATTGGCCTACTTTGGCCAAATGGTTGAGCTTGTTACACTTTTTGCAGGTTTGACCATATGCTTTGCAGTTTGATGATCCAGGTGGGTGTTGGTCGCCACAGTACAGGTGTTGACTTTCTTTCTTGCGAAGTGAGCAGCTTCGGTTGACAGGTCTATTGTTTGGAATTGGTTTGCGGCAGTTTCACTTGTGCGGCAGATGTTGATAGCCTTGTGATCCAGATTTTTTTTCACGTAGGAGGCGTTCTCTTGTGTCGTTGTTTGTTATGCCGATTACGAGTCGGTCTCGTAGCATTTCAGATTCTAGAGTCCCGAATTTGCATGTCGAGCTTCGTTCCCTCAGTCTGTTGAGAAATCGGTCAAAGTTTTCGGTGTATTCTTGAACAGTCGAATTGAATATGTATCTCTCGTAGATGACATTCCATTTTTCCTGGAATTCTTCCTCTAACTTGCTAAGAATGGCGTCCAGTGACTTTCTAAAAAAAAATGAACATTTCTCAAAACAAATTATTTTTATACATTGTTTAGGATTTGTTGCACTAATTGTATTATATTATTATATTTATTTATTCCAAGCGGTGCACCATAATTAAGACAATATGGTAAACCATCGAGCTCATTTGAAATCCACCACAGGAAGCCCGGATTTCGAAAATACGTACAACGTCCGTCCGTACGTCGTCCGTCCGTGTACACTCACGCGCAAATTTGCTGACCAGCTTTAGTTGGGCGCCAAAACAATCATTATTTTTGCAGTTTGATGCACTAAATTTTTTCTACAAAATGTATTTCTACACTTGACAATTAAAAAGAGCATGAAAATGGTAAAGCTAAGCTGACAGCTTGAAGAGATTTGACTGAGAAAGAGAAACAAAGACCGCGGCGTGAAAAAGAAAGATAGCTACGATTCAACGATGAGAAGCTACTTCAAAATATTTTCACTGACAAAATAAGTAAAAGTCGCTCATGGAGCTGTTTTTAACCATCCAAATGTGCAGTCATGCCGAGCTGTCATAATTCATTCAATAGTCATTCAAAGCTGGAGATTTTCTGGAAGAGTTTATTTGACAACTTTGCCAGATGGTAAAAAAGGCCGTATTCTTCATGGATTCTTCGTGGCGTTTTTCAGTCATTACTTATCGACTAATCTACTTTTAAAAGTTAAATCGACGGCGACAAATTTTCATAAAAACAAAAACAAAACAAATATGCGCTGCATTTGCAGCAATTCAAAAGAGGTGAACAGCAAGACGAACACGACTCACGAAGATATATAATTTCACTCTGTTCATTCATCAATTTTTACGGAATATTCATACCACGGAGAGCTGTAGGATCAGTGCAGATTTATCAACTATTCACGACAAAAAAACTTTTCACACAAAATGTTTGTCAACAAAGTAGGACTGCCAATTCATGGAGTGGATGGAAATGCAAATTTAGTACAATGTGTGATCGAGCAACACGAGCTTGCCATCGCCGTTCAGTTGAACTGTGTAAACTTTTTAGAGGCGGTGAAAATGGGTTTTTGCTACTTTTAAAATTCCAAAAACATGAACAAGCTTATTGTAATCAGAACTGAGGACAAAAAGGTGAGTGGAAAAGTGACAGTACAGGACAAGAAACGTGGCGCCGGTATGTTTACATTTTTTGACGATCTTTAATGAATTTTTTTTTACTATCCACATGAAAGCAGTTTGCAATAATTATACTTACTTGTTTTTGTAAGATATTTATCCATCGTTGATATCTTTATGTGTGTGGGTTTTTTTAATTTGATTTTTGTAATTCTTTGATTTGTTATTGAAAATAAAACGCTTGTATGAATTCGTCAGTGTACTCATCTGCAAGTTAAAATTTCAACTTCATACTAGCTATTTTTTAATTACGCAGTATTCACATTTCACAATTCACAACCGTTTTGGATAGCTAGATTATCAATAAGTAATTCATTTCAAATTTCACCAGAAAAGTGAAATTTTTGTCGATATTGTTATAACATTCTTTTTTCAAACGTGAAAGAGCGTAAAGCGAGAATTGACAAGTGCTATTTTTATCATGCATAACAACATCTTTTTCGCATTTTTGCGTATAATAAAATGTTGTCCCATGCATAAAGCTTTGTGTATTTCAATTGATTATATGATTATTTGATCATGAAAAGAAAATAACAGCCAAAAAAAAATGATCAAGAATTTGATAATTCGTAGTGAATGAACAAATGAAAGAATGAATGATCGAATAAAAAGTTCATTTAATTAAATCGGAGCTCCGCTATTAGGTTTACCTAATTTTTATATCATTTATGCCTAGTGTGAATAATTTAGCACCGTAAGTAAATGTCCCTGAGAACAATAGAATTCTGCGCGATGCACATAAACTTGAAATATTGAGGTTTTGAGATATTGACTCGGGCATTTGACTTGGACACGGAAAAAAGAATTGCTCCAAAAAACGTCTCTACAAGCCGTGATTGCACTCGTTGACTTTTCCACTTCATTTTCGAGCTGTCATTTTCTGGCTGATGCCGAAGGAAATAATATAATTCAATATATAGTTCTGCTTCTTACAATTAAGCATGTGTAAAATATTATTTTGTCCAACGTACACTGGACGAAAAAACGAATTTATCATATAGGCAAACATACAGGCAAATATAGGGTCAAATGTCATATCTCACTAATCATAAACCATATTTGTCCAATGGTTATATATAGTATGTACCTACACATTTACCCTGTGGGCTCAGATGGCAAAGTCCGTATGGCCCAATACGATCCCAGTCGGCAAATATCACTGGACGAAAAAATGGATTCACATACTTGTAAATGTGGTGCAAATGTAGTGCAAATACCACATTTTTTCACATTTGACCATATTTGCACCGACGCAAATAACGAATATTCTTCACATTTGATGTGTAGCGCAGCGAGTGAATGCCACATTTGCTAATACATTTACACCCTATGGAAATACAATGTGAAGTTTCAAATTTGCATCATATTAACAACTTACGTAAATCTAAATCCTGCTTCAAATTTGCGTCACATTTACCTCATATTTTTTAAGTGCAAATGAGGGATATACTCCTGGTGCAAATGCTTCAAAAATATAGCAAATATCAAGTTTACTTTGAATTTAATCATGGTGTTTATGTCGTTATTTTTGAAGATGCTACAAAATAAACTATACTACATATTTGTAACAAATGAACATTTTATTGAAACAAAAACAGTTACCTTACAAAATATGTGCAAATATATAGTACGTAACTGTAAATTGAATAACCATTGTTTTCATTATTATATAGTACTCAACTCTAAAAAAAAACACTTAATAATAATAATAATAATACTTTATTTAATATAGCGCTAATTCCTTACAAGTCCAAAAGCGCTTTACAATAAATAATAAATAATTATAATAAATATATTATATACAAATGATAAAAAGAATTCGACTATAGAATAATAAAATCTACAAACAATATAAATATGTATAAAAAAAAAAAATAAAAAAAATAAAAATAAAAATAAATAAATTAATTAATTAAATTAAAATTAATTTTGTAATATATAAATATATGTACAAATAATATGAATATAACTATCAAAAATATGCTTTTCTAAATAAATATGTTTTTAATTTTGTTTTAAAAGTGGCTATATTTTCGCTATTTCTTATGTCAAATGGAAGACTGTTCCATAATCTTGGCGCACAAACTGAAAAAGCACGTGAGCCATAGGACTTAAGATTAAAATTTGGCTCGTACAGAAGGGATTTTGTTGAAGATCTTAAAGTGCGCTTAGGAACATATACTTGTATTAACTCATTCAAATATTCTGGTGCTAAACCATGGACAATTTTGTACGTGAATAATAGTAATTTAAAGATAATCCTCTGCTCGATTGGTAACCAATGTAAATGTATTAATAACTGAGAAACATGATCAAACTTACGAGCACGAGCAATAACACGAGCAGCAGAGTTCAAAACATACTGTAAACGTTGAATCAAATAATTTGGGAGGCCATACAAAAGCGAATTACACGAATCAATCCTGGAGGTAACAAAAGAATGCATTAAAGTTTTAGCAGTGTCATAACTTAAATATTTCCTGATCTTAGCTATGTTCCTTATATGATAAAAGGCTACTCTACAGATATTATTGATATGCTCCTCAAAGTTCATTTGAGAGTCAAATGTGACACCAATGTTCTTGGAAGATTTAGATGACGAGATAACATGATTACCAATATTCATTGTGTCTAGTGCTGGAGCAGGCCTATGTTTAGCATGAAGAACAAGTAGTTCTGTCTTGTCACTGTTAAGTTTAAGGTTGTTATGTAGCATCCAGTGCTCAATCTCCTTTACACATGACTCTAGAGTAGAACAAGAGTGTTCACTACCAGCAGACGACTTGAAAGACATATATACTTGTGTGTCATCAGCGTACATGTGAAATTGTACGCCATACTTTCGTAGTATGTCGCCAAGGGGTGCAGTGTATAGTAAGTATAGGATTGGACCGAGAATGGATCCCTGCGGCACACCAATTGTTACGTCACGACAGGAAGATCTTACGTTGTTGATACATACGAACTGACTACGTCCCTTAAGATAAGACTCAAACCATGCCAAGACAGTACCTTCAATTCCAAATCGCCTTGACAACCTTGACAGCAAAACTTGATGGTTGACAGTGTCAAATGCCGCCGAGAGATCCAAAGATAGTAATATAACACAACGATCGTCATCAATTGCTCTGAGAATATCGTTCTGGACCCTGATTAGAGCGGATTCAGTACTGTGACATGGTTTGTAAGCTGACTGGAATACTTCATGTAGACCGTTTTCATGTAGATGCTGATTCAGTTGAGCTGCTACAGCTCTTTCGCAGCATTTTGATATGAATGATAAGTTTGATATAGGTCTATAATTAGACAACACTTCACGATCAGCCATAGGATTCTTCAGTAACGGTGTTATTAATGCATTTTTAAACGTTCCATGAAATGTTCCATGTTGCAAAGATAAATTTACAATCTTTGTAATAATTGGAATAAGGATGTCATAACAATGACGCAGAACGAGTACTGGAGTGGGATCGAGTTGACAGGATTTCAGTGATGATCCATTTATAAGCTTGTCAAGTTCTTCACTCTTAATTAACTGAAAGCTAGAGAACTTTACATTGCATTGTGAGTTGTTTACAAAATGTTCACTACTAATGTTGACCTTTCTTTGATCCAGTTCACTAGAGATCATTGAGATTTTAGTATGAAAGAATTCACCAAATGCATTAGCAAGATAGTCATCATCATCTGAAGTAGGAAGTTGTTTAGGTGCCTGATTATTCAAAAGCTTGCTGACGTTGGAGAACAGTTTTTTTGGGTCCAATTTTTGTTCTTCTATCAAGGTGGAGTAGTAGGACATTTTAGAATGAAAAACACACTGTTTCACAACATTACATTGCTCAGCATAAATTTCACGGTAGACAGTTAAACGCGATGCTCTCCAGCGACGTTCTAATTTTCTCCGCTTCCTTTTCTCTTTATCGATTTCATCGTTGTACCATGAAGCTCGCGGTCGAAGAGTGATGGTACGGTTCTTCAGTGGTGCATGAATTTCTAGAACATCCAGCAAAACTTTGTTGTATTGATTAACTAAGCCATCCAAATCATCGTACACTTTGGAAGAATTCTCCAAAAGGGACTTGCAGACATCGTGACGAAAATCGTCAAAATTGATAGCATTTAATCTGCGATAGCACACCCTCTTTTTTCCAAACGGTACTTTACTGAGTGTTAACGTACAACCAACCATACAATGATCAGACAATATAGGATCAAATACAATCACTTCCATTTCTTTTTCATCATTAGGTCAATATATTTTTTATGAGGTTTCATGAACTAGAGCAAAATCACTTAAAGTGTGCAACATATATACCAAAGGCCTTTTCTGAGTTTGATAAAAAAGATGCATTGTGGTCTAGCTTCAGTACAAACAACACCATATACGGCATAATGAACAAAAGATGTTTGTACTGAAGCTAGACCATAATGCACCATGTTTGCTATTTCAGGAATGGTCCATTACACATTGCTTTAAGCTAATTTCTGTGTTATTTTTGTTTGAACAGTACTATATATACCTACTTTATCAAACTCATTAATGTATGATCTAGAGCCATATGCGAACAATGCAAAATCACTACTGTGAAGGCATCTCTAAATACTGGTACAAAATTAAGTCTTGCTTTGGATAAGGTTTAGCTAGCTAAATCTTGTCCAAATTACATTTCATTTCAAAATTTTCAATCTAAAATGGCAACATTAATCTAGATATTTGATACAATATTCATGTAAAATCTGTATGAGATTTAAAATTGAATGTGGATATTGTATATATTACAAATAGTGCTCTATGACTTAAAGTGTACCATGATCAAAATACTAAGTTTCAAAATTATACAATTAGTCATGTGATGAGCTATTTTATGCTGCTAATTTAAAATACAATTTTAATCAGCTGATAATTTGGAAAAATCATAAAATGATATGCAATCAATCTTTTGCTAGCTGTGATCATACATATACATGTGCATTGGCAGAGCTCTTCTGCAGATCAGGCTAAAACATAAAATATACAAATTAAAACTAATGATATTAAGCCAGAGCCCATGCAGGAGCATCACTGGGAGGCTTTCGGGTTGAATCCTTGCCATCCCTCCTCTCCAGGGTCATTGTACGCGCTTTCTGGCTCTTTTTCTTTTCGACTTTTCTGTCCAGCCGCTTCATAATATTTGAAAGCTCTGGATTTCTCCAAGTCAACTTTTTTTTTGATAATATTTTTTTGGATGATTTGACAAAAGCTTCACCATCACTACTGTCAATATTATTTTCTCTTTCAGATGAGTCAGAAATCGACTCATCTGAAGATACATATGCATTGGTCTTCAGCAGAACACCAACATTTTTCTTGGTTTCTTCAGAAATCGATGTGGATTCTTGAAGGGCCTTTTGTCTTTGTAAGCGTCTCTGAAAAAATCAACGAAAATCTCATATAAGAGTATGCATGGAATGGTGAATTGACATGGGTCCTGATAATTTTTCTTTAATAATTACAATAAATTTTGTTGTAGGTTGAGTTTGTGAAATTTTCTGTTTATTTTAAGTGTTTTCATATGAACTAGAAATCATACCAAAAGTTTCAAACAAAATGATGAAAAACAGTTACTGTTGACACTTACAAAGTTATCTCAGTGGCATTTAAAAGAAACCCTATATACTCAAACAAGTCATGCATTTAAAATGTTACAAAAGTACATAACAAATATGAGTGAGGAAACTTCACACAGAAAACCACACCAGAATGTAAGTCACTGATTGGACTAAATGCTCATGAGTTAATATTCTTTCACTTGCTTCAAAGACTTACTGTATTTAGCCTTGTTCTTGACCTCTGCTGTTTCAACTGAGCACCATCAGCATTTTTCAATTTCAGATTGTGTTTTCTTTTTTTTGTTTTGAAGTGACTTCTGATGGCTTCTGCAAATAGAAAATTAAATAAGTCAATAAAATCAAACAATAAAAACAAGTATTGTTCACCATGTAAACTAATGCAGATGGTTTAGAACATCAAAAAGATTTTCTACTCTTTTATATATGTGTACTAGTATGTATCAACATGAATAATTATGGTACATACTTCTAATTTGAGATGAAGAGTAAGAACTCTCAGTGCTTCTAACACCTTGCGATATAGCAGCATTAACCTTTGCATTTTCGTCAGCCAAAACACTGTAAAAAAAGGAAGGATTATTAAACATTTACAACGAAATATTGAATTAGTTACATTGCATTACTCTTATAGAGTGCACTAACAATAATTCAAAAAATACACTTAACTTGTTTATCTACCCCTCCCCCGTCCACTTATTATTAGCATACTAAAAGAATCTATAGTGATATTGCTCATTTTCATTCTATAAATGTTCACACTTTTTTCATTGGTTAAGTTAAATCCTTTCTATGTCTATCTAGGATGTAGAGTTCAGTTCAGTTCAGTCACTATCAATTTCCGTCAAACAAATTGTTATACATAAGTATTGAATTCGCTCGAAATGTATTAAATCAATTCTATTCAGGCTTGGTCAATAGCAAATAAAACTATCAGTAAATACAAACACACCTTTTTTCAAACACCCATAGCTGAATTGGATCTACTTTAGACGCCAATTCTTCCATGTCCTTGTATACATTTCTAACCGCTTCCTAAAAGTAGAAATCAAATTCATTAATTGTGGTGGTCGGATTGTAACTAAAATCTTACTTTACAACAAACGTGCGGTATAAATGAAGAGTTTTTTTTGTGGCGTCACTTAAGGTAATTCCGTAGTTTTGCACTGCGCATAGTTCTGCGCATGTTTCAAGTTTTTTGGTTTCAGGACTTTTATCATGTAATCTAGTCAAATTATGTTTGTAAATTACTTTGAATAAAAAATTCGAAGAATTGCGACATTTTCGAGCGAGAAAACGCGATAATTTTGAAACTCGACCCAGTCCTCTCTCGGAAAACCTGTTTTTTGACAATAAAATGACGATATTTTTTGCAATATTTCGCAAACTAGCACGGTGACCTATGTTTTTTATTTGATAAAATTATTTTTTATAACATAACATCAAATATATCTAAAATTGAGCATAGGTCATCGGGCTAACTTTTGAGATATTTCCAAAATACTTTCCACTTAGGACTTTTTCGAATGAATTAGCAGCTCGTGCGCACGTTGCTATTTCGTCAATTTCTTCAAGATCACATATTTTTTATACATCTGTGCATATTTTTTCAATAAAATAAAGTGCAGACATTTGAACAAAACACGAATTTTGCTCTTAAAAAACAAATTACTGTGTTTTTGTTCCGTTTCTCTTCGATTTTTGAGCTTTTTTCTTTACGTTCTCAAGTCACTAAAATGCATGAACTTTGACGTCATATTGCACAAACAAAGAAGTCGGTGACCCCCCTTTTTTATTGTATTTTCTGAAAGCGTTTCTCAAAATCTTTTGTTTGAACAAGTATAAAAAAATTTCATCGGGCAGTTTTATTTCTACGGAATTACCTTAACACAATGGATTAATTATCCAACTAATCACGTGTGCTTTTTGGCGCCATTTCAGTTCAGAATTATGGCGGCAAATTTATCATTCTTATCAAATTACTCTAAAGGACTAACGTCCGAAATGTCAGTTTTGCCTTCTTCTATCTACGGTGTACAATTTATCTATACGTTTTACATCATTCTTACCGTTAACTTCAGAGGTAAACGCTCGTTAGACTTTGAATTCAGCGCGTTGTGTTCACGATCATTCAACATTCTCAAAACTTTCCCCAACATTTCCCGTGTTTCGCCCGCAAATGCCTCATGATCAAATGGAACATTGACGTTGGAGTTTTCGTGGCTGTTTGTAGGCGTAGACTGAAACACAGGACTGGAGTTGTTGGATGTAGATGGCACAGAACCCGATCCAGAGTTGTTATTGGACTCGGGGCTTGAAGGAATCGAATGAAGCGATTCGTCGCTAGACGTGGATGGTCCTGGAGACACAACAGCAGACGGCGTTATTATAGGTAGAGGAATCTGGCGACGAGAAGATGGTACCGGCGCAGTTCTCATATTTTTGGTGATAAAGTTATAGATAAGTTGTAGAAGCTAGTCCGTCGACGTTATACGTTGATAAGAGGTTGAAATTAACAAGCTCGAGAGTTTTGGCATCTTCTATTTGCTTTACCATCACGTGTTCACCTTTTATTTGATTGTGATTGGTCGACAAAAATGTAAACAAATTTTCATTGGTTGACTTTTCACGGCCATAAACGAAGATACTCGGTAGAGTCCTTTTGAATAACCACTGACCAATAAACACGGATTCGGATGTTGTAAAACGCGGGTTTCCACCGCACGGAGTCGATACTTAAATGTCATCAACATAAGCTTATAAATGGACAGAAAACGACGACTTTGTGGCCATTGTAATGAATATGTGAATCCCAGAACATATCGTCATCATTTGGCATTGTATTACGACAAGAAAACAGGGAAATGGACACAAAAAAGGGGCTATTGTTCTTCTTCAGACGAAGATGATCATCATGGCGACTGCTCAAGTCAGGCTAGTTTTACTGATGAAAATGATGATGTTATTTCAACTGATGAAATCGAACAAGACAACAATGGTAGGTATACTTCATACCTGTTGTCATAGCTGCGTTTACCGTCACTGCATACTCACTGTAGTCCTAAATTAAAAAAAACTGGACATTCACTCTAGCTATTGTAATATGTTTCACTTTGTTTTAATATCAACTTTTAAATTGAATACTCCATCTTACAGTTCTCGTTGTCTTAACTCCAGCCTCTTTAGCATGTACTATGTTCTTTCGAATTTTAACCGGCTAAATAAGATTTAACAACGACTGGAATCAGAAAAAATACAATCATACATGTTACAATATAATTTTGGCCATGTTTTGAGAGCCAAGGCAAAACACACAGCATGGTAGTTGAGGACTCCCACCGACAGAACTTTTTAAAAACGTTTTCTACAGACTGACACATTTTCCCCTCCAAATTTGCTACTTTACCTGCCAAATCTGTTTTTGAAAGGACAAGTTGACCTCCATATTTTTGACGGAAAAAACTGATCTTGTAGATGTATTTTTTTAGAAAAAATTATTATTACAAATTTTGACCTTTCAAAAATCATCTTGACCTATGTATGTTGGGCTTTTATTTTGAGCCTTGTTTTACAAAGATTTAATTGAAAAGCTTGTTAATTTTCTGAACACTTAAAAAAAATGTTTTGCTCTTGAGAAATACATATGTTATATTTCAATGTTTTAATGTTTGCTTGGACTTTATGTCAAAAGTAAGAAGAAGAAAAAAACAAGTCGAGGTCCATTTTTGGTTTGGACATGTGGAAATGGGCACTAGCAACTATTGAGGCCTGTGTCTAATGTTATGATTTTATTTTTCCCCAAAATGTTATAGAACAACATTTTTGACTCTAACATGAATTTATTTTATCGCAAGAGTAATTTTATTTGATACCATAGTTGAAATGGTCCCCAACCACCTTAAGTTTTCCTTTTTTTTCATTGTTATCAGTGTTGTACATAATAATAACAATATTAGTATCAAATATTCTAATGTTTGGCAATTGAATCTTAATTCATTGTGGTCAAAAACCTCAATGACTTACTATGACCAAACACAGGCTGCAATCCTGAGTGATTCTTATCTAATAATTTGGAATCATTTTTGCTAATTGCATGTTTTATCATTGATAAGTTCAGCTTTTGATAATAAATTTGGAATGAGCACAAACACTACTAAATGTATGACATTTTGACATTTTCCAATGTTATGGTCAAGTAAATTTTAATCAAGTGAAAAAGATTTAAGGCTAGAACATACCACAGTAAATGTATACATGTACAAAAAAATGCTACTTATATACACATTCCCGATAGCATAATTTAACCTTAAAACCCTCAATAAATTAAAAATTTATATTAAATTTAGAATTAAGAAATAGCTAGCTCGAAGGTTTAGCCACCCTGACTGATGAGATGAAACTGAAATGCTAGTTGGCGTGAGCAGCCTGTTATTCCTCTTGAAATGATATTGCACATGTATCTACATATTATTCATATTATGTTTGTACCCAGTTATTTGCAATTTTTTTCTCAGCCAATCAAAACATTAAAAAAAAACATTTATATAATAAAGCTTATTAATTATTTTGCTAAAGCAATCACTGATTTTTTTTCTTGCCTTCTGAACACAGGATATATGATTAATGAGCTTGAAGATGAGGATTTAATACTTACTGGAATTTCTGTGGATGAAAGACAAGAAGATTCTATTTACATGGAATTGAGACCACCACTTGATTTGTCAGACGTTAATGCTGAATTATGGGATTTAAACGAAGAAGATTTAAATTTGGACTTTGGAAGTGAAGATCTCAGGCTACCTGAACATGACAATGCTGAAAGAGAAGAAAGTTTTCCTCAACTTATAAAATGGATTATGATTTTCTTGTGTATTTGGGCTTCATATTGTTGTATTTCTGATAATGCTATGGATATTCTTATAAACTTTATCAGTGCAATATTCAAATCTCTTGCTTCAATGTTCCCTGCATTAACCAGCTTAGCCTTCCTTTTTCCAAAATCCTTTAGTTTGCTCAAGACCAAGCTGGGATTGAACCAAGATCAATTCACAAAGTTTGTTGTTTGCACAAAATGTGACTCACTGTATTAATTTGAGGATTGTTTCACTGAAAGATTGGGAAGAACGGTTATAAAACAATGTCCCTTTATAAGCCAAGAAAATCATCGCCAGTTATTTAGAAGAACAGCATGTGGTGAATTACTGCTAAAAGAAGTAATTTTAAAAAATGGGAAAAAAAGATTCTATCCTTTTAAGGTGTACTGCTACAACAGTATTATTGAAAAACTGAAACAGCTTATTGCCAGACCAGGATTTATGATTAACTGTGAGTCATGGAGAAATAGTAATGTGCCCAATGGTTTTCTAGCAGATATATTTGATGGAAAAGTATGGAAAGACTTTATGTATGTTGAAGGAAAACCATTTTTTGCTGCACCACACAACTATGGACTGATGCTAAATGTTGATTGGTTTCAACCATTTAAACATTCAATCTATAGTGTGGGTGCTCTATACTTGGCCTTTATAAACTTACCAAGAGAATTGAGGTTCAAGCCTGAGAATATCATACTTGTAGGAATCATATCTGGGCCCCATGAACCTAAACTAACAATAAATAGCTACCTCAAACCTCTTGTAGCAGAACTTAATACTTTGTGGGAGGGGGTACAGATCAAAGTAGACCACAGTGTAATAACATTTCGTGCAGCATTACTTTGTGTTGGTTGTGATGTTCCTGCAGCAAGAAAGGTCTGTGGTTTTACTGGACATGCCTCATGCCATGGATGTTCCAAGTGCAAAAAAAATTTTCTTGGGAATGTGTCTGAGAGAATGGACTTCTCTGGTTTTGAGACATGTCCAGATAGAACAAATGAGGAGCATCGTGAACAAGCTCAAGAGATTCTTGATCAAACTACACAGACTGACAAATATGCCAAGGAGCAGGAATATGGAACACGATTTACAGAACTAATGATGTTACCATATTTTGATTGTGTTAGATTTCATATTATAGATCCAATGCATAACCTTTTCACTGGCAGTGCAAAACATATCATGAGAAATATTTGGCTTGAAGCATCGGAGCCAGTCATTGACAAGAAGTCATTGGATAGCATACAAGAAAAAATCAACAAAGTTAGTGTTCCTTCAAGTGTAGGAAGACTTCCAAAAAAAATTGCAAACTCATATGGAGGTTTCACTGCAGATCAGTGGAAGACATGGACAATAATTTACTCTTTATATGCATTGTGGGACATACTTCCAAAACAAGATTTAGAGGTTTGGCGTGAATTTGTCCTAGCTTGTAGCTACATATGTACACCAATAATTACTGAAACCAAAGCACGATTGGGACATGTACATTTATTGAACTTTTGTACCAAGTTTGAAAACATCTATGGTAAAAACAAGGTGACCCCTAATATGCATCTGCACATGCACATTCTTCAATGCATATTAGATTTTGGTCCAGTTTATTCATTCTGGCTATTTAGTTTTGAAAATTTAATGGCATTCTTGGAGAGTACTCAACAAATCAGAGGTCTGTCGAAATACAGATTATGAGAAAATTTTTTGTCTGAACAGTATGTTAAAGCACTCCCACTTCCTACAGCATTTGCGGACTACTTCAGTCACATTTTCAAACGAATGTCATCTTCTGGTTCTGGAACGCTGCAAGAAATGACCAGCAACAGTTCATCTTGCTCAGTAATAATGGAAAGCCTGCTATCTTTTGGTCCAGTTAGAAAGGGAAATTTCTGGGAAATTACTAATTGCAAAGAATTTATCACCTGCCTATCACCAATCACAAAGCAGAGTATTGCTTACCACTCACTGCCGTATCTAAAGGAATCATATAAAACGTTTCTTGAAAATGTGAATGAAGCTACTGTAACAATTCATTGTGAATTTGTATCGGCAGTGAATGTTGCTGGTGAAATATATGGCTCATCAATATCAGGAAACCAAAGGTCTGGATATATTATGGCAGCATGGTGTGGCCAAAATGGAAGAATTGACACTAGTGGTACCAACATTAGACCAGGGGTAATTGAACACTTCATTCGTCAGAATGTGGAAGTTGATGGTCACTGGAAATCTTATATTTTGGCTGAAGTAAAATGGTTCCATCCCCACAATAGCCGGCATGCAATAGGAGCACCTGTTGAAGTTTGGTGTCGAGATCATTATGAAATGGAGGGTCCAGCTGACTTTATTCCTTTACAGAGAATTCATTCTAAATTTGTCCCTGCTTTTGAAGTACTAGAAAATGAAACTGTTCTTGTTGTATGTCCAATGCCAAGAAAACTTCAGTGTTGAGCAATGGTTAATATTCTTTAATGATAATTGCCCTAATTCACTATCATGTCACTGCTTGTTTATGTAGAGGAAAGGATTGCCAAATCCAACAGTAAATTTGACAAAATTCCCTGCTAGTAAAACTACTTCACCTAAAATGACCAGTTGTTCAGATATAAACTGTTTTAAGATGCGTAAAATAAAATTCATGGAGTTTGAAGGGTACTCAACTTCTCTTCTTAGACTAATATGGGTTTTAGAACAATTTTTGAATTTACATTGATCTGACTGTGTTCAATAACCATGCTCATTTACATTAAAACAATAGATTGTTGAGGGTTCTTTTGATGTGACATCATAGTGAATTAGGGCAATTATCACTGTTCTTCATGTGTTATTTATGTATCAATTTTTAACCAGAGCTTAGAACAAGCTGGATAACCACTGCATGAATGTTTATCAATTGTAATCAATTATCACATTGATAAAGCCTTAGCCAGCAAATGTCTACAGAATGCAAACAGTTAATCTGTGAAACATTTATTGCAAAATACTGTCAATCAATGCAAACTGTAGTCAAGATCACAACTGATAAGTATTAAAGTAAGTTTATTCAAAACATTACATGGCAGCGGCTTTTGCCAGCTGAAAAATGTAATTATTTACACTAATATAAGAATATGATAATGAAAGCAACACTTCTATTTATTAAATGAGATCACTAAATTATGAGCCAGTGAAAAATGAAAATGTGTATTTGACTCTTTGTTGTTCAAACTGGTTTGTCAATATGATGTATAGTTAATTTGCTTGTTTGCTAAACTTGGTATATTAATGTCAAACAATCATATTCAACATGCAGTTGAAATATATATATGATAGCTGAAATGGAATAGATTTACCAAATATCATATCAGACACTCAGTGAAAGCAAAAAAAAAAAAAAATAATAATAATAATAATAATAAAAAAATATGTAATGACAATGATAGAGAATCAGTCATATGCTACATATGACAGACCCCTACTTATAAATGAGATGACAATCTGCTTAGTCTGAATTGAATTAAGTTTGATGAAAAGAAAATTCTTGCTATATGGTATTCTAAACAGATTTAGAGAGTAGGCTTGCACTCATGTTTTTTAAGTGTTTAATTAGTGCAATATAGTTCTGATCAATTAGTATTGTTTCATCAACCATAACAATATAATATTGTTAACTGCACCAGTGGTAATCAAGTTTTCATAATAGACTAGATAATAGTAGAAACCTGCATATATTAAGAACAATAAGACAATAAAGTGACTAATTGCCATGAAAACCTGAATGAAATGATTTGATGAACACTGTTAACTGTGAAATAATCAAATGCATACAAATTTAAAGAAAATAATGTAATATTATTATAACTATCATCTATTAGTTTAATTGCTCTTTCTTTAATCTTTAACTAACTTAATCTTAATCTTTAATCAACACTGAGGCTGAAATACATGTTCAATGAAGGTATACATTTTTAGCCCGAAAATAAACCAGAAAATAAACATTCCAACTCATAATAATGACCGACACTGAGTTACATCATTCTATATCATAAAACAACACAATTGTCAAGAACTTGAAAAAAATTATTGTATTTAATGTTTTGTATAAGCACTGCATTGATTAAGACAAATAATTATTTAGATTTTAAATATAGTTTTCACATGTCCAAATAACCTTTGCAAGTGAAGCTCTACAGTGCCATGTGTACCACTACTTTAAACAAATTCGACATAGTCTCAGAAGACCTAGTTGAGCGCATTATACGGAAGTCGAAATCTAAGACTTGCGCCCTTGATGCAGTTCCGACGAACCTACTTAAAAGCTCACTAAAAGTAATTCTACCAGCCATTACTGAACTTATTAATCAGTCTCTACAACAAGGCATATACCCTGACCTCTACAAAATGGCCCTTATTCGTCCTGCTCTGAAAAAGCCTGACCTTGATCCTGAGGATTTTGCTAACTACAGACCAATAGCTAACCTTTCGTTTCTATCAAAGACGCTTGAACGTATTGTAATTTCACAACTTATGGACTACCTGGAAATTAACGACCTATATCCAAGAATGCAATCTGCATACCGAGCAAAACACAGTACGGAGACAGCTATCATACGAGTATTGAATGACATTAAGCGTTCTATCGACAATCGGCAGCAAGTGGTGCTTGTGTTGTTGGATCTATCATCTGCTTTCGACACACTTGACCACGACATACTACTAAACAGACTTCAACATAGGTATGGTATTACTGATAAAGCGCTGCAATGGTTCAATTCGTATATCAGAGGACGATCACAATCCGTAACCATCAACACCACTACATCCAACAAGTGTCCACTTCATCATGGTGTCCAACAAGGCTCAGTTCTTGGACCAGTCCTGTTCTCCATGTACTTCGCTCCAATAGAAGATGTGATCCTATCTCATGGTATTGACTGTATGCTTTACGCAGACGATACGCAGTTGTATATTTCTCTTAACTCATCTAACAAGGCCGACCGTCTGTCATCTCTTCAGCACTGTTTAAAAGACATTACAACATGGCTTAATGACAACAAGCTTGTCTGCAATCAACGAAAAACTGAGATCCTCCATTTTACATCTCGTTTTCGACAAAAAGACCAGGAGCAGCTTTCAATCAATCTCAACGGTATAGATATTCTACCCTGTGCTGAAACACGGAACCTTGGCATTGTCCTCGATAGTCAACTTCTACTGAACCGTCATGTCAATAATATCTGTATATCTACCTCCATTGCCATCCGTAACATCGGCAAGATTCGGAAATACATTGGTCCATCCGAGACAGCGCGTCTAATCCATGCTTACGTCACATCCAAGCTCGACCATTGTAACTCTGTCTTGTATGGCTTACCAGATCATCAACTGTCAAAACTTCAACGGATCCAGAATACTGCAGCCAGAGTTATAACAAGAACAAAACAATCTGAACATATACAACCAGTTTTGTACAATCTACATTGGTTGCCAATTAAACAGCGCATTGTCTATAAAATCTTATTACTCACGTATAAAGTGCTTAATGGTCTCTGTCCTGACTACCTGAGGGAATTAATAGAAAGATACAGACCAGGACGTGCCCTAAGATCCTCAGGCCTGAACTTATTAACTGTTCCCTCTACCAATACTGCTTTCTACGGTGACACTGCGTTCTCAGTCGCAGCCCCAAAATTATGGAACAGCTTGCCAGAAGAACTAAAAAACTCTGAAACACTAGAAATTTTCAAAAAATCGCTAAAAACACATCTCTTTGTAAATACGTATTGTTAATTTTTCAACTTTCACTATTTTATCAATTTTATCAATTTTTAATTTTCTAATAACTAATTTAAAACACATCTCTTTGTAAATACGTATTGTTAATTTTTCAACTTTCACTATTTTATCTATTTTATCAATTATCAATTTTCTAATAACTAATTATCTATATATAAATAATATTATTAGGAATTTATTGTAAAGCGCTTCGAGAATTTTAGGAAGCGCTATAGAAGACCACATTTATTATTATTATTATTACTTCATAGCATTCTCTTACGATTCTTTTGAGTGCTTTTGAATGCTGACAAGCTGTAGAGGAAACTATTTGGTAGACGAGGTAGCCAAATGAGTAAACATCACTATAAGTTGACTGCTTATGGGTACCATTTACAACTTCAGGAGCAATATGTTTGTATTTGTGTAGGTATTGGTTTTGTTCTTCTGTTTTAAGTGATTTGGTTTTTCCTAAGTCTCTTCTACATGCCTTCCCAAAGTCAATCAATACAGGAACAACATTCTCATTGTTTTCATAAATTACCACATTGTTTGTTTTAATGTCATTATGTATAAATCCACAATTGTGAACATGTTCAATGGCACCAGCAATTTGTCTAATAACATCATGCCAATGAACTTCATTTGATATTAGCTGCGTTGTTGATTTGCATAATGAATGCAATGTTAAAGACTTGCTTCCAACACCATAAAATTGCATTATAAGTTTCGCTGGATTTGCATCAACACTCACACCCAGGAGTGTTGGAACACTTTGGTGACATTTCAGATTCAATAAAACCTTTGCTTCATGAAGAGCTCTTCTCCTAATTACAGTCTCAGACTCATCACCCTCAATCTTGAGACTTTTAACAGCAACAAAATCTCCTTTATATTTGCATAATGTAACTGTTCCAAAAGTACCAGAACCAATCACCCGCTCTTTACTGTTTTCACTGCAGTGAAGAAGCTCATTTCTGATATACATTGAAGGTGGTAGAATTGCAGTATTAAATACTTGATTTGTAAGGGCTTTATCTTTTTCTTTGCGTTCTATCGTCCACTCTCTGTAATAGTTGTTAGCTACACGTTCAGCAATTTTTCTTTTTTTTCTCTCTGTTTCATGAAGAACTTTCATTTCCTCTAGATCATTCCTACTATCCTCATTACTTTCAGATGGAATCTTACATTTATATCTGACACAGCAATATACATATTTGCGTCCTTTTCGTTTTCGTTTTCGTGATGATCGAGGAAAGACCTTCATAACTGAAGCTCCCTGTTCAGGATATGTTATGTAGGTGAGCTCTGACAGAAGTTCAGTCCTGACATCATCTGTGAATACACACTCTGTATGGTGGGGGTCTTTGCAATCAAATTGCTCAAACTGATTTTGGAGCCTGAAAATACATAAAATTATTTCGATCAAAATAATTTTCAAAAACGTTAGTATATAGTTACAGTCTAATATAGAGTACAAATAAAGTGTGGTACATCAAAAAAGGACAATGAAGCAAAGTATGAATTTGAGCAAAAGTTTCTCATTTCTACGTCCTGAGAGATCTTTTATTTAAGCAAAAACATTTTTTACTTAATTTTAGGTCTGTTGACAACGCTTTAGCTTCACTTAGTCAAAATTGGTTTCTAAATTTTATTCAGGGCCATAGTAGAAACATTTTTTTAAGCTGCCTCGTTAAATAATATTGACAGATGTTCCAAATATACCTAGTAAATATCAGTTGGTAATCGAATAAAAACCTCAGAACTGAACTGTTAAAAAAACACATGGTAAAAAAGAATGAAACTATTTAAAATTTGAGTGCAAATAACTTTCACATTATATCTAATCAATCGTACTTACATTTTAAGTATTTCTTCAGCTCGGTTAGCAGTTTCTCCAAGCGACATTTCCAACAATAAAGGTCTTTATAGCTTTTGTAAATCCAAAAATTTCAATACAGTATTTCGAACTTTTTAGGTGAGATCAACAACGCACGGCATTCTGGTCAGGGGACAGACGTCCCCGGCCCATGATCCTCTGCTACAATCTTTAGACGGATCAAGCCTAAACGAAATGTGTGCAATTTCCAGAAACGTTTCCCTCTAAGCGATCAAGAATATATTCGATTATTATTCATATTAATATCGTTAATAAGATCGGCTAATTTATCATTACAGCGACGATGTGCCGGACTGATAAAGACTCATTCCGGAATTAATGAAAGTTAGAGTGTCCAACTCGGCACGAAAGTGCAACATTTTAGAGTGTCAATAATTGTCAGTAAACCGTATTGTATGAAGTATACCATTTTATTAGCAATTGCATGATCGAAACAAGTATTGTCAAAGTAATCGTGGCCAAATTTACACTCCGCAAATGCGACGCAAATGTACATTTTCACGATACCTTTGCATCATATTTGCTGCATATGTAAATGTTACATAGCAACTATATTTACTAGGGGGAGTAAATGTATAGCAAATATTGCACTAAAAATTTACTTCACATTTGCGCATATAGTAAATACATTTTTTCGTCCAGTGTATATAGCAGATATCGTATCGTCCAAACATTTACCTAGTAGCAAAAGTGATTTATGACTTGAATATGCCATGTAATATGCCCTGATGGCATATGTGATTTGTGCCTTAAATACACCATGTAATTTGCCCCGATGACATATGTGATTTATGACTTAAATACACCATGTAATATGCCCCCATGACATATGCGAATTATGCCTTACATATTCCATGTAATATGCCCCGATGGCATATGTGATTTATGCCTTAAATACACCATGTAATTTGCCCCGATGACATATGCGATTTATGCCTTAAATATTCCATGTAATATGCGCCGATGACATATATGATTTATGCCTTAAATACACCATGTAATTTGCCCCGATGACATATGTGATTTATGCCTTAAATACACCATGTAATGTGCTTCGATGACATATATGATTTATGCCTTAAATACACCATGTAATGTGCCTCGATGACATATATGATTTATGCCTTAAATACACCATGGAATGTGCCTCGATGACATATGTGATTCAAGCCTTACATATTCCATGTAATTTGCCCCGATGACATATGTGATTTATGACTTAAATACACCATGTAATGTGCCCCGATGGCATATATGATTTATGCCTTAAATATTCCACATAATATGCCCCGATGACATATGTGATTCAAGCCTTACATATACCATGTAATGTGCCGCGATCGGATATGTGATTTATACATAAAGTATGCGATTTACCCTAAACGTATGCAATTTTTGTTTTAGTCCATATATATGTGCATTATATTTTCTACTCATGCCATCAGCTATTCGCAGACACAAACGGCAGGCAAAATCCCCCCCCCCCCCCCAAAAAAAAAAAATCCTATGTTGTCATCAAGCAAGGATAACAAACAGTGAAGAAAGACATAAATTCTACTGAAATATGTTTATTTTTTCTCTTTTTGAAAATAAACTACAACAAAAGATTGATGATTAAAATGTTAAATGAAAATTGTGTTTCAACTAAGCAACCTTTTTTGTAAGAGGATAAGATAAACAGTGAAAAATATATTTGGCAAAAATGATTGTTTTTAGGTGCTTTCAAAATGTTCGTGTTCTTTATTTTGTACATATATATATTATATATAACCCAGTGAATTCGAATTAGTTACGCTCTCAATGCCCATTCAGGACCCGCTGTTGGTCTTGGGCGTCTGGACGGCTCCCCGATTTTTCGCTTCAGGAGCATCGTCAGACTGCGCTCTGAAAGCCGCCTTTTGGCCTTTCGGTCTAGACTTTCGACATACTGGTTTGCTAGGGGGCTTCTCCATGGCAGAGGGTGTTTTATCAAAACTTTCCTCGGCTTAGGAGGGCCCCCTTCACTATCAGAGTCACTGCCTGCTGCATTATTGTCGCGATTGTCATTGATGTCTTCCTCTTCGGACATGGACTCCTCTGAAGACATGTACTCAAGTTTCATGATCGACTTGATTTTTGCTTTCTCCGCGGGAGTCAGTGCTGTCGATATATCTATAGCTTTAGATCTGGATCTAAGGAGCTAAAATAAGAAAAAGAAGCAAGTTTCAGTCAAACTTTCTTAATAAGTCATTCTTTGCTAATAGTAATTACGGTCTGTCACAGTTAAATTTGGACTGAATTACTAAACGCGCACTACATGGAAATTAGCGCATCACCGAAAGAAAGGTTTTGCTACTTGGGTTGAACATTCACGGCCAACGTTTTATTATGCTTATACCATGCGATTTTTATGCGTTTTAAACTAAAACTTTGTTATATGCAAACTCGTATTTTCGAGTGACACAACAGAGCTTGGCTACTTACAAAGTATAACCATTCAAAAACAAACCCAAAAAACTGTTCAAATCAAATGACGATAAAAAGGTGATTTGGCAGTAGCTTTATAAAAAGAAAGTGTTTCTTTCGGTGTCACGATAAGAATAAAACTCAGAGTATAATACCAAAAAGGTAAGAATGAGTTTTGCGTGATCCGTAGGTTTGTTTTAAATAGAAAATACGGGAAATTATGAAATCGAAAGTTTTTCCACTGCACTAATTTTAAGATGCATTTTTGCCTAGAGAGTTTTTATACAGAAGAAAATTGACAGAAAATCAAGACTTGGAAATGTTTGATAGTAACTAAATAAAGGTAGTATACAAAACAAGACAGTAAACAACCAAAAACGGTCATTGTTTTCCTTTGTTAATCTATATAATTGCCGGTATATATTTTGTTTTGCCTTGTTTCCATTTTTTAAAAACACTTTAAAAAAATTGTCTATTTCATCGTTCTTTAAACCAGTCGCAGCACCGCTCAATTTCAATTTAAATCACTAGTATTTAGCTGCAAATTGAGACAAAATAGAATATATAATTCGGCAAAGCAAAATCTAAAATACTTACATTTTGTTTTCTTTGCGTTTTTCTTTGGTTCTTTTGATGCCTTTCAAGTCCACCTGCCCGCTCTCTTCTGCTTCTTTTTCTTCTTGTTATATTAGGAAGTGGCTTTTGAGAGCAGCTGAAATTAGGATTAAAATGATATTGATATTTTTTATTATCATTATTAATTTCTCAGCTAAGAAGTTATGGAATATCAACCAATATATTTTTTTCATAAAGTACTGATGCTAGGCAACTCAAAAAATATATATATTTGGATGTATCCATTAATTTCTTCGCTGAGAATATATATATGTATATATGTTCAAAACGACAGAATTTTTGCAGTTGGCTGTATATATATATATTTTTTAGAAGGAGAGTGGGCCCGCAGGAATCATCATAAGCGATACACTACAATTCTCCTGGCCCACCCTTTGCGTGTTTGAAAAAAAGCCCACCTCAGGAATTATTAAAATAAGTGTGATCCTCCCTATATTAAAAATTCAGTGACCCACCCCTGAATTCCTCCGGCCCCCCTCCCTTATAAAAATTGCTCCCTTATTATTATCATTGTTATCAATATTATAGTACAAATTACATAGATACCTTCTAACTCCACGGCAGAAACATTTGGATGGACGTTCCTTACTCTCTCCCTTATTGAATGGTTTATTTGCTCGTTAACGTCATCTCTGAAACTAATTCAATAAATCACTTTAATTCTTATCATTTTTTAATATTAAAACCAATTACATATGTTGGCGGATTCAAGCGACCTGTACATATTTATTTCGGGGGAGGGGGGGGGGGGGTTACTCTGGGTTCAAAAGGCTGGGAATGTTCGTCGGAAAGTCAGAAACTGAAATACCCTGAAATATCAAGGACCAAACAATTTTTTGACCCTTAATACCTCAAAGCCAAACTTTACCAAAACAAAAAACGAAATGGCTTTTTTGAACAAAAATGACCATAAAAATACCTTTTTAGGATATTTTTCAAATCTGATTCCTCGAATTTTTTTTTTCACCCCCTTAAATACCTAAATCACGGTTTCAACCTCAAATACGGCGATGTTGATCATCCCAAGCACGCCAATATAGGGAGTGCCTCCCCGGTTTATAAATAAATGAATGAATAATTAGGAAATGTTATCTAGACTGCTTAGAGTACTATTTAAACTTAGTATTCAAACTGGTGAATTGATCCTTCACATGAATTTTCATACTTACGCTTTGGTAAAATCCCATATAAGAGGGCTTTCGATCCGTTCCCGTAGTTTTTTTGCTACCAAGCGTACTTCAGACTATAAAATAATAAACATACTTACTGCAATAGCCTTTGAAACTGTTATCTTGGTCATGCTCTTGTCCCTGGTTTGCTGGTTTTCTTGGAGGGCAGCTAGTATTTGGCGGTTCTGTTCTTGCAGTTGCTTGAACTGGTTCTCTATCGTCTCAAAATTCAAAGAAATTTGATTTTGGCCTTCAGGCTCAATATTCTCATGCCCAGTCGATGTTTCTTCTAGCAGACGATTTCTATGCTCCCTTAGAGCATCCTCGGAACCACCAGGGATCGACGGAATTATAACATTCAGTGGCCGTTGTGAGTTCGCGCCATTTTCACCACTGCTCACAGGACTCGTAGACCTCGTATTGTTGGTAGATTGACTTTCTGCCAGAGAATGGATAGGCATTGGTCGCCCTGGTAATGGTCTTGTTGTTCTTCCCATTGGTCTTATTCAATAATTAAAAGTAGGCGCGCAGTTAGAGTGTATGTAAAACTCAACTTCAAACTCTGAGATTGTTAACAGTTTGTTACCCCAAGGCGATCGCGAATGGACGGCTAGATACTTTGGCTAATCAAATCTTTCCCTCTATAATCACGTGTCATGCAATGATGGATACGTTCATAAATGACAAAGCACAAGTTACAACTTGCTATCTTAAAACACTTTAAAACCAAGCCGAATTTTTTCTCGGGTAAACTATTTTCATCACAAAATAATATTGCAATTAACTTGGTTATTTTATCGCTGTAAAGCTATCACAAACTACCGTCTTGTATCTTATCTTACGCGACGGACAGCTCTAATAGGAAAATGAAGTATTCAGTAAAGAGTTCATGTTCTTTTGTTCAATTGACATTTCACCAATTGACAGACGCATGTTTTTATTAGACAGGAAAGATAGCTGCTAACCAATCAAAAATGCTTGGATTCAATTAACTCAATGACCACTGTGAGTCCTTATTACTATCAAACCAAAATGTCTTCTGAGAAGGCAACACGTTATCATTGCTTTCACTGTAATGAAGATCTTATTTACAGTGTATTTTGCCGTCACAAAGAAGACTTTTTTAATCCTTTAACAAATCAGTGGCAAATGGAGCTGAGAAATGATGAGGACGACTCAAATGATAGTATTTTTACTGACAAGATCGACAGCCCGCAAAACAACACTTTGCCTAATGACTACAACAATATAAATGATATGAGCCAAAGAGATCAACGCAGCTCAAGTTCATCAAGTGAAGAACTCTTATCAGCATCTCCAAAAGGTATGCTAAAGTTAAAGTTGAAATAGCTTTGTTTTAAAATTAAGGCGGTAGTGTATAGTTGGTCAACGGTTGTTAAAATTAAGCACGCCTTTGGTTTCTTTTGTTGTTCTTGAGGTCTAGCCCAAGGTGTTTTTCAATTTTGAGGTTTATTTCAAGCCGTGTATATATAGCTAATGACATGCTCACTTATCATCGGCTCTATAATAGGGTCGACCGTAAAAATAGCAGATAACTTTTGAACGCAGTGTTCGCCCACAAACCTTTGTAATGTTCAACTAGCTTGGATCCATTTGCCAGTCAATGCGCGTTGCTAGGTGATGAATTGGTCACGTGAGGGGGTCTTGCAAAGACCCCATTTAAATCCTTTTGTGAAACGGGTGGGTCACTTGTCACAAGCGAGTCACATACAAATACATATGATTGTATACGAGTAACAAAAAAATACACTGATAGATAAATAAGATAATGAAATGAAATGAAATGAAAGATGAGAATAAACAGAGACAGACAGACAGACAGACAGAAATAAACTAGTAACAAACAGAATTTTAGAATTAGAATTTTTACTTCGACACGTACGATTTTATCCAAGAGACGTTTTAACCATGCATGTTGTACGAGAGTGTCAACGATTCCAACATTAGTTTCGATATGCAAAAATTCCGGATGGGGGACTTGGGCGGGGTTACTCGTCGAAAATCCCCAAAATGACTCGAAAATTATACCAGAAAAACAAAAATTAAAAGTTGTAATGGAGTGAATATTGATGCGGTTTTGCGTCATCTTTTTACACTTTCTTTGTAATATCGGTTTTACGGCCTGGTTTTCAGAACACCCTAACACTTCCTTCGTACGTGGTTACTTTTTTTACCTGAAATCAGGTTGTTACACAGTAATCCTTATAGTGTACTAAAACAAATGGTTTTAAATGTTATCTAAATGCTCGTTAAATGAAACATATTGTTTTTGTCTGATTTTTGTAGGACATCGTACAAATACCTTTGAGGAAGAAGATCAGGTGTTTTGGGATGACAAATCGGACAGTGACTCCGAGAGTGAAGAAATAGAAGTAAACAGGAGAAGGAAATTGGTTGAAACTTGGGATATTGATATTGAAGAGCTAGAGAGAGATTTTGAACAATCTAGTACAGAAATAAACGATGTCATTGAACCCGGAAGTTCCCGAGTGACCGCCCTGATACACTGGATCGCCTTGTTTGTATGCTTTTGGTCCGCATATTTTGCAGTACCAGAACGAGGTGCTGACATTCTCCTTGCCTTTTTCAAAGCTAGTTTCCAGGTTTTGTGTGAGCTATCGCCAATGATTTTTTCAACTGCATTATTGGCTTTTCCAAGCTCATTTAAACTCTTGAAAAAGCATCTCTCCATTAAAGATAAACACTCAAAGTATGTCGTTTGTCCAAAATGCGACACTTTATACCGTTTCCAAGACTGCATAACAACAAGATTAGGGCGTGTTATTGCCAAACCCTGTTCTCACGTTGCTTACCCGAATCACCGTCAGTTGTTTCGCCGCAGACCTTGCGGAGTGGAATTGCTTAAAGAAATCCGTTTAAAAAATGGACAGACAAAGTATTATTCACACAAGGTTTATAGTTATAAAAGCATCAGAGAGACTCTGACTCACTTCATTAAGCGACCAGACTTTGTAAAAAAATGTGAGATTTGGAGAGATCGAAAGGTGCCGGAGAATATGTTAGTCGATGTCTACGATGGCCAAGTATGGAAAGATTGGCAATATTTCAACGACACTCCCTTTCTTGCACAGCCCAATAATTATGCTTTAATGCTTAATGTTGATTGGTTCCAGCCTTTTAAGCATAGTATCTATAGCGTTGGAGTAATATATATAGTTCTTCTGAATCTTCCGAGAAACGAAAGGTACAAAGAGGAAAACGTGATAATAGTTGGAGTAATACCTGGTCCACATGAGCCCAAATTGACAATCAATACGTACTTACAACCACTTGTCGCTGAACTGAACTTATTATGGAATGAAGGTATTCAAGTTCGTCCTTATGGAAGTAGAGCAGCAAGATGTTTTCGAGCTGCACTTCTTTGTATTGCTTGTGACATTCCTGCACTAAGAAAAATTTGTGGTTTCATGGGTTGTACTGCTCACCAAGGGTGCTCAAAGTGCAAAAGATTCTTTCCTGGAGATTTTGGTAGCATGGATTTTTCAGGTTTCGAAGAAGACGACATATCAAGGACAAACGAAGAACATCGGAGAGAAGCTCAGGATATACTCAATGCAACCACCGCTGATGAACGAACACGAATTGAAACTTCAACTGGAACAAGATATTCTGAACTGTTGCAGTTGCCTTACTTCGACTGTATTCGTTACCATGTTGTTGATCCAATGCACAATTTGTTCTTAGGGATAGCAAAGCATTTAATGAAAAATGTATGGTTGAATGATGAAAAGCCAATTATTACTAAAGAAAATTTGAATAAAATTCAAGAAAAGGTAGATAATGTCAAAGCACCTTCATTTATAGGACGTTTGCCAAAAAAGTTATCAACGTCCTTTGGTGGATTTACCGCTGACCAGTGGAAAACATGGACTCTGCTATATTCTGTATTCTGTATTTGGAATATCATTCCAACTGATGATTTAGAGATGTGGAGGTTCTTCGTGTTGTCCTGCTTTCATCTTTGTTCTCCAATTATAACAATGACAGAGCTTCAAGAAGGACACGATTACCTTATGAAATTTTGTAAATCGTTTGAAAACAGATATGGAAAAGAACGTATTACGCCGAATATGCACATGCACCTGCACCTGCACCTGCACCTGCACCTCAAACAATGTATTTTGGATTATGGACCCGTATATTCGTTTTGGCTATTCAGCTTCGAACGCTTTAATGGAATTTTAGGAGCTTTTCAAACGAACAATAGATCTGTTGAAATACAGATTATGAGAAGATTTCTCCAGAAGTATGAATTAAGAGATATATCTTTACCAGAGACATTTATTGAAACTTTCCAACCTGTTTTTCAACTGCTTCAGGAGACACAACAAGCAGGCACTCTTGGTGAAAGGATCCCGTCAATACCATCAACACTAAATCTTTCACTTGGTCAAGTAAAACGTTGCTTAGAGTGGTGTAATATCAATGCATACTCATGTTTTTCGGCTCGATCCATTGATATCCTTGATGATGAATATACAGAGTATCTTTTGAAAGCATATGAAACAATTTTGCCTCAGCACTCGGTAATTGATTGTGTTACCGATACGTTTGAAAGACTGAGTACTATTGGATATTCAGGGACAAAGCTAGGCTCCTCCGACTCAAGACTGGAACGTAGTTCCTTCATTCTTGCAAGTTGGTGTGGTCAATATAGCGGAAGTATTGAGACAGATTCATTTGACTTGCGTCCTGGTGTTATTGATTTCTTTCTGAAACAAACCATTACAATTGATGGCAAACAGGGATCATTGTGTATGGCAAAGGTTCGTTGGTTCCAGCGCCATCCCAAAAGACATAGTATTGGAAAACCTCACGAAGTGTGGTGCAGAAACCTATTTGATAGCGAAGGACCTTGTACATTCATCCCAATACAAAGGATACACAGCCAGTTTGTTGCTGCGTACGATGTTATTGATGATGAAACCGTATTAGTTGTATGTCCTTTACAGCGTAAATTGTACGGATAACCTTCATGCTATAAATCAGTAAGCGTTGCCATGAATATTTTATGTTTCCAAATGTACTGTTCATCAGCAACTTGAGAGGGAAAATGAAAAGTGAAAACTGGTGGAACATTTGATATTTTGTCTCATATTTAAAAATAACTTTAAAATGACACATGGCAAACAAAAGCAAATACACTTCAGACTAATGAAGTTCATATTTAATCTAGTTTGTATATTTTGCTGTTAGATAGTAAATTTTCTTCCGGGGAGGGGAGGGGTACTCCCATATATTTGACACACAGGGATGTGCCGCTGGCCACGGTAGAGTTTCTTGCGCTCTATCAGTCTGTTGATAGGGTGTAGCATTTACGAGTGTATCAAATTGGAGTTGATTTTTGGCATAGAGCCGTTTCCAGGAATGGTATTATTCTTTGCGGGTATTGTTTTGGAGAATTTAGGTGTCTTAAATAGGGTCAGGATTCGAAACATGTCGAAAGGTTCAGCGGCACGTCCCTATCAAAACCAGGGTCCAGTAACCCCCCCCTCCCCCCGGGCCTTTCTTGCAGTTTTGCCATTATATTGAAACAACTAAATAAACTTTTGACGCTTGTCTCTAGGTTTAAGTGTGTTTAAGTTGTCCCGGGTGTTATATAAAGTGCTTTACGGTGAACTCTGATTATAAATATCACAATGAAAATTACAGACTTAAATTCTGTGTTTTGTTTATAAGTTATTCACCAGTGCACTCGCTTGCAGGCTTTACACTAAACTTCACAGGTTTATACTGCACTTACCTTTGCTTTGTGCAGTTGCGTCGTTTTCATATGACCGCCATGAAAGAATGGACCATTTAGTTCCCATGGTGGGGGTGGGGGGGGGGGTGGGTGGGGGGGGGGGGGGGTTCTCCCTACCTATAATGTATTATACCGTGGTGCTCCGACCATTTCAGGCTGAGGTATGGGGAAGGGATCCCTTGTTAGGCTATGGGTAAGGGGTCTGAACCTCGGGCGGAGCAGCCCCGTATGATATCGGTCGGAGTACCCCCCTCCCCGCATTTAGTTAGTAGTGGTAGATAAGAAAAAAATCATGATAATGGGTTTGATGTTTAATACTATGACTTTGCTCTAATCTTTCCCGGTCATATACAACCATGAACTCACTCACGCTCTCGTTCATACTATGATGGTTTTCAGCACTAGAAAATATAATTGAACAAATGTCTTCATATACCACCATCTATCTTGAAAATATCTTCTATATATTTGCACCCCAAGGTAAATATGGAGCACATCTCAATCCAAAATTGGTTTCGTATGCACCCTTTATTCGACCACAGGGCAAATATGGGTCAAAAGCATTCATTATATATGCCCACCGGGTAAATGTGTCAAAACCATGGGCAAATATGTAATATATTTACCCATGTGTTTAGATGCTATGCAAATCAATGTCAAATGTATCACATATTTGCCCCAACGTTTGTCTGCATAGGCAAATGTCTGGGCAAATATAGAGCACCATATATGCCCTACATTTGCCCGGTGGGCAAATGATCACCAAATCCATTTTTTCGTCCAGAGGTAGAATGCGAGAATATTTGTTCGTTTAATAATAACGTGGAATGTTCACTGTCTACACATGTCAGGTGCCATTACTCAGTCTCGTAATAATGAATGTTGATTTTAACTAGTTTCCAGCAACTAATTCCTTTGTTTCTATTTGACTATTATTTTCACCTCAAACTATGGGACAACATAATGTGAGTACAAATCTTTTTAATTGTCAGTAAGCCCTCATTAGAAAACCAGGGAAAATCCTTACAAACATACCGGGGGGAACTCCGGTGATAAACGATAGGGGATGCTCGTCGGAATTTTTTAAAAAATACCCCTAAAAGATACCGGACGTTTTTCAAACGGGCGTGGCTTCACGAATTTTTCATTTCTAAAAGATACCAAAAGCATGACTTTCAGTGGGTTTCAACCCCTCGGAGCCCCAACCCCCTCCCCCCCCCCCCCCGGTCAAACATACCTGTGGTTCAGGAAATGTAAAGCTGATAATAAAACAGATCATTGAAACATCATTGCTCTAAGAGCAATATACTGGCCTTGGTGGTTTTCCTCCTTTCAAAGCAGTCTCACACTGTCATGTCATGTCATGTCATGTAAATTCATTATCATTTTGAATAAAAGTGTATTGTTGGAGAGAAACCACTAACCTGCACTTCTCCAGTGATAACACTAATTTCCAAAGGACAAAATTAAGCGCATTTCAATGGTTTTTCGGGATTGGTTACAATAAGTCCAAAAACAATAATGTCGGATTCTGAATGATTAAGAGAATGTCGTCACTCCTTAGCCTTCATTTGTTTTTTGCAGAACGTATTTTCATTATAAATACCAATACAATAATCAAACCATCATGTAGTTTATTTCCTTTTTTTTATTTTTTGTTTTTGCTTTTTTTATTGCTTTGGGTTTCCTTTGTAAACGTTATTCTGGTGGATCTGGTGGCGGCGAAGTTAATAGCACGTGACTTGATAGGATGTGGTTGTTTGGTCGAAGTGTTTGCTCAGTGAAATTGTTCGACTGTTTGGCTAGGAATTTGGTAAGTTTTTCACATTTTAAAGCTTCAAACATGCTGCCAATGAATTGAAAACAGTTGCTAAAGTGTTTTTGCATGATATTTTCGAGGTGAATGCAAATATTCAGTTCAAAAAACGTATTTTTTTCTCGTGAACGAAATGTTACGTTCATCGAGCACGAGGTGAAATATGAGAATCCTGGTCAATCCTGGTCAAAAATATCGACTATTTTGCCCGTCTTTGTGGAGTTATATATGAAGAAAGAGTTGTTAAGTAGTCATAAATGAACTTGGGTCACTATATATCTTCACATATTACTCGTACAACAACCATTTTAGAGAAATCTCTCCTAATTCAAAGTTCGCCGAGTTGGCGAGTTTGCAATTTGACACCGCGCCATATTGTAGTTGAAAGTTTTATCTATACAAATAAATTTAAAAAATGCACAATTTTATAGCGAAACTTCGCTACTAGATGCGTATTTTTTCAGAATGCTTTTGTTGCATTTTATTTTCGAATACAAATGCTTTCCTATCGAATTCTTGACGAGGCATTCAGAGACGCGTGTATCATCGGCATCCGGTTGTTTAAATGAACTTCTAGTCGAGCAGCCTGCAAGGCATACATTGCATGGTAGTCAATACAATTGTTTTTGCTTTTTTATTACTCTGTAGGATGTGGGCTTTAAGAAAATGCCGGATGACACTTTGTCATCCTTGGGCATCACAAGATAATTAGCAATTTTTCAAAGCTAACATTTTATGGGTTGGGCTTCCTGTGGTACAAATTTAAATTATTTAAAAGTACTATATTTTAAACGGAAAATGTACTTTTCTGTTTATGATGTAACAATATGTAGTATAGTCGTTATGAATGTGATTAATGACTTTTTCATCTTTTGGCATTTTTATATAAACAGCCATTTTTAAATTTTTGATTCCATGTATGGGGTTTCCTGTGGTGATGAACTTAATATATGTATATATTTATATATATACTTGCTACGAAGTTTTGATTGGTGTCAAGTCTGTTAATTTTACAGTTACGGTATCCTATTTTATTGTATTTAGCAATATCGTTTCAATTTCTTTTGAATGTGCATTTGATTTTGACCACATACCTCTTTGTATATTGGACTAGCGTATTTCCGGCCTGGATCCTGAAGACTAAAGCTGCAGAAGCTGTTGTACATGATGCCCGTTGGCTCGAGTTGAGCTCATCCGCCCTTTGACAGGTTTTCCCGACACCCAATTAAAAACCCTAAATGTTTATTAACTGTGGTAGACTTCCTGTCACTCCCTCACGCTGATTTAGATTCATATTAACACTTATCAATATACACTTCAAACATTGTCTGTAACTGAGACGATTCTTTTCCATTGGGTACTTCATATAAATAGGGTTCCATTTCTTTTTTCAAACAGTATACAAAGTGGTGCTTTTTATTTTATTTACTGCAGTGTTTACTAGTTCAGCAAGGATAGTTTCTATTAGAGTGATCTGTCTTGAAGGTTCGACATTACTGTGTTTGGCTGTGTAGTGTCATTTGTACACTCCTCTTGTTTTGTAACATTTGCCACAATCATTACAAAAAATAATTCCAGGTTTAGCCGACAAGAAAAAGCTCAACGTAATATAGTTGCAACACATAAATGTTTTGTTTTTGTGGGACAAAGATTATACAAGTTCTGATGATGTCGAAATTATAAATACAAAACAGCTAAGTTGCTCATGACAATTAAAAGTTATTTGAGTTTTATGTTTGTAGTCCCTTCAAACTCTCCCCAGAAATAACTTCAAGATGATTATGCTTCAAACATAAAACAAATTATTAATGTTTTGTTGTGAAATAAAGTTTTGCTGTCAACACAAGTACAACAGAAGTTGAAATTTAATAGTGGCGTACTATGCATTGCAAAGTCTTCTGGCATATGAAAATTTTTTTAATTAAACACATCACGCTCAGGATAAAATATACAAGAAAAATTATACTCACATCCTCAACTGAAGCCGTACAATGCTCTTCCATTTATTCATCTTGTGCTAATAAGTCAAAAACACCCTCAACATCATCGCCAATTGAGAACAAATCTTCTAAACCCTCTGCCATGTTTGTTGCTATGATGAAGAGTGTGCACCCTCGTGATCATGTGACATCCCTGTTCAACCTCAGATGAATGCCTATTGTTTTCCCCTTTGACGTTTGCCGGGCTTCCTAACCATTCACCTCTATTAACTATGCTTAAGAAGAACAAACTTTCTTAAATAACAGGTTCAATTCCTTGGACCCTTTTGGTTATATGATTAAACAGAGGCTGCTTCGTAGTATGCAAAGTAATCTCATTACTATCCAATGAACCTTTATATAAAGACTCTAGTCTTTATATAAAGATTAATTGAACGCAAATGAGAGTATTTTATGGGTATAAAACCTTATGCATGTGACCAAAATTGGATCACGGATAAGAGTACAGTACCGGCCACGAGTAAGGCAGCATCCACTCGCGAGTGCGAGTAGTGAGTGGCCTTTGTCACTCGCGAGTGTGAAAAACAGAATATTCATGATTAGCGGCAGTCACTCGGAACAGAACGAGTCTATTCATGCGTTCTTACTCGCGAGTAGAACGAGTACAAAAAAAAGAAAGCACACTAAGAAGTAAAGAACTTTCTTGTGTATTTTTTAAATTTTTTTGAAAGAATTCTTGTTAAAACAATTTCTTTTTAGTTACGGAATACTTTTCGCACCACTTTTGTCAATTTTGAAGAGTTCAAACGTCTGATCGAACTTTTCTACTTCACGAAGAAATAAGATATTTAAGATATAAGATATCTATTTTTAGATAAACATTATAATAAACAACTAAAATATATTGCATTGTATTGAATATAAAAGTGTTTACAATCAGAAAAAAATATGCAGTCAAAGACTGCATGTGGCTAGTGCTAGGAAAGACCGTGTAAAGCAATATTTGATTTATTGAAGCACATTTATTCAAGTGATTTAAATAGTTTTAATGAGCTTTTGTTGTTGTTGTTGTTGTTGTTTTTTTTTTATATATACAGCTATTCTTGAAATAGTTGTCCAGTTCAAATAGTGATTTTTTGAATAGCAAATCATTTGCTAGCCTCTGACACAGGCATTCTTAGTGTCGTCATAAAAATTCTCTCGTGGGGATATTATATTTATATTAATATTATTTTGCATCTCATTTGTTATTATTTTTATGGTGTACATCTGTTCCACTCCCTTTAGATACCCCTACCATAGTATGCCTGCAAACCAAGAAAACCAGAAAATCATAGACGTGCTTTTGAGGTGTGATATTTATATAATATATCAAGGCAAGACTTGATACACCAAATTGAACTTTTGATAACAAGTTTGATTAAACACTGTTAAATAGTAATTATTTTGACTGATGTTAAATTGGCTCACCTTAAAGAGGCTTAAACAAGAAATCACAAATGTGTGACTGCAACTAAACAATGTAATCTGGACAGACTAAAATATAAATGTTTAATAGGTCAATATTTTTATTTTTTATTTTTTTCATTTCAAGCAAAAATATGCTGTTAACTAGACTTAAATGTAAGACGTTTTTGGTAAAACGTTATTGCTGCTATTTTAAATTTTAAAATTAGTTGTAATTTGGCTAAGATACATGTATTTCAAGTCAAACCTTATGCAAATCAGGACAAAGTCTGTACCAGAATTTAGAGATGCCTTCAGGGTAGTGATTTTGTATTGTTCTAGGTCCATGAATGATTAATGCCTTGTATAATAGAATTTGCAATATTCATCAAGCTTTCAGATCTTGATTATTATCAAATACATGTAATTATATCAATGAAAATTTGCACATTATTATGTGTATTTTGCCATGAATTATTCATGACAATATTTTAATAAGTGAGACGTAAAGTAAAAATATCACGAAATTGTTTTTTTTTATGGATCAAATGTTTAATGAAAATCAGCTGTACTTAATTTCTTTGTCCTTTTATGTTTTGACTGATCGATGTGTTCCGTTATTTACGAGTCACCAACAATGATAAATATGTGAAAACAGTAGTTCTTAAGTTTCTGACTTCTCCTTTTGTCCGTTTTTGTTGGCTTTATTCCTATTTGGGCCTTGGTGGGACCAAAGGACTCGCTCTCCCAGATGAATAAATGGGACACCATCAAATCTTATCTCCAAGCCCTACTTCCACGCTTTCGGGCTTTTGAAGTATACCCTTTCTTCCATTAATGTGTTCCCACCAATCTGAAAAATGAATACACATTCATTAATTGTGATTAACTGCAAAGAGAAGTTTATCTATCACTTACTTTTTTTGGTCACTTTTCAATCGCTCGCTTGTTGTTTTGTCATTCATTTCTTCAATTATTCATACGGTCATCACAAAGGCCGGTTATATTTATTACACATTCACTCTTGTATTTTTAAATGACTAACTTCGCTTTGAATTTTGCAAATTTTCGGAATTAGTATTTACGACCATATCAAAATACATTTGTGCTCTGTTATGCAAAATGTAATAATGACACAAAATGTAAACAAAAAACTGGCACGACATGTAATAAATTTTGACACAAAATGTAATAAAGCAAGAACGCAAGAAATCAAGAAATAAAAGCAATCTAAATACCAACAAATAGTAACTATCAAATACTGAAATATTTGTTACTATCACTCAACCAGAACGTACATTTATAAATACAGTTTCTTTAGTCTGGGCATTGTGTTCTGGTTGAGTGTTAGTGACAAAATTGTTATAAATAATAGTTACTTTCCAGGGCCATTTCACAGCCAAGCCTCCACTAGTCACTTTTCAAGAAAAGACATCGACAATTTAATTCTTGAGGATTTTTGGTGAATAAGTAACTCTTGGAAATGGAAGAGGAAGGAATTGGTATTGCACATTACTGATTTACAGTTAATATTGTTTACACTTTGAAGTAACATGCTTTGTTATTCAAGTAAACGCCAAATCTCAGTGCTAATTTTGATATTGAAAGTAGCGTTTAGTTTGTTTTTACCTTTTCCTCGCAAAAATAATAACTTCCAAATTATATTCAAAATTGATCATGCTATTCCACAGAAGAAAAGCATTTGAACTGAAATCTGTTGTATTGAATTATATGATATTAATTTCTTTTAATGGAAATATTAAAAAAAAAGTGATATTCGTTTTTTGTTGAATACGTTTTATGTCAAAATTTATTACATTTTGCGTTAATAAAGCTATTACATTTTGTGTTGACCCAATTTATTACATTTTGTGTTTTTATTACATTTTGTGTCAATATTACATTTTGTGTCAATTTTTATTACATTTTGTGTCAGTATTACATTTTGTGCGAGTTATTACATTTTGTGGTGCAACATGCCCCAGGCCACATTCATACTTCAAATAAGCTTTCCTTAAGTCAGCAAGTGAGGTTTCAATGAGGTGTCTTACACGTAGCTGGCTATTTCTTTAGCTAGGTATAAATGTGGAATGATCTCACATTTTGACCCAAAGTCTTGATTTGTTCTTCGTACAATAAACTTACTAAAAGTTTTACTTTCATAATTTGAAATACACTCCAACACATCCTCATAACTATCAAGGCAGTACATAGTGTCTGTAGATTTCTCGATTTGATTCCTCCATCCTTCATCGGATTAATAGACGTATACGAGCTTTGTTGTGAGCTTTGATCGCTTTGCACTGGTACAGCAGCGCTGGCACATGAAAATTCCCTCCATTCAGCTGAATTAGCGCGTCCGTGCACTGCTAAATATCTTGGTTGACATTGGTTGACATATTGAAACCATTTGACACATTGTTAAAACAAAGATTGTGCTTGCGTTTAATGGATCTTCATGTTTCTGGAATGTTGAAATGGTAAGTTGTATAGCTGAAAAAAACATTGAAAAAGTCAATTTATCAATAAATTTTTAAACTCTCTTCAAAAAGCTGAAAATTTATATGCATATTGTGATAGTGACAATAACTAAATAGAAACTATAAGACCATAACTATTTAGTTTTTACTTCATGGACATGCAAAAGCACTATGAAAATCAATTGTTAATGATAACTGTCAATAACTAATTTGTCATAGCAGCATATTGCAAGTAAAACTGCAACAGAGTGGGTGAATTGTTGAAGTGTCAAATGCAAATGATGCTTCAATGTTGATCCTAACTTTTGCTTTTGTTTAAGTTGTTGACAAAATAGATAAGATACATGGTTTATCCAAGCATGGATGGTCATTAAAAATTGATTTTATACATCGCAAAATAATGTAACTTAGAAATGAAAAAAGTATGTGACAGTACTGTTGTATAGTGATGAAGAGTACTTAGGAAATTGATAGGCATGGTTTAACTTATTGCTTGTCTTGTTGTATGGCAATAATATAGAAATGTGCTCTAAATTTCCATTGAATATGCCGTCTCATTCTTATTTTGCCATAATGAATGTTGGTCTAACATAAAATAACTTATTTGAATACAACAAATTGTACAAGTAGTTTAGATACAATACTGTTAACTATTGTTTTTTATAAACTATGTTTGTTATAAACTTCCTGATTTCACGAAAACAATTTCACACAAACTTTGGTGCTATACTCCTAACCACTGACTTCCCCAGGTAGCCCAGTAATCCTGTATTCCAGGTTCTAGTTTTGAATTGGTATCAAAGTTTTGAATTTCAAAGAAAAAATTGGCCATTATATTATCAACTCTGTAAAAAAGAAAAAAAAACACAATTTATTACACATTGTTTTGTAAGAGTTGAGTACAGTTTGACTGGAGATTATGAATTGCATTACAATTTTACATGATTGAAACCTGGTATGCTATGTCAACAAGGTGTTATTGGCAGAGCAATGTGCAAATAGCGATGAGGGACGAGATGAGGTGAAGGCGAAAATGATCACATTTATTTGATCCCTCACCTCTTAAAGAATAGTAAAATTGAAAGTTAATTAAAAATTAAAAGTAAAACTGTGAGAATTTATAATTACTGAGACGATTACAAACTATGTAATCTTAATGTTTGTTTCAAACACGCAAACTGACATCTGGAGCAACAAAACTTTATTTGTCTTTACATCGTGGCATGATGTTAAATTTTATTTTCTTAACACAAAATCATACTTTTTAAGACAAAATTGAACGCTAAAAAACACGACGTTTCAACGTTGTGCAACGTCATTCTCAAGTGAGATGAGAAAAGTTTGGTGAAGCTTAAGTTATTTGAATAATGATTAGGGAATACACAATAGTTAAGAAAGCACGAGAAAAGTACAAAAATAGAAAAACAATAAATGTACATATTAAAGTGCACAAAGGATTAAATAAACAGCTTTGCCCTAATTGAGTCGCTTTGTGTGTTTAGCGTAGGCTTCAGTGATCGTATTAGAAGCATCTCGTTGACGAGGCAGTCCCATTTTGTTTTGCATTTCTTTAGAACTTTAAACTGATTGTCGTTCAGACTTGCAATGTTTCCGTGCTCAACCTTCATATGGTGACCAATCGCTGAGTTCTTATGTTCCACAATGTGTTGATGAGGATGGCGCGCCGTATATCCGACGTAATTTGCATCGCACAAATCACATTTAAATAAGTAAACAACGCAATGTTCATTAACAACAGCAGGTTTTCGCTTTTTGTGCTTAAGCTCTTGTTCAAGCTTTTTGCTGGTGAAAACAGGTCGAAGTTCAATGGCAATCTTTAAGCTAAGATCTTTCAATTGCTTTTTCACAGCGTTGGCAGATTTCTGATCTTTGAACGGAATCTGTATGCAAAGAGTTAGTCGAGTAAAGTCATTAAAGTCGAGTAGTCATTAATGAAGCTGTTAATAGTAGTGTTGATGAGATGATCTGGGTAGTTCAGTTTAGAGAACCTATCACGTAGATGCTGACATTCATGAAGAAAGGATTCGCGTGTGGATGATAAGGCTTGTGCACGATGTAGCATTGTCATCAATAAACATTCTTTGTAGCGACTGTCAGTGTGACTTTGATAGTGTAGTAAGAGACCAGAATTTGTTGGCTTGTGATGAACTTGTGTCTGTAGGTTGTTTCCAACTTTCTTTATCACCATTCCAATAAAAGCGATCAAATCATTAGATGACAGTTCCATTGTAAAGACAATGTTGGGATGAAGACGGTTAAGTACACACAGAAAGTCGTTGACAACATCAACATCAGGCATGATCACGAGCGTATCCTCAACGTACCGCTTATAAAATGGTGGAATTAAATCATCATGACGTAGTTGTTCTTCTAGGTGGCACATAAAAACGTTAACCAGCAAAGGACCTAATGGAGAGCCCATTGCCACACCCTCTCGTTGCTCATACAGTTGGCCATTAAATTGAAATAGCTGGTTTGTCGAAGCTACTTCAAGAAGTGAAGTGAGTTGCTCTTTATTGAGGTTGAGGTGGTGTGTCTCATTAAACCAATTATTCTCAAAGGCTGTGTCTACCAAGATTTTGATGGTTTCATTAACGGGAACGTTGGTGAAAAGTGAAACCACATCATAGGAAACCAGAACATCTTCATCAAGAATAGGCGTGGTACGGATTTCTTTAGAGAATTGTAAGGCATCATTGATCGTATATTGGTTGGTGGATAGTGGTTTTAGTTTTTCTTCGAGCCATTTTGCTAGGGGATAGTTATATGTAGCTGTAGCTGAAAGGATTGGTCGCATGCTTAGTTCCGGCTTGTGTGTTTTAGGAAGACCATAAAGATGCGCCAGTCGTGATCCTTTTGGAGATAATGAATGCGCCAGATTCTCAGGAAGTACTTCGTGCAAGATTCGCCTAATGTCCTTTTCCTTTTGCAAGAGTGGGTGAAAATGCTTGGGAGGACGGCTGATGGGGACGAATTTTGTAAGATCATCAACAGAAGATTGGCGAAGCAGTCGCAGATATTCAACCTTATCCATTATCACAACACCGGAACCCTTATCAGGCTTACTGACATTTAAATTCCGATCATGTTTTCGAGGATATATACATACAAAGCAAAACTACAATACAGCAAAGTTTTAAAAGCCCACAAAAATCAAAGAAACAATGTCAAATCACAATGTCATCCAGGTTTTTGATGCCCTGATACGGTGCTGGCAGCTCCCTCTTGCATTAGTTGATCTGAAACAAACATTCAGAATTAGTACTTGCAATACAACTCTAAAACGTACAACATTTACCAAAAACGCTCGATGGTGGAGCGGTCCATAGCGCTCCAGGTAGAATGCTCTTGCACCAGGCACGTACTGAAAAGGAAATAATACATATTAAGTTAAGACTGAATCTCGATGTACGCAAGATCTGTTACTCAGGCTTTTGTTTGATGATTTACGGCCCTTCTACATGGGAAAACTTTGTGGACAGTTTGGTGGAGAACTAATCACATAGAGTTCTTGGCGTACTACTACTTCAACTCTTCAGCCCAAGCTGACTCTTGAACCCACACATACACCAAAGAAAATCTGTTCAATGGAGCAGTGGGTAACTGCCTTCCACATGTTTGTATCTATCTGTCGTGAGAATATCCATGTAGTAAACTCCAATCAACACTTCAAATAGTTACCACTTTTGCTTTTTACTGCATAGAAGTCCCCAAATGATTTGAGGACTTCAAGGTCCCTTGCAAACACCACCTTGTGCACATTTCCAAAATGCTGTAAAGATGAAACTGTATATTAGCGATCTTGTTATCGGACAGCTAAATTATTGAAAATAAATGCTGTATATGTAACTTGGATATGTAGTGAGTGCAACAATGAGAAGTGTGTTGACAAATTTGCACGATTTTTTAACTCAGACATTGCGTTAGCAATGGAGGAGTTAATGGAGTGGGGCATCTCTGTCACTCACGCACTCACTTTCCAGTAAACTTCCGGTTGTTAACAGGAAGTTAACATTTAAAATTATTTTACATATTTTTTTTGAGAAATAAATATCACTTTGACCGGACTCGAACTGGGGACCTTGTGTATGAAAGACAAGCGCCTAATCGACTGCGCCACGCGAGACGCATGTGATGACGTAAGCGTAAAAATGAGTACTTATAGTTGAATTGTTTTTGCTGCGAGAACTATATTCGAAAACCAACCCAGAAACAGATTTAATCAAGGAGAATAATGTCTGCTTATTTTCATGGTTATTTCCAATAGAAGTGCGAACACCAAGAAAATTAAATAACGTGTGTTTTGTGAATTTTATGTGGAAGCTTTTGACGATGTCAACAGTTCAAGTTGAAGATGACCATCATAGGCGAGTAACTTAGTTTTCCCATGCGATCTCGTATGTAAAAATCTATAAAACTATGATGTTAGTTAAACAAAAACAGCTTATTTAATCTCTAAGTTAATCGTGATTTCACAGGCAATCTTCTCGTCCATATCAAACAATTGAATGCTGTTCGTGCGGGAACCCTGTGTTTTTTAAATTATGGGCTTTTTTCACGAGACCGAGGCTGCAAAGTTGATCAAATGTGACAGAGAATTTGAGTTTTTGGATTCTCTACAATATCTGCCAGTTTTCTCCTAACTTTAAGCCTTTAACGCTAAGAAAAACGTCAAAAAAAAAAAGAAAGAGTTAAAGCGTACTTCCAAATAAGGTAAAATTTACGATATATGGTTAAACAAAATGGCTGATCGAACAGCAATTTCCCTACAGCAATTGTTTGATATGTTCTTTTCAATATGACGGTTCATCGAAAATACTCGAGTTCGAGTCCAACGCCGGGAGACTTAAATGATATATATTTTCTTATCTCTTAAGTTTTCCACCATATCTTTTTTACTATTTTTGCTTTTTATTTTTCAATAAAGTTCTTCATCAGTAACAATGTCTGAGTTACGTGCCCATTGGGCGCTTCATTTCAGTAAATTACTTACCAAGAATAAATAGTAGTGAGCTGACCCACTCAGTTCATATAAGTAATATACCCTAGCACTCTGGCACCACACCATTTCATGAGGTAGACCAACAATTGGCGAACTTTGAACCACCTCAAACAACAGCATCTACGAGGACAGTTCCAACAAAGCCCCGTCAAAACGTAAGACAGCACAGAACAAATACACCATATCAAAGATTTCCTAATACAAACCCACAAAACTGATTACCGCAAAGAAATCCATCTGAACAAGCGATTCGGCAACAACCAGTAGTTAACAATATTTCAACACCTCAAACAATGATACCGTTCAAAGGCATTACCACTGATGAACTTTTTAACGGATTGATGAAGTAAGAACATAGAACATTTTATACATTTGGATGTTTTGTCAAGACTGATCAGATGTAAAAGTATTTTAAAATGATTGTTACTCAAAAATGAGTTGTTCGACATTTGCATTGTTTTTGATTTTTCCTTATTTATTAATTGTTTATGATTGATAACACATAAATAGTTAAACATTTGAAAGATTGGATTTTAAGCATCCATGATCAGATTTCAAAATTACTCAAAGTTTTTCGCGTTTAGCAACCTTAACGATATAACGTTTAATAACTAAAGTTTTTGCACTATCACTGCTTTCAACTTATTGGGAGTTATCATCATCAAGCTTATGCTGTCCTTTTCAACCCCCATGCAGGTGTTTACGTAATATTCGACTTAGTGATTGCTCTGGACAAGGCCTGACATCAACTCTGAAACGTGTCTTTTATACGGTGTCCGTACGTTCCCATCGCGTGCGAAAACGCTGACCGATTTTAGTGGAAGCCAAAACAATCCATTTCTTGCAGTTTGCAGAACTTTTTCTACAAAATGTATTTCTACACTGAACAAAGAGCATGAAAATGGTAAAGCTAAGCTGATAGTTTGAAAAGGTTTGACTGAGATAGAGAAACAAAGACCAGCGGCGTGAAAAAGTAGGAAGAACTACGATGCAACGATGAAAAGCTTCAAAATGGGTAAAAGTCGCTCATGGCGCTGTTTTTAACCATCCGAATGTGCAGTCATGCAGAGCTGTTAAAATTTTATTTGATACTTTATTCAATAGTCATTCAAAGTTTGTCAGATGGTAAAAAAGGCCGTATTCTTTGTGGCGTTTTTCACTCATTACTTATCGACTAATCTACTTTTAAAGTAAAGAAAATCGACGTTGACTAAAAGTTCATAAAAACAGAAACAACACAAATGTGCATTTGGAGCAATTTAAAAGAGGTGAAGAGCAAACTGAATGACGAACACGACTCACAAATGCGATTTCACTCTGTTCACAGATTTATCAACTATTCACAATGAAAAATAACTTTTCATGCAAGATGTTTGTCAACAAAGTGGTACTGCCAGTTCAGGGAGTGCATGGAAATGCAAATTTAGCACAATGAGTGATCGAGCAACACTAAGCTACCATACTACCATACTACGTTGAACTGTGTGAACTTTTTACAGGCGGTGAAAAGTGTTTTTTTCACTTTTAAAATTCTGAAAACATGAACAAGCTTATTGCAATTAGAACTGAGGACGTAAAGTTCAGTGTAAAAGTGACAGTACAGGGCAAGAAACGTGGCGCCGGTATGTTTACATTTACCATCCAAATGAAAACAGTTTGCAATAATTGCTGCAAACTATTTACCTCTTTTTGTAAGATATTTTTCCATCGCTGAGATCTTTATGTGTTTTTTTGTTGTTTTATTCTAATTTGATTCTTGTAATTGATTTGTCATTGAATTGCAATAAAACGCTTGTATTCATTGTACTCATCTGTGCAAGTTGAAATAACAATTCATGCGTACCAGCTATTTTTTTAAACGAGTTATGCAGTATTCACATTTGATAACTAAAAATGCACAGCCGTATTAGATAGGTAGATTTCCAATAAGTTTTTAATTACACATTTCACCAGAGATGTGAAGTTTTTGTCGATTTTTAAATCACTTTTTCAAATCTAAAATAAGCGTGATAATGCGAGAAGTGCGCGGGAATTTGTTTACAACTGAAAGAAGCCATGTTAGTGCTTTTCTAACTTCTCATTGGATAATCAATTTTAATTGACAAGTGCTATTTTTAACATGGATAACAACTTAAAGGAATCCAGTTGACTGTTACTATTAAAACAAAATACAGGCGGATATTTTTTCGCATTTTATTCATTTATTTGTTTTTTTATCTATAGTCATTTTTGAGACCATTTTTGATTGAATGAATGAATGAATCAATCAACCAATCAATGAATGATTGAATGATTAATTCATTTCAATAAATAGGAGCTCCGCTATTAGGTTTATCTAATTTTTATATTACTCGTATCATCAATTAGTAGAAACAAATATTTTTATAAGCTTTCAAATTATTCCCTCTGAAATAACCCAATGATTATTTTACCTTTCGGTATAATCTTCTCTGCTGCTATCCATATTCTTTTTCTTCTTTCTTTATGTCTTAATTGTTATATTTGATAGCAAATGGTTTTCTGTAAAATGTTTGCGATGACCTGCAATATATATAGGAAATTTTTCGCGCCAAAATTATACATTCTCCAATCATTTTCATTACAGATAAGATAATCTCATTATACGTTTAGTCACAAGGACAAAGTACAATTTTTATTATATTTGACCTTTGAGTTAAACTGCAAATTCCATTAATTGAATGTTTCAAATGTTTCAAGTTATAGAATAGTATAATGAACGGAATGTACATTGCTGCCTGGAATATATATATATATATATTTTTTGATTGCAGGCATTTTATTCGAGAGTATAAAAGACCAGCAAAATAATTAGTTCACCCACAAACCAGCTTTGAGTGTAAAGCAAGCTACGTAAAACTTCATCAATCTTTTAAACAACCTTATGATGGCTGATTACTATATCAAAAAAATTTATCTCTGATTGTAATACAGAAGAAGAGCCGGATGCTGTGATGGAGATATTTAACAGTGATGGACGGGCGGGATGTCACCCTCTCCACTCTAGCCGTGGAGACCAGAATCTGCATTGTTAGTGAAATTGATGAGATAAAGGAAGCGCTGATTTCTGATGACCCATCATTTGACATCTCTGAGATGATGGTAGATCAAACTGGAGGAAATATGGCAAAACGTGTTCACGATGATGATGAAGAAAGCGATGATGTTTTACCATCGCCAAAACGTCAACATACTTTTTCTGTACATTCTGATATAATATTCACACTTCATGAATATGTATTATCCCGTGCAATGACGTCATAGCATTATATAAGAACAAGCAACTTATGCAAATGTGTCAGTTCAACAAGTTTCGAGATGTCAAACTCGCAAGAAGCTAGCTCGGCAGCACGGCCTTCTTTGCCCCTTGAACCTTTAGTAGAGATCTCTCAAGCCGTGCTGCCGATATTACCGGCTGTGACAGGGGCGTCCAACGCGCCAATGGCGTCCAACGCAACTAATTTTTCTGCTACAGTGACGACTACTACAAGTTCTACACCGCCTAACGTTGTGTTGGCCAGTACTTCGACAGCGTCGGTTTCAGGCCAAGCAAAAGGCTCTGAGGCGGTCGAAATTGCAACGGCAGTGAGTATTTCATGATTATTTAGTGTGGGATGTGATATATTTGTGTGTAAGTCGCAAAACCTCAGTGGTTTTGTTAAGTGGTTTTCGTAGTTCAGATTTTGTTCTAGTTCGCTTCGGATAGCGTACTTCAGTTGCTATATACTTGTGGAGTTTTATCATCTTTATTTTTGCGCTGTATCTACCATTGGGAAGGATTTATTCATTACAACGCGGCGGTTTTAGTCCGCATATTTTACTCGTATTCAAATTTTCTCTGGTTTGTGCTTCGAGGTGTCGGTCCCAGGGGTTTTTTGGTGTGGCGTTTCAATTAGTATCTCGTTTGTTTGGTTGGGCCGCTTTGTTTTTCATCACTCTATTTTTACATGTTTTGTTTGTCTAACTTGTATTTTTTAATTTTTATAGTTACAAGTTTTTGATAACCCTCACGGATGTGATTATAAAGAAGAAAAGAGAAAAAAAAAAGAAAAAAAAGAACAAATCCTGGGGGTGTCTGTGTGACCCCAGGTAGGTGGCTGGCGTGTGCCTGTGTGGCCCCAGCGGAATAGAAAATCCTGGGTGCGTCTGTGTGACCCCAGGTAGGTGGCTGGCGTGTTCCTGTGTGGCCCCAGTGGAATAGAAAATCCTGGGTGCGTCTGTGTGACCCCAGGTAGGTGGCTGGCATGTGCCTGTGTGGCACCAGCAGAATAGAAAATCCTATACATAGCCCAAGCGGGATATGTGTCTGTGTGATCCCAGTTCGGTGGCCTGTTATGCCTGTGTCAGTGACTTGAGGGAAGATCCTTGTGCTCGTGCGCAAGGCTAAGTAAATACTGATAATAATAATAATAATAAAAAAAAATTAAACAAAAAATTTGACAATAAAAATAAGAATTCTCGCGAAGAGGTAGTACGTCTGAGATGTAAAAAAAAAAAAAAAATGGACAAAATGCACAAAAAAAAAATGGAAAAGAAAGAAACAAGTAAGCAAAATAGGTCAGGCCACTAATGGTTTGGTTGTCTGATTGCAGGCGTCAATGATTCAGAATTTGCAGAGAGAGCTAAATCAATTGAGGAAGTCCACCGATGTTGCACAAGTAGATAATGCTATTGCTAGCTTGCAACAGTTGGTAACAAAGCCGGCAGGTCTGTTTGATCCATACACTGTGATGTCAGCCTTGGAACAGGTGGTGAGTGTGGCTATGGAAAAGAGAGATAATAGGGCCGAAAGATATGGAATCATTCTGAAACAGGCCAGGCCTTACATTGGTAGCCCGGCGTTGCGGTCGGTACTCATCAAATTGGTGGCGTCGAAAGAGGAAGCAGAGGTGGCCAAGGCCGTAGAGAAGGCATTAAAACATGTTCCTAAGATGGGCTGTGTCCAAAGACAAGATTACTCTTTCTCTAGGGGTCGTCGTAGCACTAGAGGCCCTGTAAGGTGTTATGCCTGTTGAAAATTTGGGCACATTGCCCGCCTGTGTAACTTCAAGGACAAAAAATGAATGTTTTTTCACATAGTAGGCCGAGTGTAAGATGAATAATAATAGTATAATAAAAATGGAATATATATATATAAGGAAGAATAAATATGCTGGATGTTATGTCTGGAATACATAAAGGTAAATCGTTGCTGGTTGCCTACGAGTAATACCTACAGTATGCTGGCCCGGGAGGTGACTCCGCAAGCGTTTGTCTATAAAGGCAGCCCTTGTAGCTCCGAATTTTCGAGCTTTTGGTAGTCATCTTCCCTGAGTCTGGATATGGGGTTCAATCATTGTGTATTTGTGTGAAGTACGACTGGATCAGGATTTATAGTATGTTCTGTCTTTTGAGTTTCAGAACATTCGCGCTCCTGAGAGTATGATTGTCTGCCCGTATGACATAGAAATGGAGCGAAAGACACGAACTGTACAATGGGTGAGTGTGGAAGGAACCTCGTGTCCAGGTTCAGGGAAGATGAGTGACGCTTGTGACACTTGGGCTGATATTAAGAGGGTACTAGAAGGGAAGGACGCATGTGTAAAAGAGCTCTGATTTCGGGATGGCAGCAAGTTCGTTGCTGGGGGCTTCCATGAACATGAAAAGGAATGGCGCATGGTGTTAGCGGACCATAAAGATAATGCAACTATTCAGAGATATATCTGTAATGGCGTTCATATCTTAGACTTTAGTCGGCCATTTAAAGGGAAATTTAAAGGGGTTATGTATGACAGTCTGTTACTACCAAAACAATGTTTTAGAAATCATTCTTCTTTTAAGGATTTTGCAGAATTTATTAGAGAAACAATAGCGTGCAGGTTGAGGACGGGGGCCGTGAGAGTTTGGGGCCAAGTAGGCGTTGTTGAGCCTCCGTTTTGCCTTTGACGATCGAGCCAACAAAACCGCGGTTATGCATCGATGCGAGGTTTCTCAATCTCTGGATGGATGATACTCCATTCACCCTTGATAAATTAGCTCAGGTACCTAGGTTTGTGTATCCTGGTTCGTACATGACAAAACTGGATGATAAATCCGGCTATGATCACGTTTTGTTGACAAAATCCTCGCAAACCTACGTTGGTTTTGAATGGGAAGGATGGTACTACTACGCTCAACTAAAACGAGGAAAGCAAGTGGCCCTGACAATATTCCAAATGTTATACTTAACATGTTTGCATTTGAACTTGCACCTATAATAGCTGATATTTACAACACTTCTTTACGCCAAGGCGTCATTCCATCAATTCTGAAATCTGCTGTTGTACGCCCTTTGCCGAAAACCTGTCCTCCACAAAGTATAGAAGATCATTTGCGTCCAATTTCACTAACACCACAGATTGCTAAAGTTATGGAAGGCTTAACGTTAAGCAGGGTTCTGCCTGGCATCCTTAAAGACCTGGATAATAAACAGTTTGCTGTTGCCGGCAAATCTACACATCAAGCAATTGCTTATTTATTGCACATTGCACTTGTCGCATTGGACAATGGGAATAATTGGATAAGGCTTTTTTTTGCCGATTTCAAAAAAGGGTTTGATCTGATCGATCACAAGATTTTGTTAAAGAAACTTTCTACGTTTGATATTCACCCTTGTTTAGTACGTTGGATCGCTGCTTTCTTGTTCGAAAGGAAACAGTGTGTCTCTATTGCCGATCAATCATCACCATATTTATATCTTAACGGGGCCATTCCCCAGGGAACCAAGTTAGGTCCAATTCTCTTTGCTATCATGGTTAACGACCTAGTGTCATCATGGGGTCCTCGGGTTAAGTTTGTTGACGATCTAACTATCCTTGAAATAATACCTAGGAATTGCCCCTCAGTGTTACAACATGTAGTTAATGATATTCAGTCCTTCGCTAAAACCAATAATATGCAATTGAATCCTAAGAAATGTAAGTCTATGTCGATTGATTTTCTTCAGTACAATAGTTATGAATGCCAGCCCATTGTTGTCAGCGACAAGGTCATTGAGTCTGTTAAGTCGTTCAAGTTTCTTGGTCTCAATATCTCTTGCGACTTAACCTGGACTGTGCATTGCGACTGTGTACTGAAGCGAGCCAACCGCAGATTATACGCCTTGCGTCAACTTAAGCGTTCAGGGGTCCCACCTTCAGACTTAGTCCAAATCTACTGCGCGCTAATTAGATCTACTATTGAATACTCTTCCGCTATTTATTCCAGTTTACCATTGTATTTAGCTGAGCTTATTGAAAGTATTCAGAGGCGCGCTTTACGTATTATTTATCCACAACTCTCGTATAGGGAGGCACTTGAACAAGCTATGTTACCCACACTTTACGATAGACGCTCAGAAGCATGTAAACGCTTTATTAAATCCATCAACAGGAGTAATCCACTTTTCCAGATGATCGAAAATGAGTTGATTATACCTAATCGTTACTCAACTAGGAAGGGCAGCCTCACCTTAAATCGTCGCAATGTAGCAACAAATAGGCTAGCTAACTTTGTTAATCACAAGTTTGCTAATGAATTAATCTTAAATTAATAATCAATATTATTATTATAACAATTATGAATTTATCTATTTATTTAATTATTTTGTATTTAGCATATGTTATTATTGTTCTGTTTATGACCGAGCCTGTAATTCAGTTATAACTGCAAAAGGTTTTCAATAAACAAATCTATCTATCTATCTATCTATCTATCTATCTAAACACTACTTTACCGTTCGGTTGGAAAAATTCCTGCTATGTTTGTCAATCGGTGGGTTTAGCCGCTATGAATTACTTACGCGGCTTAGGGGTAGCACGTTCATTATATATTGATGACAGGCTCATAGGGGAGATTTTCACTGATGAGGGAGGATGGTCCCGACTGACGGGTAGTCGGGACAGGTCTTTTAGTCTGCGTGCAGCCCATGCAGCTTTATTTGTAACATGCCGCCTCCTTATTGACCTTGGTTACACTCTGGGCTTGGATAAGTGTGTTTTGTCCCCGGTTCGTTGCATACCTTGGTTTGACTAACACCACAGATTGCTAAAGTTATGGAAGGCTTAACGTTAAGCAGGGTTCTGCCTGGCATCCTTAAAGTGCCACTATGATCTAAATACATGTCGTTTTTTCTATTAAATTTTCACTTGATATATAAATACAAGTTGAAAAAATTGTAAATAATTCATTTTTATACTTAAATGTTTCAAATGACGGAAAATATCGAGAGTGAAACACAGGGGGAAAGCAGCCGCCATTACTCGAAATGTGTTCCAAAGGAGCCTGCGATTTACCGCTGGACAAAGTGCTAGTGACGTCACTTTCTCAACAAGCTAGATTGCAACGATGAAATTCGACGAATTATTTTACAGAAGCATGCTTGTAGTTGATATGACAAGATGGCGGCCACACACAGTTCTCCTTGACACGTGCAAATGTATTGATCGGTTTAGTTACTTATGAACCTTCTACAGTCTCAGCACAACCATAAAATCTTGCTTGTTTTGTGTAATTTCAGGTGCATGTGTGGTAACTGTGATTTGGCAAACACATTGAAAGCTGAAGAATGTCGATGTTGTATGGAATACGATCGTTGTACGGAAAAAATGGAAGCCATCGAATTGGAAGGATAGTGTATAACAAAGCATCTGGCCTTCAACAGCGTCTGTTTAGACAAATGGGTTCTCGACGTGGCTGGGATCAGCTTCAAGACAAGGCTTTGTATAATTCAGCTCGAAAAAGTGATTCAGATGCCGAGTAAGTAGAAATGTTACATTTTCTGTGATATCTTGCCATTCTTTGGAATAATTATAGCGACAATGGAGAAAACTTACTAGTTTGATTGAATAAATTAATCTACTTCCGATGGAGCTTGCATCTAATATTTTACTACTATATATATCCTATTGTTCATATTATTCCAAGTGTAATATTGACCTACATTTGTATTAAATGCTTACTTGATTTTTTTGTTACTGCTATCATTTGTATTATAATAATAATGTCATTTCTATGTTGATCCTCTTATTATTTTTATGTTCATAGGTATTTTAGATCAGTAGCCTACCGCCAATTTGTTCGATTTGTATGGCAGTATGTTGGTGGAGGCAACAGGATTGCACTTCCATGCTGTGTTTATAACAAAATTCGCAGAGAATTCCCAAGCACCACACAGCAATACACAGGTTTTAATGAAGAAGATGATGTTGAGGAAGAAAGTGCTGAAAGTAATTCAGATAAGGACACAGACAGTGATGATGAGGCTATATTAAGTGACGGGGACTGTGAAACTTAATTGAATTTATCATATGATTATTCATAAAATACCTATATTTCTCAATTTCGTAAACCTGTTTTTTTCACTAGTGAAAAGAACATGTTCTTTTCACTAGTGAAAAGAACACGTTGCCATGGATACACTTCAGAGTCCTTCGCGAACATATTCCTTTGTCTTTGAATATTTTATGAATAATCATATGATAAACAGAATATTACATGGTCGCTTGAAGATACAAATTTTATCTTCTCATGTTGAAAATATCACACTCGTTCGCTGCGCTCACTCGAAGATAAAATCACCATGTTCGTGCGCCCATGTAATATCCTCTGTATATTTTTTACTTAACTAGTTATACTGACATTTTATAACATACTGTGGCAAATTTTGTAACTCTATCACACATTTAATTTTTCTGAATTGAATGTGACTATTTATTATGTCATAAACATTTGAATTAGAACAATGTATTTTTATCTGTCTTAAACAATATAAAATGAAGTTAATTTATCATTGAGAGAAAAAAAGGTGATCAGTTATCATGAGCTACAAATTTTGAATATCAAGCAAAATTTTACAAAATATGCATTATTTACAATTGAACAAGTTCATTCTCCTGTGTATGTGTATTACTTGTTTGCACCACACTGTCCTTTCTTGTGACCTTTTCGTGGAAGATGGCAATGTTTGCATGTAGGAACTTTTCTTGTTTTTGTTGACTTTTTTGGGTTAAGGATTGCATTCAGCTCAGCATCTAAAATATGAATACAATATAAATACACAGACAGTTTTGATCATAATGATGCACATATAAACTTGATTGTTACCTGTACATGTAGCAGGACAAATTGGTGTCTGCATACTCTTGCGTTCTTTGTGTTTCATTTTTGCTTCATTCACCTCTTCTTTTTCTTCAAAAGCACTGTGGAGAGGTTGGGGTACATTGTTGTAAAGTTCTTTTTGTAGGTTTTGCAGTTCACTTCTTGGTGTGTTGACCATTGTGTCATAAATGCCAGCAACATAATCTTAAAAGAAAAACACAAAATGAAATTCAATTAAATTCAATTATATAACCTTTAATTACATGATTGTCTGTTTATTGCATATAGATTGAGATGAGATTGTTTGCATCTAAATCTAGTTCATATGTACATGCTGGCTGTTTATAATCATTTCCAACATTATTAGTTAATACACAGAAAGCTATTTTACATTGTTCTATCTAAATGAAATAAAGGATTTTGATTGTTGATACACAGTAGTAGTGCTATTACATGATGTTGTTTAGTGAATAATTAAGGTATTGTTATTGTTCCACAAGTGAACTTATATTATATTCTTCACAAGCTTCAAAAATAACTTATTGACTAAAATTATTATGTTTCAAACATATTATTTTTGCTAATATTACCATAGTTTGGCTCCACTTTTATTTCCCTCACAGTTGATTCACCGCCTTTGAATTTTGGATACTTGACAGTTAATTTGGGTTCCCCATTGATACCAATTTTAGTTTCCCTTTTAACATTGAAATTGAAATGGAGAGCAGCAAGAATAGTTCTGCAATAACAATTCACATTTGAATAGGTTATCAATACTAATTATTACTTGATTTAAAAATAGAATGCATGTGGCAGTGATATTCCACAGCCCAGCTAAATATCCTTATTTTTTTTTAAATTCACAAAATAGCTCAAAAACCTGCTGAACATTCCAAGGTAAGAGAAGGCCAACATCTTAGGGGCAAACTGATTAATAACAGAGTGGTATCCTTCCAGTGCACTTGTTTGGGCAATCGGTGATGCTTGCTTGATACCCTTCACCAAGTTTGTGTTGTTGAGTGCATCACACAACTTTGCATATGCATCTGAACCTAGTCAACAATAATCATAAGAGTTAATTGGCTTTCTATCTTCTAAAATGAGGAAACCTGGCAGGGTTACCTTATCATATTGTCAAATATTAATTAACACTTTCCTGACCTATAGTCAATACAATTCACTAGTATGATGTAAACCACAATATAAGAAAAGGAGAAGTTGAAATGATGCAAAGTTTCCATTAAAGTTTGATAGATTGATCAACTTCAAATGATTGATAAACTTTTAGTTTTTTTACCTTTAAGAAGCCACAACTTTGTAGTTTGAATGGGACCATGTGCACATTTATTAAAAAGCTTGTTTGGTAGGTTTTTGTGTTTGTTAATAACATGTGACAGGAAAGCATGGAACTTTGCTATTATCACTTCACCCTGCTTGGCTGGAGTTGAAGTAACAGCCCAATAGAAGTGTCGTACACAGGCCTTTTGCCATCTACCAATCACTTCATTGCCTTTCTCTTTTGACAATTTCTTCAAAGTCTTCTGGATTTCTGATAAAAAACAAAGCTCACTAAGAAACATTACTCAATATGAATGGAGGTCATATTTTGTGTGTCTGTATGTTTGGGGGGAGGGTGGTTCATGTCACTATTATGCTGATCTTAGACCATGCAAAAAAATCAAATTTTTGATAATATTTCTCTTACTTTTTCCAATATGCCATAAATCAAAGAAGTGATCAATTGCTGGCTTTCCAAGCTCTTTACAACGTTTCGGGCACTCCACTCGCATCCACTTTGCAATAGACTGGTGTCTATCAGAAATGAATGAGTTGATCACAAGGCCAGTGGTTAACAAAAAGGCAAACGTTTTCTGATGGCCAACAAATTCCATATTGGCAGCACTGCCACACTCATTGGACTGTTGAAAAAGAGCAATAAAAGCTTGGAAAAAAATATAAAGTAAAGTAATAATATTGATATTTGATATGCTATGATAATGATCTGATCACAACATATAATTCACAATAACCATGATAAGATACACAATAATACATTATAATGTGAAATGGGGAACAAACCATCACAGAGTGAATGCATCATGTGGATATGAATATTATATTCACGTCAAATGCGTTATTCAGTGTAATAAATATCTGTCATTTACCTGTACAAGAACAAAGTCTATTATTAGCCCAATAGTGCAGCATAGTATGGTGTAAGTTCCAAACTTAGCTGAGTGACCCATACTGTGGTGTCTTCCATCACCAGCAAGTACTACCTCTTTCCCCTTCAGACTGTGTATTAGCTTAGCTTTGTATGTTCTCCAGTACTTTACAATAGAAGGGATAAGTAGATGTTTCTGGTGGTAATAGTATGTTGGTTGGTGGTACACCATAAGACCCATATGCTTGAATACTAGAAGGACTTTATTGATGGAGGCGCCAGCACACAACATTGCAAAGCTTAGAAGGAGATTTCCTGCTGGGAACCTTCCAAGAAGACATGGCTGGCTATTCCATGTGTAGGTCTTCTTACAGTTCTCACAATCCGTTTGTACTTTTAACATTGTACCACTCCTGGAAATCTTTATTTTAGGCTTTTGGTAAAAGCACAAGTGACATGTTTGGAATAGCAAAAGCAATTTTGAAAGGAAGACAATTCCTTTGGGTTCTTCGCGGGCATTCTTGTTACTCAAATCAATTCTAAAGGAAATCAAAAATAAACAATTAAGTAATGCTTTCATTTCATCAGAGTCCTAAACAAGCATTTATAAAGACTCATGTGTGTTTATATATTCATAAATTCAACATCTGTTTGCTTATACTCTTTCAAATACTGTTTTACATTAAGGTCAGAACTGACACTAGAAGACAAGTTGCAGCAACCTGTCCCGATGACATGTCGCTTTAGTGTGCACTGGTTCAACAATCCAACCACTTAGATTTCATGCTGCAAGTCACATCAACACCAATTTCTGTCAACAATACTTGATACACACATGGAGAAATTTTGCCTTCGACCTTTACTATTTTACATGCCCTTGTAATCCATTCGCCCCACAGACACACAAGCAAGAAAAACTAGTGCACTTACCCTGGTATTTCTGCATCACCATCATCATCACCTATCCTTGCATAAGTACTGTCCACATCATAGTCTGGGGGAACATATAAGGGGTCATCATCACCATCAGTATCATATGTGTCCATTGTATCATCAGGGTCACAGTCAGTTAAGTTGTCTGGGAAATCCACACATGTTTCTGAAATAGTTTCATCTGTTTGGACACCTATATATAAAGCAATGTGTTAAATTAGCAATTAATGTGAATTTTTATACACATTCGTCATTAAAAGACATTAGTGTCAGTATTTAATTTCTTCTTATTCACTACAAATCACTCCATTTCTCCATTGTTCAGTTAATGTATAGTTCAAAATAAGATTGGTGAAGTTTTGGGTTTAATGAATTAAACTGGGGCAAAAAGATCATGTGAAAGCATTCAACTGTTTCAGTTTTCATTAATTGATTTTCACCTGTAGATACCAACTTTTCTTCCTTTTGAACATTATGAAATACTTTCAACCAGTTTTCCTGGTTTGATTTCTGTAGATGTTTACTCTTGTCCAACTTGATCTGTACAGCTTTCAATTGCCTTTGCAGCTTTTTCTTTTCTTTCTTTGTACGCTCACATGTGGAACAAGGATCTTTAGTTTTGCTTTGAGGTGTCTGTACAATATTGAAGTTTGTCAGTGAAAATGACCTGTAATTACTGCTCCAATTAGGGATAAAAAAACTGTTCACAACAACTACGAAGATTGATGGATGAACGATATCAACAACTACGAAGATTGATGGATGAACGATATGTTGCAAAAGCTAAATTGATATATGAAAGTTTAAACAAATTAAAAATCATATAAAAGCAGTCATAAATACTCACCGATTCACATAATGGTTGCTGAATACTGAACGAATCGCGAAATGATTGCACACCTGGCAAATGCTCAGTTGAAGAATCCTGTGAATCAAACATTTGAAGACTGAGATAAAAAAAAGACGGAAGACTTGATTTATACTGCCAATCTACATTTTAAATTCGTTTCGTTTTAGATGAAGTCCCTCTTTTCGTACGGTTTGTAGACAATAGCAATTACATTCAATTAACCTGTATTGAGCACACTAATCTACGTGTTTATTTGAGCACAGAAATAAACAATGACAAGCTACAATGGCTGCTCAATATAATTGGTGTGGCGTGCGGATTTCGTGCGTCTTTGTATTTTCTTTTGCGACATTATTTTCCAGATATTGATTTATGAAACAGTTTTTAAAAAGTTTCATACAGGCAAAACTACACAAGGTGTGTAAAAGTGCAAAACCATCATATTCGCAACCGTTCGTTTGTGTTCAAGCACACATTATTTTTATAGGCTCAATTGACTTTGTATGCTTCGATGGATTATTTTAACAGTGTGATTTCGAATTTTCTACAATTAAGCAAATTATGCAATAGATAAGTTTTTAAAGAATAACAGATTGTAAAGAATAACAAGACAAGAAAATAGTGAAATATATTACGATATCGATAATACTAACCTCCAAAGACGAAGTGCTTGCACTAATTTCTGACTTAGATCGGCAAGAAGAATAATCACTTGTATCCTGAAGACGTCAAAACAGTATGTTTCAATACAAGATCTAAGAATACACGAATCACAATAATTCTATCGTCTTTTTTCTAAGTTTCGGCATTTGTTGATATTATTTCGACATTGTCTCCACGAACGCTTATTACTTGCCGCAACTATGATTTGCCGCGAATTGGCTAGAATAAAATCACACTTTACATTGTATCTCACCATTATCTCAACTGGGATTCCATGAGTTGCGCTTGTTTCCTCGACATTTTCGTTGTTTCCAGATTCAGACTGTTTAAATGTTATAAAAAGAATATTTTTCAATTAATAATTGCAAGCGCAAGAAATCAACATTAGTTTAAGATCGCCTCGCACAAAATAACACACGCTCATATGCATTAAAACCTATGAAAATTATCTCTTCAATAATCAAAGTTTGATGGGGCAATTTCGCTTGTTGATCATTTAATATATCTCTCAAAACCTGCAAAATATTGGAGTTATTGAGACTAAATAAAATCATTAGACTAGACGCAACAACACTGAAGTAGACATATGGCGGGAAAAAAATTCTCACCTTACGACGAGTACGTTTGTCTCTTGAAGTAAATACTTCGGTATTCTCTTCCCCTTTCCAAATCGTTGGTATTGAACCAGGAGATAGACATCGTCGTGCTCCTTCCATTAGAACGGCCTTGTGGAAGCAAGAACTCTCAAAGTGAGCAGAACACACCATGAATCGTCCCGCTGGAGAAAAGTTTGCTCTGTGCGTTCTCACAAACCGAATCCATAAAGCAAGATCATGTTTGACGACCGGGCTAGAATGCAGAGAAATCCCAGATGTTGGGGAGGATGTGTTACTGCATCCCTGGACAACGCACCTACTTCCAACCATTTCGAAAATATTCCGAACATATACTTTTTTACTGTAGACGTACTCAATTCTTTAGTGTAATCATGTGTAAAGTCTATGGGTGACCTGGACATCTGTTGAGAAAGTGACGTCAGCGCCTTGTATTTAGTAACCAGGCCTTTGACTTTGCCAGGAACACGATTTGAGATTGGCGGCCAAAAATCCATGAAAATAAAGCGGATTTTCAGGTATTTCTTTAAACGTTTTCGGAATAAAATTTTAACACATTACTAGTAACATATCAATGATCATTTTTGGCCTAAAATATGTTGAACACGCGAAAGCCGCTCTCCCAGATCATAGTGGCACTTTAAAGACCTGGATAATAAACAGTTTGCTGTTGCCGGCAAATCTACACATCAAGCAATTGCTTATTTATTGCACATTGCACTTGTCGCATTGGACAATGGGAATAATTGGATAAGGCTTTTCTTTGCCGATTTCAAAAAAGGGTTTGATCTGATCGATCGCAAGATTTTGTTAAAGAAACTTTCTACGTTTGATATTCACCCTTGTTTAGTACGTTGGGACAGGTCTTTTAGTCTGCGTGCAGCCCATGCAGCTTTATTTGTAACATGCCGCCTCCTTATTGACCTTGGTTACACTCTGGGCTTGGATAAGTGTGTTTTGTCCCCGGTTCGTTGCATACCTTGGTTTGGAGGTTGACTCAGACGCTCAGGCGTTTAGAATGCCGATGGATAAGAGGGAGAAATTTGCAGAACTCCGAGAGAGGGTATTGACTTGTCAATCAACGACAATTCCATTAAAATTGATGCAAAGATTGCTTGGGAAATGCATCTCGTTTCCTTTAGCATTTCCAGCTGCTAAGTTTTATATAAGAGAGATGGCTGCGGCCATTGAGTCTGCGGCAAATAAAAATGAGGTTGTTATGTCACCGATAGTAAGGCAAGAAATGATGTTTTGGCGGTTTTTGGACTCGTGGACCGACGTGGTCCGATGGAGGTTGTAGAGCCATGCGGCTATAAGAATTTCCTCCGATGCCTCCTTGTTTCGTTGGGGGGCCGTTATTCATTATGGTCAGATTACGTGGACCCTTGGCGATTATTGGGAGAACGAAATGCGTCAAACTAATATTTACGTCAAGGAATTATCGGCAGTGGTTAAAGTGTTGCAGTCTCTCCCTCAGGAGATAAGAGACTGCCGAATCGATATTCATGTAGATAACCAAGCAACGATCAACACTTGGCACGGTCGGGGTGCTCGTTCAAAGGCGATGACTGAAGTTGCTAAAAAATTGTTTGATGTTACGAAGCAAAGAAATTTCTCAATTTCTCTAATGTATGTCCCTTCCGCTCTAAATGAAGCGGATTATTTCTCTTGTAAGCTTTCAAAGGCTGATGCAATGTTATCGGAAGGATGCTGGCGTAGGGTTGAGATTGAGTTTGCTGGTTCAGAAGGGCACGATCTCGATCTTATGGCTCTTGACAGTAATGTCATGCGAGATAAGAAGGGTAAAGTCTTACGTCATTTCTCCCCTTTTCTACACCTGAATCAGCAGGGGTAAACGTGTTTAATCAAGACTTATCAGAGTGTGATGGCGTTTGAGTCAACGCTTATGTTTTTCCTCCTTTTGGCCTTATATTTCCTTTGTTAAGGTTTTTGAATGATCCAGGGGCTGTAGTTTCTATAGTTGTACCCAGTTGTATAGTTATTCCCTACTAAACAAGGTTTCAGGGCTGCGGTGATTCCTTTTGATCTTTTGCTAGCTCGTACTGGGAGCATGTAATTTAGGTTTTATGTGGGAAAGTAGTGTATACCCTCATAGAATTGGTGTGTTGCAGTTATAGTGGTGTGCTTATAGGATTTGGTTTCGATATTCTTTTAGTTTGAGAACCTCACTTATTCAAAGCAGCAAAATTTGTCAATGTCGTTTGGGTGTGAAAATGTAGATGTATAGATGAAAAATGAAAAACATAAGATAAATGAATAAATTAATGTATTTCATGGTTACCAAGGTTTGTTATTGTGTTATTTCAATCACACGCTTACAAAGAGTCTTCGGGATGGTTCAGCGAATGTGTTTGGTATCCGTCGTTATCTGCAAGACTTTGCTATCTGCCCGGTGGGGTTGGTGTATGTGTACGTTAATTTGTGTGACTTAATGAGGGTGCCAGTGCGTCAAGGCTACCTTTTTAGGCCTCTTAACACCTCTGGTGAGGTGGTGAATATGGTGGTGAGTTCAAAGGCCATGCAGGCCCGTTTGTCTCACTATGCAGGCTGAGGATTGAGGATTGGGTTTTGTGGATTAAAAGGAAAGAACCAGTACCTTTATATGGTATATATAACGGAGTTTGCAGTCCACCGACCGAGATAAGGGCTCATATTCCAATACCTTAATGCTAATTAGTCATTGGGAGGGATAATATACTATTCACACTTCATGAATATGTAATATAAAAATTGAAATACACAAAGCTTTATGCATGCGACAACATTTTATTATACGCAAAAATGCGAAAAATATGTTGTTATGCATGGTAAAAATAGCACTTGTCAATTATAATTGATTGTCCAATGACAAGTTAGAAAAGCATTAACATGGCTTCTTTGAGTTGTAAACAACGCGCTTCTCGCTTTACGCTCTTTCACGTTTGAAAAAAAAAAATTATAAAAATCGACAAAAAATTCACTTTTCTGGTGAAATGTGTAATGAATTACTTATTGGTAATCTAGCTATCTAAAACGGTTGTGAATTTTTAATTATCAAATGTGAATACTGCGTAACTCGTTAAAAAATAGCTGGTATGAAGTTTTGAAATTTTAACTTGCAGATGAGTACACTGACAAATTCGTACAAGCGTTTTATTTTCAATAACAAAATCAAAATTGCAAGAATCAAATTTAAAAAAACCCACACACATAAAGATCTCAACGATGGAGAAATATCTTACAAAAACAAGTAAATATAATTATTGCAAACTGCTTTCATGTGGATCGTAAAAAAGAAATTCATTAAAGATCGTCAAAAAATGTAAACATACCGGCGCCACGTTTCTTGTCCTTTACTGTCACTTTTCTACTGAACGTTTTGACCTCAGTTCTAATTACAATAAGCTTGTTCATGTTTTTAGAATTTTAAAAGTGTCAAAAAACATTTTCACCGCCTCTAAAAAGTTTACACAGTTCAACTGGACGGCGATGGATAGCTCGTGTTGCTCGATCACACATTGTGCTAAATTTGCATTTCCATCCACTCCATGAATTCTCAGTCCTACTTTGCTGACAAACATCTTGCGTGCTTTTTTTTGTCGTGAATAGTTGATAAATCTGCATTGATCCTAAATATCTCCGTGTTGTGAATTGCCCGTAGAAATTGATAAATGAACAGAGTGAAATTATCTTCGTGAGTCGTGTTCATTTTGCTGTTCACCTCTTTTGAATTGCTGCAAATGCAGCGCATGTTTGGTTTGTTTTTGTTTTTATGAAAGTTTTTTCGCCGTCGATTTTCCTTTTAAAATTAGATTAGTCGATAAGTAATGATTAAAAACGCCACGAAAAATCCATGAAGAATACGGCCTTTTTTACCATCAGTGACAAACTTGTCAAATAAACTCTTCCAGAAAATACAACTTGTAAAATCTCCAGCTTTGAATGACTATTGATGAATTATGACAGCTCTGCATGACTGCACATTTGGACGGTCAAAAACAGCGCCATGAGCGACTTTTACCCATTTTGTCAGTGAAAATATTTTGAAGTAGCTTTTCATCGTTGAATCGTAGTTATTTTTCTTTTTCACGCCGCGGTCTTTGTTTCTCTTTCTCAGTCAAATCTCTCCAAGCCGTCAGCTTAGCTTTACCATTTTCATGCTCTTTGTCCAGTGTAGAAATACATTTTGTAGAAAAATTTCAGTGAACTGCATCAAACTGCAAAAAAAATGATTGTTTTGGCGCCCACTAAAACTGGTCAGCAAATTTGCGCGTGAGTGTACACGGACGTATGTACGGATGGACGTTGTATGTATTTTCGAAATCCGGGCTTCCTGTGGTCGATTTGAAATGAGCTCGATGGTTTACCATATTTTCTTAATTATGGTACTCCGCTTGCGCGGGCCTTCGGCCCGCGCGGAGCTCCGCTATTATCCCGTGCAATGACGTCATAGCATTATATAAGAACAAGCAACCTATGCAAATGTGTCAGTTCAACAAGTTTCGAGATGTCAAATTCCCACCCGCCCATCCCTCTTAATAACACTTAGCACTCGTATGCGCTTGTCGTTTAACCTTGACAAGGGCTCATATTCCAATACCTTAATGCTAATTAGTCATTGGGAGGGATAATATACTATCTCCACCTAGTTCTCCAGCATCACCACTACTGTCACCTATCCTTGATACACTGTATCGTATCGATAAAGTCAGTGAGGTTAATGTACATAAATTCAAAACATGTGGTATGAACTACGACATTCAATTTAACAGTGTTGACGCCCATGGAGTGGATGAATTACACCCTATTTCAAACAACTGGTTTGATTGAATGATTGATGACATCACAACTGGAATGCCTGGAATGCCTGGACACGATCAAGTACTAATGGTGTTGCACACACCACAGCTGGATTATCTGATTGCGCTTCGTTTTATGAGGCGTGATCAACTAAGTGCTAATTGTTTCCTGAGCAGAGTGGAACAAGTAATCCAATCACACGAAACATTTTCGTTGGATGAAACTGTGCATGACAATTTTTATCATGTATCCATGCCGGTGGGAAATGGTCGTTCTCGACACAAAACAATAAATCTGTGAAAGGATTTGGAGAAGAAACAGTGTGTGATACGAATACAGAATTATAACAACTTGTGTTTGCCTTGTGTTTTAGTTGTTGCCATTACAAAACTTGAAAATGCATCTGATTACAAGATAATTGCCAATAGTCGAGATCTTCTTTTTGTCCACTTGTCGGTTCAAAATTCTTGAAAATGGTCTTTAACTCATTTAATTTTAATTTTCAAAGATTTTGGATGGATTTAAAGCGATTTAAAGTGCTATAATTATATGTTTGAAGACATGTGAATTCCAGTGTAAACATACCACAGTAAGGGAAACATCGCACTGTACACTGTTTTCGCCTCATTTCGGTGCATATGTGACCGAGCAAAAACTGGCAACGAGTCTAACACTGGAATACGAAACTCAAGTTCTGTCTTCTTTTTAATGTAGAATTGTATTTACCCTGAGTAAACTGAGCCAGGAGGGATGGACATCTTGGTCACGTAAAGTGTCATGCAGATGCTGTACAGCCGCACGTACGGATGGTACATCGGGCTGCTTTTTAACAGCCTTGGCAATTTTTCTGGTGATGCACTAGAACGTACACCAGCCATCACTTACGTGAATGGACGACCTTCCCGGCAGCACATCCATTAAACGACCAGCGTTTAATATGTCATGCAGCAGAGAATATCAACAAACAGTTTCATCAACTACAAATCAATCAAGTCGGGAAAATATGTCAATTTAGATTACACAAGACAAAAGTCAGGAATTGTCAGTGCTGTGCATGTCGATGCCCTGGTAGTGTGTCTTGAACATGAACGTGAAATATTGTTTCTGACCATGTCTTTTTGATCTTTGCTGGTGACAAGGGAGTGGAACCTTGCTAGAACTGGCGCCACTGCAGCACTTCGGGAAGCGGAACCTCTTCAGTTCGCAGCACCATCGGACAGACTCAAATCAGTGAGGTCTTTGCACACGCAACAGGCTTTGACCATGGTGCTGGCAGGGTCGTCTTGACTGGCTGGGCAGGAACAGAGTGGCATGATCAAGCAAAGCTTTTCTGCCATTTATTGTGTGCCGCTGCTCCATGCTTCTTTGAGTCTGGTACTCGCGTCATTGGCCACAAGCTCCCTAGAACGTATGAAGTCTGCTATATTCTCCATGTCCTTCGCTGATGGCATAACAGACCACACCTTCCGGGAAATCCCACAGCTGTCATAGTGCCTCAGGTGTTGCGGGACGGTTGGTGGTTTCGTTCGTTAAATCATTACCAAAGTTATATTTCGTGATTATGTACCGGTCTAAATGCATGTGGTGGCTGCTTAGTGGATTTTCGGCGTTGGGTGGCGGCACAACGTTCCTCCATCCATAGGTCCAACTCAGTCTCCAAGTATTGAATGGTCTCAAGCATCGTCCTTAATAAGACTGGACCATCGGACATGCTTCCCCGAATCGGACAAGGCAACTGAAGACTTTCCAATACTCGCAGACTGCAATTGAAACGACAGGGTTCTTCTTGCCTGATTGCATACGCGAGTGGAAAATCATCTGGGTCGTTGCTCCTCGTGGGTGATTTCAACTTCCATATTGACGATACCTATGATACTACCGCTACTCGCTTCCTCCAGTTGATTGAATCGTTCAACCTTAAAAATCATGTTAGTGAGCCAACACATAGGAATGGCCATACACTGGACTTATTGATTACCAGGGCTGATGAGTCTATTGCAAGTGCTGTGAATGTGACTGATCCATGTTTGTCTGACCACCTGGCAGTTAGTTGTACGCTATCCTCGCCTAAGACTGCTTTTGAAAGAAAGGAAATTCAGTATCGTAAACTAAAATCTGTTGATATGTCATCTTTTCGTTCAGATACTGCAAATGCTTTCCTCGAGGCGTTTAGCACTAATGACGCTGATGTCTCTTCTGCTGTTGATGTATATAACTCTACCCTGACTGGCTTACTCGATAAACACGCACCACTGAAAAAGCGGGTTTTGACCTTACGTCCAAATGCTGCTTGGTACACGGAAGATATAAAGCATGAGAAAGCTAAGCGGAGAAAGCTTGAACATTGCTGGAGGACTACTCGACTTACTGTTGATCGGCAGGTGTATACTGATCAATGCAAACATGTCAACAAATGCATAGATGAAGCCAAGAGTGAATGTTATTCTAATGTGATTTCGGAAAATCAGTCAAATCCTAAGAAACTATTCTCTACGGTTAACAGTCTCTTACATCGTCGTGATGATGTTAGTCTCCCTACATCTGATAGCATGATGTCACTTGCCTCTGCTTTTGCTGATCATTTTACTGATAAAATTTTCTCACTAAAACTCGAACTGTGTAATAAGAAGTCTGGACTCGGGAATGAGTGTACTGTCAGTGACATGAGTTGTCGTAGCAGTCTCACTAAATTTAACCCTGTATCACCTGACAAGCTTTCTCAACTTCTTGGAGGTTCTGGTCTAAAAGTATGCTCACTTGATCCACTTCCTGGCTATCTAATTTAGAACTGTGTTGATTTGTTGCTACCAATTGTTACTGACATTGTGAATTGTTCCTTGGAGTCCTGTACTGTTCCACATGTGATGAAAGAAGCTCTTATAAGGCCAATACTTAAAAAGTCATCATTGGACCATGAACAAATGAAGAACTATCGTCCTATCTCTAATCTACCTTTCATTGCTAAATGTTGTGAGAAAGTCGTTGCTGACCAGCTGAATCAATATCTTGCAGCTAATAATCTCAATGAAGTCTTCCAATCAGCCTACAAGCGCCACCACAGTACAGAAACGGCATTAATAAGGGTTCAAAATGACATCTTGCGCTCTATAGATGCATGATGGTGGCTGTGTTTTGCTCTTATTATTGGACATGTCAGCAGCTTTCGGTACAGTCGACCATGGTATTTTGCTATCAAGACTTTCCACTGCTTTTGGTATTAAAGGTAATGCTCTTGCGTGGTTCAGATCTTATCTTTACAAGCGTAGCCAGTTCGTCAGCATTGATGGTTATAAATCAACAAATCGCCCATTAACCTGCGGTGTGCCTCAAGGCTCTGTACTGGGCCCTCTGTTGTACTTGATGTATGTTTCCCCGGTTGGAAACATAATGCGTTGTCATGATGTTTCATATCATATGTATGCTGATGATTCGCAAGTTTACATCACTTTCAAGTCAAATGATCTCGAAGACCTGGAGAGTGCTCGGAGTACATTGGAGCAGTGTGTAGTAGCTGTTAATAACTGGATGCTGCAGAACAACCTTAAACTAAATCAAGATAAATCTGAACTGATCGTTATGCATGCTAAGCATCGATTGAAGCCTTCGCTGCTTTCATTCCAAGCTGGCAAATCAACTATTGTACCATCTGAGAGTGCTAGGAACATTGGTGTTGTATTTGACAGTACTTTATCTTTAGATAGTCATATTATTGAACTCTGTAAATCAGCTTTTTATCATTTAAGAAATTTATCTAAAATAAGAAGATATTTGAACTATGACACCACTAAGTTACTAATTAACGCTTTTGTTATTTCTCGATTAGATAACTGTAATTCTCTACTGTATGGTTTACCTAAATACTTAACTGATAGGATACAACACGTCTTTAATTGTGCAGCCAAATTAGTCACACTTTCTAAGAAATATGACCATGTTACTCCACTTTTAAATAGAACTGCACTGGCTACCAGTAGGTAGCATAGGATAACTTTCAAGATTTTACTAATTACGTTTAAAGTACTTAATGGTTTAGCTCCTAACTACTTAAAGGATTTACTGGAACCTTATGTTCCATGTCGTACATTAAGGTCAATGTTTAAATTTCAACTGGTTGAACCGTCCTATAGACTTACCACCTACGGTTTAAGAGCTTTTTCAATTTCTGCTCCACGATTGTGGAATAGCATTCCTCTAGACATAAGACAATCCGATAGTGTATCTAGTTTTAAGAAAAAACTTAAGACTCATCTTTTTATGCAAGCTTTTTATTAGTTAATTTAGTGTTTGATTCTATATTGTTAGTTTACTTTGTATTTATGTATTATGTTTTTTGATAGTTTATTAGTATATTGTACATATTATATATATACATATTTATATATATATATATTTTCTATAGTCTGTTGTAAATGTATATCTTGATTATTGTTAAGCGTGTTTGAGCATTGGAATTCACGCTATATAAAGGTAATTTTCCGGTAATTCCATCTTACCCAATAATATATCCATCACTATTGTATCTTTTGTATTTTGTTCCTAATTTCATGTATGAATGATTGCTCGGTCAACTGCTGTTCCCTGGTGTGACTTAAAAAATGCACTGGCTATATAGTGAAAACTGAGAAAAACAGCTATGTATATGTATGTTATGTTTAATTAGTGGTATAATTTTGTAACAAAGATTTTTCTTTTACTACTCTGGAAGCCTTCTAATAAAAACATATAGGGTAAATATCATAAATTAAAAAAAATGACATATATATAAATATAGCAATCAAGTCGGATGATAGCATACATAAACACAGCTGTTAATCAAATGCTAACCTGTACGAAAATTATGGTGGACGGCAGGCCTAGGGTTGCCAATGCTATTTATTTGTCATCTTCTGAATTGCACCGATCCGGGAGGGCGCCTATCCTGTGGAAGATCTACGTCGTAGCCATCAGGCTGCCAATAATTATAATTGTGATTTTCTGGTATATTCTGCAATCTCCCCGACCAGCCCCTGGCAAGACCCACCTAATCACTTGATAAACATTGTGCCCTGAGAAACACGGCAGATTTATCCGATGTCACAGTGTCCACTAAACAAGGGGCCAGCTTAGCTCTACACACAGGACAAGTGAAGTTGTTTTTAAACCACTCTGCGAGACCACATTCACGGAAAAAATGGTCACATCACGCAACAGCAATTGACTCGAACACCTGTGGACTCTTATTAGGTATATTTTCAGATTCTAGGTTGTCTATCCCCCCACCTCCCTATTTCCCACATGTGCAGCGATATTGGGTCTGCAGTCAGATATAGCATATCTTTTTCAAATACAACCTATTGCGATTATAATCTCTATGTTTGTTTCTTCTCCTATTTGGCGACGCAGCGGCGTTCATGAACGACTGGCAACTTTTGCCATTTCGCCAGGTCTGCAATCTCACCGAACAGTCCCTGGCAAGTCCCACCTAATCACTTGATAAACATTGTGCCCTGAAAAACACTGTAGATTTATCTGATGTCACAGTGTCCACTAAACAAGGGGCCAGCTTAGCTCTACACACAGGACAAGTGAAGTTGTTTTTAAACCACTCTGCGAGACCACATTCACGGAAAAAATGGTCACATCACGGAACATCAATTGACTCCAACACCTGTGGACTCTTATTAGGTATATTTTCAGATTCTAGGTTGTCTATCCCCCCACCTCCCTATTCCCCCATGTGCAGTGATATTGGGTCTGCAGGCAGATATAGCATATCTTTTTCAAATACAACCTATTGCGATTATAATCTCTATGCTTGTTTCTTTTCTTAATTGGCGACGCAGCGGCGTTCATGAACGACTGGCAACTTTTGCCATTTCGCCAGGTGACAGGAAAAACAAAAACAAAAAACAAACACACAGAACACTAAACTGGGTACCTGTGGTTAAGGTAGTTCAGTAACAAAGAAGCACATAAAAATTTGAGAACTGTCCCCTCATACATTTGTTCATCTTCTATTAGTTCAGGTTTATACTTCACTTCATTCTTCCACACTACATGCAGCTGTAACCATTAATTGAATCACTATATTGAACAAACACAAATATATTAAACACAAGTTCATTTTTTTCCATTGTTTCATCTGTGATCTTTCTTTCTTTATTTTTCATATTTTTTTTGCGCAAATATCATCATATAACTGAAACGTGTAGTGGAACTTTAAAAAACTACATCCAACTGTGGAATGAACATTGACAGTTACTCCAAACCATCGGTGTTCTAACTTATTTCTTTTTGTCCCCTTGTACTGTGTGTAGCATGCTTGGTTTGGTGTAAATGCATCTGTTTAAAAAAGCAAAATTCACAAAAGCTATCAATTCGTATAAGTCAATCGATTCCAATAGGAAGTGGCTTTTGGAAATTTTTCCCTATATATATAGGCTATTATCACTACAGATACAAATATTTTTAAGATTTAAATGAATAATTCATATAGAATATCAAATTAAGTTGTATTTTGACAAAGATGTATTTCAAACAAAGAAATGTATGTCTTAATTCAAGCATAAGAACTGCCACTATACATTTCTTTTGAAAAATTATTAATTTGCTAGTTTAAAAGCTGTGGTTGCTGTCAAAAATGTCATTGTATTTTTTTTCTAATTTTGATTTAGCTTGCTAGGAGAGTATTATGAGTCTATCTTTTCAAAACTATAACTACAATTTCAAGTTTTGTCATTGACTTTCAACCACATAACTGTAACAAAACAACACCTGCGACTAAATAACTATATTTGAAAATAAAAATAATGACCTAAAGGGATGCACAGATATTGATTGTAAAACACTATATAACCAATTATATATCCATCACTATTGTATCTTTTGTATTTTGTTCCTAATTTCATGTATGAATGATTGCTCGGTCAACTGCTGTTCCCTGGTGTGACTAAAAAAATACACTGGCTACATAGTGAAAACTGAGAAAAGCAGCTATGTATATGTATGTTATGTTTAATTAGTGGTATAATTTTGTAACAAAGATTTTTATTTTACAACTCTGGAATCCTTCTAATAAAAACATATAGGGTAAATATCATAAATTAAAAAAAAATGACATATATATATAAATATAAAAATCAAGTCGGATGATAGCATACATGAACACAGCTGTTAATCAAATGCTAACCTGTACGAAAATTATGGTGGACGGCAGGCCTAGGGTTGCCAATGCTATTTATTTGTCATCTTCTGAATTGCACCGATCCGGGAGGGCGCCTATGCTGTGGAGGATCTATGTCGTAGCCATCAGGCTCCCAATAATTATAATTGTGATTTTCTGGTATATTCTGCAATCTCCCCGAACAGCCCCTGGCAAGACCCACCTAATCACTTGATAAACATTGTGCCCTGAAAAACACTGCAGATTTATCCGATGTCACAGTGTCCACTAAACAAGGGGCCAGCTTAGCTGTACACACAGGACAAGTGAAGTTGTTTTTAAACCACTCTGCGAGACCACATTCACGGAAAAAATGGTCACATGACTGAACATCAATTGACTCCAACACCTGTGGACTCTTATTAGGTATATTTTCCGATTCTAGGTTGTCCATCCCCCCACCTCCCTATTCCCCCCATGTGCAGCGATATTGGGTCTGCAGGCAGATATAGCATATCTTTATCAAATACAACCTATTGCGATTATAATCTCTATGCTTGTTTCTTCTCTTATTTGGCGACGCAGCGGCGTTCATGAACGACTGGCAACTTTTGCCATTTCGCCAGGTCTGTAATCTCCCCGAACAGCCCCTGGCAAGTCCCACCTAATCACTTGATAAACATTGTGCCCTGAAAAACACTGTAGATTTATCTGATGTCACAGTGTCCACTAAACAAGGGGCCAGCTTAGCTCTACACACAGGACAAGTGAAGTTGTTTTTAAACCACTCTGCGAGACCACATTCACGGAAAAAATGGTCACATCACGGAACATCAATTGACTCCAACACCTGTGGACTCTTATTAGGTATATTTTCAGATTCTAGGTTGTCTATCCCCCCACCTCCCTATTCCCCCATGTGCAGCGATATTGGGTCTGCAGGCAGATATAGCATATCTTTTTCAAATACAACCTATTGCGATTATAATCTCTATGCTTGTTTCTTTTCTTAATTGGCGACGCAGCGGCGTTCATGAACAACTGGCAACTTTTGGCATTTCGCCATGTGACAGGAAAAACAAAAACAAAAAACAAACACACAGAACACTAAACTGGGTACCTGTGGTAAAGGTAGTTCAGTAACAAAGAAGCACGTAAAAATTTGAGAACTGTCCCCTCATACATTTGTTCATCTTCTATTAGTTCAGGTTTATACTTCACTTCATTCTTCCACACTACATGCAGCTGTAACCATTAATTGAATCACTATATTGAACAAACACAAATATATTAAACTCAAGTTCATTTTTTTCCATTGTTTCATCTGTGATCTTTCTTTCTTTATTTTTCATATTTTGTTTTTTGCGCAAATATCATAATATAACTGAAACGTGCAGTGGAACTTTAAAAAACTACATCCAACTGTGGAATTAACATTGACAGTTACTCCAAACCATCGATGTTCTAACTGATTTCTTTTTGTCCACTTGTACTGTGTGTAGCATGCTTGGTTTGGTGTAAATGCATTTGTTTAAAAAAGCAAAATTCCCAAAAGCTATCAATTCGTATAAGTCAATCGATTCCAATAGGAACTGGCTTTTGGAAATTTTTCCCTATATATATATAGGCTATTATCACTACAGATACAAATACTTTCAAGATTTAAATGAATAATTCATATAGAATATCAAATTAAGTTGTATTTTGACAAAGATGTATTTCAAACAAAGAAATGTATGTCTTAATTCAAGCATAAGAACTGCCACTATACATTTCTTTGGAAAAATTCTTAATTTGCTAGTTTAAAAGCTATGGTTGCTGTCAAAAATGTCATTGTATTTTTTTCTAATTTTGATTTAGCATGCTAGGAGAGCATTATGAGTCTATCTTTTCAAAACTATAACCACCATTTCAAGTTTTGTCATTGACTTTCAACCACATAACTGTAACAAAACAACACCGGCGACTAAATAACTATATTTGAAAATAAAAATAATGACCTAAAGGGATGCACAGATATTGATTGTAAAACACTATATAACCAATTATATATCCATCACTATTGTATCTTTTGTATTTTGTTCCTAATTTCATGTATGACTTATTACTCTGTTAACTGATGTTCCTTGGTGTGACTTAGAAAACACTGGATCTTAAGTGAAAACTGAGAAAAACAGTGATGTATATGTATGCTATGTTTAACTAGTGGTATAATTTTGTAACAAAGATTTTTTTACAACTCTGGAAGCGACTGGCAACCCAGTGCAAGCAATCAGAGTTCTAATGTGCCTTCTAATCAAGACATATAGGGTAAATTGCATAGATTCAAAAATGACATATATATGTATATATATAGCAATCAAGTCGGATGATAGCATACATAAACACAGCTGTTAATCAAATGCTAACCTGTACGAAAATTATGGTGGACGGCAGGCCTAGGGTTGCCAATGCTATTTATTTGTCATCTTCTGAATTGCACCGATCCGGGAGGGCGCCTATGCTGTGGAGGATCTATGTCGTAGCCATCAGGCTCCCAATAATTATAATTGTGATTTTCTGGTATATTCTGCAATCTCCCCGAACAGCCCCTGGCAAGACCCACCTAATCACTTGATAAACATTGTGCCCTGAAAAACACTGCAGATTTATCCGATGTCACAGTGCCCACTAAACAAGGGGCCAGCTTAGCTGTACACACAGGACAAGTGAAGTTGTTTTTAAACCACTCTGCGAGACCACATTCACGGAACAAATGGTCACATGACTGAACATCAATTGACTCCAACACCTGTGGACTCTTATTAGGTATATTTTCAGATTCTAGGTTGTCTATCCTCCCACCTCCCTATTCCCCCCATGTGCAGCGATATTGTGTCTGCAGGCAGATATAGCATATCTTTTTCAAATACAACCTATTGCGATTATAATCTCTATGCTTGTTTCTTCTCTTATTTGGCGACGCAGCGGCGTTCATGAACGACTGGCAACTTTTGCCATTTCGCCAGGTCTGTAATCTCCCCGAACAGCCCCTGGCAAGTCCCACCTAATCACTTGATAAACATTGTGCCCTGAAAAACACTGTAGATTTATCTGATGTCACAGTGTCCACTAAACAAGGAGCCAGCTTAGCTCTACACACAGGACAAGTGAAGTTGTTTTTAAACCACTCTGCGAGACCACATTCACGGAAAAAATGGTCACATCACGGAACATCAATTGACTCCAACACCTGTGGACTCTTATTAGGTATATTTTCAGATTCTAGGTTGTCGATCCCCCCACCTCCCTATTCCCCCCATGTGCAGCGATATTGGGTCTGCAGGCAGATATAACATATCTTTTTCAAATACAACCTATTGCGATTATAATCTCTATGCTTGTTTCTTCTCTTAATTGGCGACGCAGCGGCGTTCATGAACGACTGGCAACTTTTGCCATTTCGCCGGGTGACAGGAAAAACAAAAACAAAAAAACAAACAGACAGAACACTAAACTTGGTACCTGTGGTACATGTAGTTCAGTAATAAAGAAGCAAGTAAAAATTTGAGAACTGTCCCCTCATACACTTGTTCATCTTCTATTAGTTCAGGTTTATACTTCACTTCATTCTTCCACACTACATGCAGCTGTAACCATTAATTGAATCACTATATTGAACAAACACAAATATATTAAACTCAAGTTCATTTTTTTCCATTGTTTCATCTGTGATCTTTCTTTCTTTATTTTTCATATTTTGTTTTTTGCGCAAATATCATAATATAACTGAAACGTGTAGTGGAACTTTAAAAAACTACATCCAACTGTGGAATTAACATTGACAGTTACTCCAAATCATCGATGTTCTAACTTATTTCTTTTTGTCCCCTTGTACTGTGTGTAGCATGCTTGGTTTGGTGTAAATGCATTTGTTTAAAAAAGCAAAATTCAGAAAAGCTATCAATTCGTATAAGTCAATCGATTCCAATAGGAACTGGGTTTTGGAAATTTTTCCCTATATATATAGGCTATTATCACTACAGATACAAATACTTTCAAGATTTAAATGAATAATTCATATAGAATATCAAATTAAGTTGTATTTTGAGAAAGATGTATTTCAAACAAAGAAATGTATGTCTTAATTCAAGCATAAGAACTGCCACTATACATTTCTTTTGAAAAATTATTAATTTGCTAGTTTAAAAGCTGTGGTTGCTGTCAAAAATGTCATTGTATTTTTTTTCTAATTTTGATTTAGCTTGCTAGGAGAGCATTATGAGTCTATCTTTTCAAAACTATAACTACAATTTCAAGTTTTGTCATTGACTTTCAAACACATAACTGTAACAAAACAACACCTGCGACTAAATAACTATATTTGAAAATAAAAATAATGACCTAAAGGGATGCACAGATATTGATTGTAAAACACTATATAACCAATTATATATCCATCACTATTGTATCTTTTGTATTTTGTTCCTAATTTCATGTATGACTTATTACTCTGTTAACTGATGTTCCTTGGTGTGACTTAGAAAACACTGGATCTTAAGTGAAAACTGAGAAAAACAGTGATGTATATGTATGCTATGTTTAACTAGTGGTATAATTTTGTAACAAAGATTTTTTTACAACTCTGGAAGCGACTGGCAACCCAGTGCAAGCAATCAGAGTTCTAATGTGCCTTCTAATCAAGACATATAGGGTAAATTGCATAGATTCAAAAATGACATATATATGTATATATATAGCAATCAAGTCGGATGATAGCATACATAAACACAGCTGTTAATCAAATGCTAACCTGTACGAAAATTATGGTGGACGGCAGGCCTAGGGTTGCCAAAGCTATTTATTTGTCATCTTCTGAATTGCACCGATCCGGGAGGGCGCCTATGCTGTGGAGGATCTATGTCGTAGCCATCAGGCTCCCAATAATTATAATTGTGATTTTCTGGTATATTCTGCAATCTCCCCGAACAGCCCCTGGCAAGACCCACCTAATCACTTGATAAACATTGTGCCCTGAAAAACACTGCAGATTTATCCGATGTCACAGTGTCCACTAAACAAGGGGCCAGCTTAGCTGTACACACAGGACAAGTGAAGTTGTTTTTAAACCACTCTGCGAGACCACATTCACGGAAAAAATGGTCACATGACTGAACATCAATTGACTCCAACACCTGTGGACTCTTATTAGGTATATTTTCCGATTCTAGGTTGTCCATCCCCCCACCTCCCTATTCCCCCCATGTGCAGCGATATTGGGTCTGCAGGCAGATATAGCATATCTTTTTCAAATACAACCTATTGCGATTATAATCTCTATGCTTGTTTCTTCTCTTATTTGGCGACGCAGCGGCGTTCATGAACGACTGGCAACTTTTGCCATTTCGCCAGGTCTGTAATCTCCCCGAACAGCCCCTGGCAAGTCCCACCTAATCACTTGATAAACATTGTGCCCTGAAAAACACTGTAGATTTATCTGATGTCACAGTGTCCACTAAACAAGGGGCCAGCTTAGCTCTACACACAGGACAAGTGAAGTTGTTTTTAAACCACTCTGCGAGACCACATTCACGGAAAAAATGGTCACATCACGGAACATCAATTGACTCCAACACCTGTGGACTCTTATTAGGTATATTTTCAGATTCTAGGTTGTCTATCCCCCCACCTCCCTATTCCCCCATGTGCAGCGATATTGGGTCTGCAGGCAGATATAGCATATCTTTTTCAAATACAACCTATTGCGATTATAATCTCTATGCTTGTTTCTTTTCTTAATTGGCGACGCAGCGGCGTTCATGAACAACTGGCAACTTTTGGCATTTCGCCATGTGACAGGAAAAACAAAAACAAAAAACAAACACACAGAACACTAAACTGGGTACCTGTGGTAAAGGTAGTTCAGTAACAAAGAAGCACGTAAAAATTTGAGAACTGTCCCCTCATACATTTGTTCATCTTCTATTAGTTCAGGTTTATACTTCACTTCATTCTTCCACACTACATGCAGCTGTAACCATTAATTGAATCACTATATTGAACAAACACAAATATATTAAACTCAAGTTCATTTTTTTCCATTGTTTCATCTGTGATCTTTCTTTCTTTATTTTTCATATTTTGTTTTTTGCGCAAATATCATAATATAACTGAAACGTGCAGTGGAACTTTAAAAAACTACATCCAACTGTGGAATTAACATTGACAGTTACTCCAAACCATCGATGTTCTAACTGATTTCTTTTTGTCCACTTGTACTGTGTGTAGCATGCTTGGTTTGGTGTAAATGCATTTGTTTAAAAAAGCAAAATTCCCAAAAGCTATCAATTCGTATAAGTCAATCGATTCCAATAGGAACTGGCTTTTGGAAATTTTTCCCTATATATATATAGGCTATTATCACTACAGATACAAATACTTTCAAGATTTAAATGAATAATTCATATAGAATATCAAATTAAGTTGTATTTTGACAAAGATGTATTTCAAACAAAGAAATGTATGTCTTAATTCAAGCATAAGAACTGCCACTATACATTTCTTTGGAAAAATTCTTAATTTGCTAGTTTAAAAGCTATGGTTGCTGTCAAAAATGTCATTGTATTTTTTTCTAATTTTGATTTAGCATGCTAGGAGAGCATTATGAGTCTATCTTTTCAAAACTATAACCACCATTTCAAGTTTTGTCATTGACTTTCAACCACATAACTGTAACAAAACAACACCGGCGACTAAATAACTATATTTGAAAATAAAAATAATGACCTAAAGGGATGCACAGATATTGATTGTAAAACACTATATAACCAATTATATATCCATCACTATTGTATCTTTTGTATTTTGTTCCTAATTTCATGTATGACTTATTACTCTGTTAACTGATGTTCCTTGGTGTGACTTAGAAAACACTGGATCTTAAGTGAAAACTGAGAAAAACAGTGATGTATATGTATGCTATGTTTAACTAGTGGTATAATTTTGTAACAAAGATTTTTTTACAACTCTGGAAGCGACTGGCAACCCAGTGCAAGCAACCAGAGTTCTAATGTGCCTTCTAATCAAGACATATAGGGTAAATTGCATAGATTCAAAAATGACATATATATGTATATATATAGCAATCAAGTCGGATGATAGCATACATAAACACAGCTGTTAATCAAATGCTAACCTGTACGAAAATTATGGTGGACGGCAGGCCTAGGGTTGCCAATGCTATTTATTTGTCATCTTCTGAATTGCACCGATCCGGGAGGGCGCCTATGCTGTGGAGGATCTATGTCGTAGCCATCAGGCTCCCAATAATTATAATTGTGATTTTCTGGTATATTCTGCAATCTCCCCGAACAGCCCCTGGCAAGACCCACCTAATCACTTGATAAACATTGTGCCCTGAAAAACACTGCAGATTTATCCGATGTCACAGTGCCCACTAAACAAGGGGCCAGCTTAGCTGTACACACAGGACAAGTGAAGTTGTTTTTAAACCACTCTGCGAGACCACATTCACGGAACAAATGGTCACATGACTGAACATCAATTGACTCCAACACCTGTGGACTCTTATTAGGTATATTTTCAGATTCTAGGTTGTCCATCCTCCCACCTCCCTATTCCCCCCATGTGCAGCGATATTGTGTCTGCAGGCAGATATAGCATATCTTTTTCAAATACAACCTATTGCGATTATAATCTCTATGCTTGTTTCTTCTCTTATTTGGCGACGCAGCGGCGTTCATGAACGACTGGCAACTTTTGCCATTTCGCCAGGTCTGTAATCTCCCCGAACAGCCCCTGGCAAGTCCCACCTAATCACTTGATAAACATTGTGCCCTGAAAAACACTGTAGATTTATCTGATGTCACAGTGTCCACTAAACAAGGAGCCAGCTTAGCTCTACACACAGGACAAGTGAAGTTGTTTTTAAACCACTCTGCGAGACCACATTCACGGAAAAAATGGTCACATCACGGAACATCAATTGACTCCAACACCTGTGGACTCTTATTAGGTATATTTTCAGATTCTAGGTTGTCGATCCCCCCACCTCCCTATTCCCCCCATGTGCAGCGATATTGGGTCTGCAGGCAGATATAACATATCTTTTTCAAATACAACCTATTGCGATTATAATCTCTATGCTTGTTTCTTCTCTTAATTGGCGACGCAGCGGCGTTCATGAACGACTGGCAACTTTTGCCATTTCGCCGGGTGACAGGAAAAACAAAAACAAAAAAACAAACAGACAGAACACTAAACTTGGTACCTGTGGTACATGTAGTTCAGTAATAAAGAAGCAAGTAAAAATTTGAGAACTGTCCCCTCATACACTTGTTCATCTTCTATTAGTTCAGGTTTATACTTCACTTCATTCTTCCACACTACATGCAGCTGTAACCATTAATTTAATCACTATATTGAACAAACACACAAATATATTAAACACAAGTTCATTTTTTTCCATTGCTTCATCTGTGATCTTTCTTTCTTTATTTTCGATATTTTTTTTTGCGCAAATATCATCATATAACTGAAACGTGTAGTGGAACTTTAAAAAACTACATCCAACTGTGGAATTAACATTGACAGTTACTCCAAATCATCGATGTTCTAACTTATTTCTTTTTGTCCCCTTGTACTGTGTGTAGCATGCTTGGTTTGGTGTAAATGCATTTGTTTAAAAAAGCAAAATTCAGAAAAGCTATCAATTCGTATAAGTCAATCGATTCCAATAGGAACTGGGTTTTGGAAATTTTTCCCTATATATATAGGCTATTATCACTACAGATACAAATACTTTCAAGATTTAAATGAATAATTCATATAGAATATCAAATTAAGTTGTATTTTGAGAAAGATGTATTTCAAACAAAGAAATGTATGTCTTAATTCAAGCATAAGAACTGCCACTATACATTTCTTTTGAAAAATTATTAATTTGCTAGTTTAAAAGCTGTGGTTGCTGTCAAAAATGTCATTGTATTTTTTTTCTAATTTTGATTTAGCTTGCTAGGAGAGCATTATGAGTCTATCTTTTCAAAACTATAACTACAATTTCAAGTTTTGTCATTGACTTTCAACCACATAACTGTAACAAAACAACACCTGCGACTAAATAACTATATTTGAAAATAAAAATAATGACCTAAAGGGATGCACAGATATTGATTGTAAAACACTATATAACCAATTATATGTCCATCACTATTGTATCTTTTGTATTTTGTTCCTAATTTCATGTATGACTTATTACTCTGTTAACTGATGTTCCTTGGTGTGACTTAGAAAACACTGGATCTTAAGTGAAAACTGAGAAAAACAGTGATGTATATGTATGCTATGTTTAACTAGTGGTATAATTTTGTAACAAAGATTTTTTTACAACTCTGGAAGCGACTGGCAACCCAGTGCAAGCAATCAGAGTTCTAATGTGCCTTCTAATCAAGACATATAGGGTAAATTGCATAGATTCAAAAATGACATATATATGTATATATATAGCAATCAAGTCGGATGATAGCATACATAAACACAGCTGTTAATCAAATGCTAACCTGTACGAAAATTATGGTGGACGGCATGCCTAGGGTTGCCAAAGCTATTTATTTGTCATCTTCTGAATTGCACCGATCCGGGAGGGCGCCTATGCTGTGGAGGATCTATGTCGTAGCCATCAGGCTCCCAATAATTATAATTGTGATTTTCTGGTATATTCTGCAATCTCCCCGAACAGCCCCTGGCAAGACCCACCTAATCACTTGATAAACATTGTGCCCTGAAAAACACTGCAGATTTATCCGATGTCACAGTGTCCACTAAACAAGGGGCCAGCTTAGCTGTACACACAGGACAAGTGAAGTTGTTTTTAAACCACTCTGCGAGACCACATTCACGGAAAAAATGGTCACATGACTGAACATCAATTGACTCCAACACCTGTGGACTCTTATTAGGTATATTTTCCGATTCTAGGTTGTCCATCCCCCCACCTCCCTATTCCCCCCATGTGCAGCGATATTGGGTCTGCAGGCAGATATAGCATATCTTTTTCAAATACAACCTATTGCGATTATAATCTCTATGCTTGTTTCTTCTCTTATTTGGCGACGCAGCGGCGTTCATGAACGACTGGCAACTTTTGCCATTTCGCCAGGTCTGTAATCTCCCCGAACAGCCCCTGGGAAGTCCCACCTAATCACTTGATAAACATTGTGCCCTGAAAAACACTGTAGATTTATCTGATGTCACAGTGTCCACTAAACAAGGGGCCAGCTTAGCTCTACACACAGGACAAGTGAAGTTGTTTTTAAACCACTCTGCGAGACCACATTCACGGAAAAAATGGTCACATCACGGAACATCAATTGACTCCAACACCTGTGGACTCTTATTAGGTATATTTTCAGATTCTAGGTTGTCTATCCCCCCACCTCCCTATTCCCCCATGTGCAGCGATATTGGGTCTGCAGGCAGATATAGCATATCTTTTTCAAATACAACCTATTGCGATTATAATCTCTATGCTTGTTTCTTTTCTTAATTGGCGACGCAGCGGCGTTCATGAACAACTGGCAACTTTTGCCATTTCGCCATGTGACAGGAAAAACAAAAACAAAAAACAAACACACAGAACACTAAACTGGGTACCTGTGGTAAAGGTAGTTCAGTAACAAAGAAGCACGTAAAAATTTGAGAACTGTCCCCTCATACATTTGTTCATCTTCTATTAGTTCAGGTTTATACTTCACTTCATTCTTCCACACTACATGCAGCTGTAACCATTAATTGAATCACTATATTGAACAAACACAAATATATTAAACACAAGTTCATTTTTTTCCATTGTTTCATCTGTGATCTTTCTTTCTTTATTTTTCATATTTTGTTTTTTGCGCAAATATCATAATATAACTGAAACGTGCAGTGGAACTTTAAAAAACTACATCCAACTGTGGAATTAACATTGACAGTTACTCCAAACCATCGATGTTCTAACTGATTTCTTTTTGTCCACTTGTACTGTGTGTAGCATGCTTGGTTTGGTGTAAATGCATTTGTTTAAAAAAGCAAAATTCCCAAAAGCTATCAATTCGTATAAGTCAATCGATTCCAATAGGAACTGGCTTTTGGAAATTTTTCCCTATATATATATAGGCTATTATCACTACAGATACAAATACTTTCAAGATTTAAATGAATAATTCATATAGAATATCAAATTAAGTTGTATTTTGACAAAGATGTATTTCAAACAAAGAAATGTATGTCTTAATTCAAGCATAAGAACTGCCACTATACATTTCTTTGGAAAAATTCTTAATTTGCTAGTTTAAAAGCTATGGTTGCTGTCAAAAATGTCATTGTATTTTTTTCTAATTTTGATTTAGCATGCTAGGAGAGCATTATGAGTCTATCTTTTCAAAACTATAACCACAATTTCAAGTTTTGTCATTGACTTTCAACCACATAACTGTAACAAAACAACACCTGCGACTAAATAACTATATTTGAAAATAAAAATAATGACCTAAAGGGATGCACAGATATTGATTGTAAAACACTATATAACCAATTATATATCCATCACTATTGTATCTTTTGTATTTTGTTCCTAATTTCATGTATGACTTATTACTCTGTTAACTGATGTTCCTTGGTGTGACTTAGAAAACACTGGATCTTAAGTGAAAACTGAGAAAAACAGTGATGTATATGTATGCTATGTTTAACTAGTGGTATAATTTTGTAACAAAGATTTTTTTACAACTCTGGAAGCGACCGGCAACCCAGTGCAAGCAACCAGAGTTCTAATGTGCCTTCTAATCAAGACATATAGGGTAAATTGCATAGATTCAAAAATGACATATATATGTATATATATAGCAATCAAGTCGGATGATAGCATACATAAACACAGCTGTTAATCAAATGCTAACCTGTACGAAAATTATGGTGGACGGCAGGCCTAGGGTTGCCAATGCTATTTATTTGTCATCTTCTGAATTGCACCGATCCGGGAGGGCGCCTATGCTGTGGAGGATCTATGTGGTAGCCATCAGGCTCCCAATAATTATAATTGTGATTTTCTGGTATATTCTGCAATCTCCCCGAACAGCCCCTGGCAAGACCCACCTAATCACTTGATAAACATTGTGCCCTGAAAAACACTGCAGATTTATCCGATGTCACAGTGTCCACTAAACAAGGGGCCAGCTTAGCTGTACACACAGGACAAGTGAAGTTGTTTTTAAACCACTCTGCGAGACCACATTCACGGAAAAAATGGTCACATGACTGAACATCAATTGACTCCAACACCTGTGGACTCTTATTAGGTATATTTTCAGATTCTAGGTTGTCCATCCCCCCACCTCCCTATTCCCCCCATGTGCAGCGATATTGGGTCTGCAGGCAGATATAGCATATCTTTTTCAAATACAACCTATTGCGATTATAATCTCTATGCTTGTTTCTTCTCTTATTTGGCGACGCAGCGGCGTTCATGAACGACTGGCAACTTTTGCCATTTCACCAGGTCTGTAATCTCCCCGAACAGCCCCTGGCAAGTCCCACCTAATCACTTGATAAACATTGTGCCCTGAAAAACACTGTAGATTTATCTGATGTCACAGTGTCCACTAAACAAGGAGCCAGCTTAGCTCTACACACAGGACAAGTGAAGTTGTTTTTAAACCACTCTGCGAGACCACATTCACGGAAAAAATGGTCACATGACTGAACATCAATTGACTCCAACACCTGTGGACTCTTATTAGGTATATTTTCAGATTCTAGGTTGTCCATCCCCCCACCTCCCTATTCCCCCCATGTGCAGCGATATTGGGTTTTCAGGCAGATATAGCATATCTTTTTCAAATACAACCTATTGCGATTATAATCTATATGCTTGTTTCTTCTCTTATTTGGCGACGCAGCGGCGTTCATGAACGACTGGCAACTTTTGCCATTTCGCCAGGTCTGTAATCTCCCCGAACAGCCCCTGGCAAGTCCTACCTAATCACTTGATAAACATTGTGCCCTGAAAAACACTGTAGATTTATCTGATGTCACAGTGTCCACTAATCAAGGAGCCAGCTTAGCTCTACACACAGGACAAGTGAAGTTGTTTTTAAACCACTCTGCGAGACCACATTCACGGAAAAAATGGTCACATGACTGAACATCAATTGACTCCAACACCTGTGGACTCTTATTAGGTATATTTTCAGATTCTAGGTTGTCCATCCCCCCACCTCCCTATTCCCCCCATGTGCAGCGATATTGGGTCTGCAGGCAGATATAGCATATCTTTTTCAAATACAACCTATTGCGATTATTGTCTCTATGCTTGTTTCTTCTCTTATTTGTCGACTCAGCGGCGTTCATGAACGACTTGTAACTTTTGCCATTTCGACAGGTGACAGGAAAAAATAAACAAACAGACAGAACACTAAACACAGATATAGCATATCTTTTTCAAATACAACCTATTGCGATTATAATCTCTATGCTTGTTTCTTCTCTTAATTGGCGACGCAGCGGCGTTCATGAACGACTGGCAACTTTTGCCATTTCGCCGGGTGACAGGAAAAACAAAAACAAAAAAACAAACAGACAGAACACTAAACTTGGTACCTGTGGTACAGGTAGTTCAGTAATAAAGAAGCAAGGAAAAATTTGAGAACTGTACCCTCATACATTTGTTCATCTTCTATTAGTTCAGGTTTACACTTCACTTCATTCTTCCATACTACATGCAGCTGTAACCATTCATTTAATCACTATATTGAACAAACACAAATATATGAAACACAAGTTCATTTTTTTCCATTGTTTCATCTGTGATCTTTCTTTCTTTATTTTTACTCGGGCTTCGGAAGGAATGCCCGAGGTATAATTTGAGCGGGTTTTGTGTTTTTCTGTCTCCGCTGTTTTTAAATTTTCCGCACTTTTATTTCTTTCGGCTCCAGGTTTGTGATTGGATGCATTCATGTCGATTGTCGATTGTGATTGGTGAATTAATGACGTGTCATGTCAAACGTCCAAAAGCAGGTCAGGAACGCCTGGGACATCACAGTTCATTTGCTCTATTCATCACAGTATTCTGAAGTTTTTTTCGCTGTTCCTTTGCTATATTGCTGTGACATTTTTAGCTAATGCACAAATTATAATTTGTTTTAAGTAGTTTCGACAAGGTTTTTGTAATGCGTTTTATGACAAGCAAACTTTCCGAGCGGACAACAGAGTGAGTCTTTCACAAGTCCGTTCGATCGAATTGAGCTACCTCGCAAGTCTTTGTAAGTTAAACTACAAAAGAAGGCTACTTAGTCTGCGACCTGCAGACTCGTCGGATTTACGAAAGCTCCGTGGAATTTGCTGTTTTTAAGCTGGAATCATACAAAGGATCATTGTAAGTGAAACAACTATTATTTTAAATACCAAGAAATTTAAGCTGACTCTGACAAGATTGATTGCAGACAATTGCTTGGTATTACGGAACAAGCACATGACTGTGAAAAGTTTATATCAACACCGTTATTGATACTCAAGTGTCCACAAAAACAACTTGCAAAGACAGTGAGACAAAACAGAAGAAAATGTTTAACAGTTGTGATTTGTTACGAACGCAACAGACATAAACTACTTTGTTGTCGATCGAAGTGAACACTAATCAAGTGATTGATTGAACGACCCAATTATGGGATTAAAAAAGAACAGATATAATATAGATCGCTTTGTTATTTGTCAAAAGATGAATAGGAAGACCCATTTGCAATTGTTGCAATAAAATTTAACAGCGAGGACGAACTATAGTGTGTAACAATACTTCAAGAATTGTACTACAGCCCTGCAGGACCTGCAGTACGATTATTATCTTGAGCAGATTTCTTGATGTCCAGTGTGTACAGAATTGTTTTAGAGTGTATATATTCAGTTTTTAAGTGTTTAAATTGGGATTTGAGTAATTGCCAAGCAATTCACAAGTTTATGGAGAAAGATTTTATAAACTTCAGATATCTGTGTCTCTTATAATAACATTGGACTAATAGATCAATGTTATGCTCCAGTGCTCATGATCCGGCGGTAGTGGGTTCGAATCCCGCTCATGCTACATTATTTTTTTCTTTTTAAATCTATCTGTTTATTTTTTCTTCTTGACAAGATGTTTTCAAAAATACCAAGAAACAAAATGTTTATTTTCGGCTAACATGTATTGTTGAAATCAAACGAAATTTCACATCTGTTTATTAATGAATATGTAGTAACAGAAAAGTTTTTTGGTGGTTATTGTTTTTAAAGGTTAGAATAAAGAGCTTGTCAATATTTATCGCTGTTATCTTGTGCTATTTACCTGTTGACAACAACTTTGTTTTTTTTTCACAAATGAAATGCTTGCTGATTGCGTTTGGCAAGCAGACAACTTCAAAATGAGGATACAGAATTTAATTTTTGGCGTATAAAAATAGATAAGAGAAGCCCGAGTTCACGCAGCTATGGGTCTAGTTCATATTTTTTTTGCGCAAATATCATCATATAACTGAAACGTGTAGTGGAACTTTAAAAAACTACATCCAACTGTCGAATTAACATTGACAGTTACTCCAAACCATCGATGTTCTAACTTATTTCTTTTTGTCCCCTTGTACTGTGTGTAGCATGCTTGGTTTGGTGTAAATGCATTTGTTTAAAAGAGGAAAATTCCCAAAAGCTATCAATTCGTATAAGTCAATCAATTCCAATAGGAACTGGCTTTTGGAAATTTTCCCCTATATATATATAGGCTATTATCACTACAGATACAACTACTTTCAAGATTTAAATGAATAATTCATATATAATATCAAAGTAAGTTGTATTTTGACAAAGATGTATTTCAAACAAAGAAATGTATGTCTTAATTCAAGCACAAGAACTGGCACTATACATTTCTTTGGAAAAATTCTTAATTTGCTAGTTTAAAAGCTGTGGTTGCTGTCAAAAATGTCATTGTATTTTTTTTCTAATTTTGATTTAGCATGCTAGGAGAGCATTATGAGTCTATCTTTTCAAAACTATAACCACCATTTCAAGTTTTGTCATTGACTTTCAACCACGTAACTGTAACAAAACAACACCTGCGACTAAATAACTATATTTGAAAATATAAATAATGACCTAAAGGGATGAACAGATATTGATGGTAAAACACTATATACCCAATAATATATCCATCACTATTGTATCTTTTGTATTTTGTTCCTAATTTCAAGTATGAATGATTGCTCGGTCAACTGCTGTTCCCTGGTGTGACTTAAAAAATACACTGGCTATATAGTGAAAACTGAGAAAAACAGCTATGTATATGTATGTTATGTTTAATTAGTGGTATAATTTTGTAACAAAGATTTTTCTTTTACAACTCTGGAATCCTTCTAATAAAAACATATAGGGTAAATATCATAAATTAAAAAATGACATATAAATAAATATAGCAATCAAGTCGGATGATAGCATACATAAACACAGCTGTTAATCAAATGCTAACCTGTACGAAAATTATGGTGGACGGCAGGCCTAGGGTTGCCAATGCTATTTATTTGTGATCTTCTGAATTGCACCGATCCGGGAGGGCGCCTATGCTGTGGAGGATCTATGTCGTAGCCATCAGGCTCCCAATAATTATAATTGTGATTTTCTGGTATATTCTGCAATTTCCCCGACCAGCCCCTGGCAAGACCCACCTAATCACTTGACAAACATTGTGCCCTGAAAAACACTGCAGATTTATCCGATGTCACAGTGTCCACTAAACAACGGGCCAGCTTAGCTGTACACACAGGACAAGTGATGTTGTTTTTAAACCACTCTGCGAGACCACATTCACGGAAAAAATGGTCACATGACTGAACATCAATTGACTCCAACACCTGTGGACTCTTATTAGGTATATTTTCAGATTCTAGGTTGTCTATCCCCCCACCTCCCTATTCCACCCATGTGCAGCGATATTGGGTCTGAAGGCAGATATAACATATCTTTTTCAAATACAACCTATTGCGATTATAATCTCTATGCTTGTTTCTTCTCTTAATTGGCGACGCAGCGGCGTTCATGAACGACTGGCAACTTTTGCCATTTCGCCAGGTGACAGGAAAGAATAAATAAACAAACAGACAGAACACTAAACTGGGTACCTATGGTGCAGGTAGTTCAGTAATAAAGAAGCAAGTAAAAATTTGAGAACTGTCCCCTCATACATTTGTTCATCTTCTATTAGTACAGGTTTACACTTCACTTCATTCTTCCATACTACATGCAGCTGTAACCATTCATTTAATCACTACATTGAACAAACACAAATATATTAAACACAAGTTCATGTTTTCCATTGTTTCATCTGTGATCTTTCTTTCTTTATTTTTCATATTTTTTTTGCGCAAATATCATCATATAACTGAAACGTGTAGTGGAACTTAAAAAAACTACATCCAACTGTCGAATTAACATTGACAGTTACTCCAAACCATCGATGTTCTAACTGATTTCTTTTTGTCCCCTTGTACTGTGTGTAGCATGCTTGGTTTGGTGTAAATGCATTTGTTTAAAAGAGGAAAATTCCCAAAAGCCATCCATTCGTACAAGTCAATAAATTCCAATAGGAACTGGCTTTTGGAAATTTTTCCCTGTATATATATAGGCTATTATCACTACAGATACAACTACTTTCAAGATTAAAATGAATAATTCATATAGAATATCAAATTAAGATGTATTTTGACAAATAATAATAATAATAATTTATTAACTTGTAAAGCGCATGCTCAATAAAAATTATCACTTGCGCTATAAATTAAAATCAATTAAATATTTCACTAGTATAATATAATGCATAAAATAATAATGAAAAAGAAAGTGTCACTGTTCATAAGATATCATGTGAATTTAAAATTAAAATATATAATCAATGCATATATACAGTAATAAGAAATTATTTATGGTATAAAATATATATAATAAAACAACCTATTCAAGAATAATATTATGAATTGTAATGTAACTTAAAATAATATGTTTTTAAGTGTCGCTTAAATTCATGAACTGAATTAAGTTCTCTGATTGCTCTTGGAAGAGTGTTCCACAACTTAGGCGCTGCCATGATAAAAGATCTATCACCAATGGTAGCCTTTGATTTTATCGGTGGTACTGATAGTAATAATGATGTGGTGGAACGTAAGTTATATCTCTGGGATTCTTTAACTTTAATTAGGTCTCTTATGTACTCGGGGCCGTCCCCATGAATAGCTTTAAATGTGATAATGAGTATTTTGAAATTGACACGATAACGAATAGGTAGCCAATGCAGTTCACGGAGAAGCGGTGTGACATGGCAGAATCTTGGAGCTTTGTAAATAAGTCTTGCAGCACTGTTCATTACTCTTTGTAGTTTATTTAGCTGACAGTCAGGTAAGCCATAAAGTAGAGAGTTACAATAGTCAACTCGACTGGTAATGAAAGCATGTATTAGTTGTTTTGTGACATCAGTAGACAGGTATTTTCGAATTCTAGAAATGTTATGTAGATAGTAATATGCACTGCCGCATATCTTGCTGATGTGCGATGACATGCACATTTGCGAATCAAACCACGCTCCCAGGTTGCGAACAGATGAGACAGGTACAACATCAGACGAGCCAACAGTAATGCTACCAATGTCCACTTTACTCAGTTGTTGCTTAGTGCCTAATACAAAGATGTATTTCAAACAAAGAAATGAATGTCTTAATTCAAGCATACGAACTGCCACTATACTTTTCTTTGGAAAAAATTCTTAATTTGCTAGTTTAAAAGCTGTGGTTGCTGTCAAAAATTTCATGCCCTGTGAAACCACTCTGCGAGACAACATTCATGGAAAAACTTGTAAAATCACGAAACAGCAATTGACTCCAACACCTGTGCACTCTCCTTAGGTTCAGATTCTAGTTTGTGCATCCCCCCAACTCCCTAATGCCCTCGCCCCCCACCCCACAATGTGCAGCGATATTGGGTCTGCAGACAGATATAACATATCTTTTTCAAATACAACCTATTGTGATTATAATCTCTGTGCCTGTTTCTTCTCTTATTCGGCAGCGCAGCGGCGGCCACGACGAGATATTGAAATGAACTCTTTTAATCAACTGAGCGAGCTAGTATAACAATAAATTATTAACCCTTAGTGAAACAAAACCAGACCTCAAGAATTTATAGTCCGCATCTACTATGGGCATAAGCACATACTAAAAAAACCTTTGTAATTATAGAAACTAGATCCACTGTTCGCTGGATGGATGACCTTAATGTGCTTGCCATCAGCGGCACCTATACAGTGTGGTAGCTGGCATTGTTCTCCAAAAGACTGTGCAATCTGATTCCATTCCTCGGGAGTTTGGGGACACTACAAGAAGTCATCTTTTAGTACTTGGCAGATATCATGAATCACCCAAGGAATGGCTGTAGATAAAGTTGACACGCTCATTCTGTATGGGTACTGGAGGCTGCTGTAGGCTTCCCCTGTGACCAGGTAGCATAGGCTAACTGCCAAACTCTTCTCGGCTGAGATACTTTCCCGCATGTTAGTTTCTTTTTTCTCAATAAAAGGTCTATGTTTTGCCAACAATTCCTACGAAAACGTTTTCACAATTATCAAATGCGTGTTTCGGTACAGCCAATCCCATTATTTTCAGTAAAAAATGGTAACAAACGAATATATTTTAAAACTTACTTCAAATAAGCAAATAAATTAGTAAATAAATAATAATTCATGTAAAAGCTGCTGGTGCACACTGAAGTGACTTCTTCAAGACAGCAACTTCCTCACCCAAACAGATTTCGCTTTCCTTTGTTGTCTTTTTTCGCAACAAAATGGCAACAGCTATCAAAGACCAGTTCGCCTTTCTGCCATTACTCGCCCCAGGCCCAATTTTTGCGAACTGAGCAAGTCGCAGGTAATTTTTTTGTGTGTAGCCTACGAAAAGTCATAGCGTGTAAATGGAGTTGTAGTAGCCTACGACTAGTCGTACTGTGTAAATCGGCCTTAAGTGTGACCTATTTTTGAATATAGGCCATACGGTTGTAAACCAACTTTCCATCTTCGTCTCTAAGCTTAATTAGTGGAAGTCGTTCATGGTTTTCTGCTGTACATGCTAGCCAGGTTGCCTACTTTTTGAGTGCCATCATCTAGTTCTACACTTGGGTTATCCACATCCATGAACAGCATTTTATCTTCAATTTCAATGACTTCGAGTTGGTTTGGACATTTCTTTGAGGCATTTTCTTCTTGTTGGTGTGTAGTCCAGTTGTTCTATGTCAGTACCACCTGTCATCCCCACTATCTACAGCTGTGGTGCTTCAATTTGTGAATATATTTGACTAGATATTCTTGGTCAGTCAGGTGGATGGCAGGATTATATAATTCTCTCACCAAAAACAGCATCATACCTAATAATAATAATAGTAACTATAGTAGTTATTAAAAAAAACGTTTTTTATAATCAATATGAAGGAAAATTTTCGCAAGGTGAAATAGCGCACGAAGTGTTTAATAAAGGTGCTACATTAGCAAATTGTAGGGGATTTCTAAATCGACTTTGGGTCGCCTGTTTGTCAAATTCAAGTGTATTATTTTAAAACGAACAATATTCTTGAAGAACACACAAGCTTGTCTCGCTCACATATTTCAGCTGAGGAACTCGGTGTTGTGTGACATGTCACAAATGCCAGCGAGACTAGCAATAAGCCTGAAGCGTGATGACGTTTTGCCCTCGTATCTGGACCAGAATCCTTTTCACATTGCTTTTTGTTCACTAATTATGACTATTTTTCCAGTATTTTCGAGGGAATATTAAAAAGTTTGAACATAAAAGGACTTTAAAAACTCGAATGGAAACAGGGATAAAACATAATCTCGCGTCAGGGCTATTGACATGTCATGTGCAGTGGATAACTGGGATAGATAACGATCGTGCTCGATAAATGATTTATCTTATGTTTTGTTCAGATACGACCCATTAGCAGACCAAGTGAACTTCAGGGGTTGTTCTACAATGGTCACAAACGAGTTCATTGCTCACAATTTGAACAGGTTATTGCCGCCAATGGACTGCCTGCCTGGATGTATGGACCTGTTGGTAAGATTCAATATAACGGAACTTTATTTTGATGATTCACGACAAAATGCGACTTTTTTAATTTTAATTATAGAGGGAAGAAGACAGGAGGCAGCGATTTTGAGGATGTCTGGCTTGTACAATGAGTTAGAAAGACATTCATGGGCTGTTAATGGTGATCCTTTGTGTGTTTATGGAGACACCGCCTATCCTTTACGGATTCATCTCCAAACTCCTTACAGAAACGGTGTAAACTTCACTCCACAGCAACTCCTTTTTAATAGCGGAGCTCCGCGCGGCCGAAGGCCCGCGCGAGCGGAGCACCATAATTAAGAACAAATGGTAAACCATCGAGCTCATTTGAAATCGACCACAGGAAGCCCGGAATTCAAAAATACGTACAACGTCCGTCCGTACATACATACATACATACATACATACCTCCATACATATGTCCGTCCGTGTACACTGACGCGCAAACTTGCTGACTAGTTTTAGTGAGCCGAAGTTTTCGCGCTAAAACTTTGACAAATTTTATATTCGTGACATTATAGGAAATTTGCTGTCCTCGACACACTACGCACACAAAAAAGGTCTTTAGCAAATTATTTTCAGTTTACTAAAACCTTAACAAGACTGGTTTTCACTGTTTAAAACTAAAAAAAAATATTTCTACAATGGACAAGAAGAAAAAAACTGGTAAAGCTAAGCCGCTGGTTAAAAGTGTTTTGACAGAGTAAAAAAAAACAACAACAAAGACTAGGAAAAGAAACACGAAGGACTTTCAACGAAGAAAAGCAAAGCGAGCTGAGCGAGAAAGAAATCGTCAACTGACAAGTGTAGAAGAAATTTTACCTAAGCAGATAGTAACTGGTCAACAAAGGCAATCATAGAAAACTTTAGCGAATCATAAAAAGACAATTTTAGAGAAGGAGGAATCCTCAGAAAAAAAGCAAAAGGAAAAGGACAACATACGAAAAGACTGAAGGCGCTCCAGGATTCATTCAACTGAGTCAAATGGCTTTGGAAGAAGAAATAAGCAAGAGATCAGGAGTCATCTGTCTCTGGTAAGAAGCGAAAACTTAGTATTATTTTTGCTTTAATTTAATCACTAAGAAAGAAAGAAAAATTTACAAAAATAAATTGATTTTATTTCTCAAGCAAGGACAGTGGTCGATTCGTTGACATAGCAACCGCAAATCTGTCGTAGAAGAAAATGGCGGACTACTTGTGTGGAGTGTTAGCTGTCGTTAACGTTGGCTGTTAAAGGAATCCTTTATGGATTTGCACAATTATTTCAATGACCTTTTGTCCTTTGTAAATTAGCATTATCACTGGAGAAGTGCAGGTTAGTGTTTTCTCTCCAACAGTACACTTTTATTTCTGAAATTCTCTTCGTGAAGTCTTTCTTTAGCCAAGTTTTGTTTACAAACTTACCTTATTATATAAGCCTAAATACCTTGTAGAGTAAAATGTCTGTCTTTTAAATCATGTAAATTACTCAACACTCGCGTTTCTAGTTTTTCTGTAGTCGAGAAATTATGTTTAAGAATTGCCTTGAAATATATATCGCCAAGAAAATATTATGCAATTTGTTGAAAAAGCCACTACTTAAGTTTTGACATTTTTCTTTGAGAAAATAACGTAAAGCAGCATTTAATTCATTTTGATAAACTCAGATAAGAGATGAGTCTTAATATTCTAGAACATGAGTTTATAGTGATGAGCTGTTATTGCATAAGTATATGTACAACTGAAACCATTGGTTTTCATTCTCACTACATCTGTAATAATGTGTATAAGGGTAAACAAATTACATTTATGGATAAGTGACATTGATAGATACTATTTACTATTTAGAACAATATAGTGCTGATCCAACAATGGAAAACAATGCAATTAGCATAAAATTGTACTATTTAGCATTGCTAATCTTTGACAGATTTATTGTTTTTACATAAACATATTTTTAACTAAAATTAAACTTTAGTACATAAATATAATTTCCATCAATTCCAATTAAACAAATGAATGAAAAAAATCCAAATTCTGTCATATTTCATGGACATAAACAACAACTACAACAACGTTTATCTTAACTAAAATTACTAGCTATATTTGGTTTGTGATTTTCCCATTGTATGAGCAGATATTTTACAAGTTACAAGTCTTACGAGTTAAGATTTTGCAATTTTTTGAGCTTTTAGATTTGCATATCAACAAAATAATGATACAATATGGCAATACTTACTTAAAACCAATGTTTTTAGACAGTGTAGGCTAATTTGGCTCAAATCCCACTTGACTACTGCATTGTTTTATAGCGAAGCTCCGCGCTGGCCGATTGCCACCATAATTAAGAAAATATGGTAAACCATCGAGCTCATTTCAGATCGACCACAGGAAGCCCGGAATTCCAAATTCCGTACAACGTCCGTCCGTGTACTGCCGCGCAAAGTCGCTGACCAATTTTCAGCGCCGTCCACTGTTGTTTTGGCGCCAAAACTTTGACAAATTTTTAGACGCGTGCTGTCATAAGGCAGTTTGTTGATCTCAACACATCCATACAAACATACACAAAAAAAATCACCATTTTTGTCAATTTTTTTCCAAAAATAACTTCAACAAATATAAAACTTATTTCTAAAATGGGAAAGGAGCAAGAAAATGGTAAACTTAAGCTGCCGGCTAAAACAGCTTTGACGAAGGAAGAGAAACAAAGACGACGTGAAAATGAAAGAGAAAGACGAAGGAGTTTCAATGAAGAAAAGCGGAGAGCTGAGCGAGAAAGAAAGCGTGAGTGCAGAAGAATTTTACCGAAGCTGATAAAGAACATGAACGCGAAAGGAAAAGGCAAAACAGGGCGAACTTTAGCGAGGCAGAGAGAGAAAAAGAACTTGAAAGACTAAGAAGACAGACAAAGAATGTTACAGACGAAGACAGAGAAAGAGAGCGCCTAAGACAAAAGACAATCAGGGACAAATTTAGCCAAAGAGATTTGGAAAGAGAACGGCAAAGAAAAAGAGCAACCAGAGAAAATCTTAGTGAAGAGGATACTGACAGAGAGTCTGATAAAAATAGTGGCTCAATACCTGAGGCAGAAAAAAGAGCAAGAAATTATCAAGAGTCAACTGTCTCAGGTAAGATGGAAAATATTTCTGAAACCTAATCGACTACTTATAATTTTATAAGCTTAAAACATAGCAAAAACCCTTAAAAAAAATAATAATTGAGGGCTGAATAGGTTGGCATGGTAACTACAACTACGTCAAATCAACATGGCGGACTTGCCTGCAGGTACATAAAGTCATGCTGCAACGACAAACGATAATTATGGACCAATACAACTGTTTTAGTGAAATTCAAAGCACATTTTTAATGGTGTTATCGCAGATGAATGTCAGGTAAAAGTTTTCAATCCAACAAAACAATTTTATGATGTTTTTTTTCGCAATCGTGTAATGATAATCATATAGACATGAACTGCGGCCAGAATTTTCGTCCTTATAGTACGAAGAGTAAAAGCAAAACAGGTAAACAAAGCTTATCTAAATTATAATGTATACCAGCTTTGATAAACTTCTATTTCTCGAAGTGGTGGTATTGTTATGTAGTGTTTAATAAACAAGCAGGAGTGTTTTATCAGGTTTAAAAGCCCGAGCGAGCGGATTTATTCAATGAATGAGAGTTGAATTTTATTCTGTTGATGTTGGTTTGCCTAACACATGTTGCCTTAGTCAAATATTAGTGAGCATTTATAGTGGGAAAATCATTGTAATTTCTTCTTGATGATAGATTTACATTTTCTCATTCGTTCATTCATTCATTCATTGATGTTTTATTCATTCAGTTATTTCCTCCTGGATAACAACATTTTAGCTGGAAAGCTTTTAGAATGAGGAAATTATTGACCATGTATCTATTACACACTTGTTGCATTCAAATCAGAATACTTCTCATCTTTTGATTCTGGAATAATATTTTAATAATATTGCTGTTTCAGGGAGTGCAGAAGCATTAAGTGCAGATGGGTACACATATGTAAGTCAGGATGATGGGTTACATGGTGAACTGTTATGTCAAAGAACAGGATATAGAAGTGAAGTGACAGGTTTTCATTCTCAGAACAATAATGTGGAGGGTAAGTAATTCAATTATGTTCAATGAAGGTAGTTCGGGACCCTTGCTACTGCGCATTCTGCTCGCGCATGTGAAATCAAATAAAATTTCTCGTGCGGTTAAAGAGACATTTTGTGGTAGAGCTAAAATATGGTCATTCTTGAACTTTTTGTTAAAAAATAACATCATATCATTGCATACGGGCCTCAAAAGCAGCTAGTGCCTATTCCCGCGTGTCCAAAACATTCAAATCATAGTGACAGTGACACCTGATTATTTTCCATTTTTGTATTTGGCATAAACCCAGCTTTGAAATTTTGAAATAAAAAATACATGGTCTTCGAGACCAAAACATTGTAATTTTGACTTTTTTTGGGTAAAGTGTACAAAAAATTAATGAAGCTCTTCTTTTAAATCTCCGTAAAATATCTCAGTTGATGTCTTCTCCAAGGAATAAATTCATGACAGCTATAGCGAAGGGAGCATTTTGTCAGACTCTTATAGCAGATTTGTAAAAAACTTTCAAATTTGTTCGCAAGAATATAACTTTCAACAAATAGGGCTGCGCGGCCGTTCTAAAAATAAATGTCACGCCATTAGACCCCCCGTCTGACTCAGACAACATTGAGGTCAACTCTCTGAGTAAATGTATGGAAGATTACTGATACGGTCGCTATTTTTCTTTAATTTTGCTTTCTATACGTACAATATGGTTAGCACAAAATATTGCTGATGGGGGCAATGTAGAAGCGATTCAAGATATCCAAATAGATTGCCAAAATCTTAACAAGAAATGGTGAAATTAGGACCAAAAGTTTTCATATCGTACGTTTGTCGAGCCTTCGCAAGACCTCGAGCGTTGTAACAGATGGATTAGGGCTTGTTCTCGTAAGCATTTACGGCGGTATATTACCGTGGAGAATATAACTTTTTTGTTTGTTAGTTAATGTAAAAAACATGAAATGTATCATTCTTAATTTTTTATTGCAAGTTATTATATACAAAGCATCGAAATAGCAATATTTACAATAGCAAGAGTGCTACATGTGCTGCATTTTTTTATTGGATAATATGCGTTGTTATTCTTTTATAAACTGGAACAGAGAGAAAGGAAAATGGTAAAAAAATATAAATATTATTATGAATATAAAATTTCTATATAAATGCATATCTGCATGGATTATTATCAAACTTATATGTATTCACAAAAATATAAGCAAAAGGAATAGACTTTAAATGCTAAGAATTAAACAAGGCCTTGACATGGATGCACAGGATGCACAAATAACTGCACCAGTATGGACTGATAATGTTATTACAACATTGTGTGGCAAATCAGTTTACAAACGTAAGCGCGAACCCCGGGCGCGAACAAAATAATAATCTTCGGTCTTGTTATCTGAGATGTCGTGTACAAATCCAGAGTCTACATATTTTCGTCCATTCTTGATCAGCTTCTCTGTCACATGTCCAAGTCTTTCTACTTCATCTATTGTAAAAAATGTTTCTGAGTTCAAATAATTCTTATAATCAGGATACGATGGAAGTGATTCTACTGCGTATAGTATATGTAACCGTAGTTAATCTGCGCCGGTTTATGGTAAGATGGCCATGATTTCCAGCCAGAATTCAGTATATTTGGAACTTTACTTGAACAGCTTGAAGACGTTAGAATCATCTTTTCTTGTTTCTTTCTGAATTTCAAGATCGAGCCATTTTACACCATCAATACTTGGGTCAAGAATTCGATGGTTTCCTGACGCTATACAATCACGAACGCGCTCGACAAGATCGGGCCGTTTTCATGAGAGATTTTGTTCTCTACATTTTAACCAGCTTTTCAATTGATCGACAGTATAATTATTTGGGTCTCCCTCTAGCTGACAACCAGCAACCCTGTCATTTTCTGTTAAAAAACAACCTTTTTGTAGCTCATTTAGAGACGGCTTGCTAATTCCACCCATACATTTCTTTAGTAACAAGGTCACAAGTTTGTCTGAGTCACGGTAGGGGGTCTTTTCTCGTGACGTCATGGCCGCGCAGCCCTATTTGATGTTACTTCTTTTAGTTAAAATGGGGCAAAAAGGTGCCTTTTACCACCCCCCACAGTTCCAAAACAAGCCCGGTGACCCCTAATTTTTATTTTATTTTTGTTTTTCATATGTGTCAGTCCTTATGTAGAAAAAGTTTTAAAAAAATCTATCGGCGGGAAGTGTGGATCCCGAACTACCTTAAATGCCATATGAATAATGTTATTTTCATTGATCTATATATTGGACGACAATATCAAACAAACGTTTTAGAATAACTGTGCCATGTATTATAAAGCTGTGAACCTGAAGGAAGCTAAGTCAGACTAACAAGGCATTATTTTACCTGTGCATGCGCGAAATTGCCTTTTGAGACACCTCATCCTCATAGCGATGGATTTTTTTCCAACTTTAGAACATTTTAGAGCATAGAAAAGTCCAGTATAGTTTTAAATAACTTTAAGGTTATTGTTTAAGTTCCAGTCGTTCAATATTAGATTGATGATGCCTCGCTAAACGGAGTCAAAGTAATAGTATTTTGCGAACATGTGCGAAGAATCTTCGCCATTTGTTGCTTGTTTTTGCCTGAGAAGAGCTGTTGTTTCATCTCTTTTACAAAAAGACATGGTTCTAATCAATAAATTTAGGTAAGTATATAATAAATATGTTTTTATTTCATTATATGTTTTGAAATCGGATTATCCGAATTGGATTTTGCTTTGGTTTGAAATCTCTCGATATTATGCGCTGGAGTAATTATAGGTTATATCAAACGGGAAAATTCTCTTATTGGAGGGCAACAACCACTGAGTTATTTCTACTGATGAGAACCTAATTTCATCCTTATCATTGTGATGTGAAACTTGTTGTTGGCAAAATTTGGCTAATTAGGGGTTTCAAGTGAAATATTATTGATGGTGGTTTTAGCGGCAGACAGAATATCGGTTCCATTTTCAAATCAAGAGAATATTTTAGCCTTGCAGCTCTAAATTCTATCTTCCCAATTCGTGTGCTACAATCCCATTTATTTGTTTGCAAAATCGGTGATCTGACATTACAATGGACCGAAGTTTAAATTCACCTTGAATATTGTTGTTCATGAACATTTAATTTTGTGTCATAACATGAATTCTCGAACATCAACCACTGAGTTATAACTTGTTCTCTTATCTATGTTATGTACACTTTTATGTTATTAGGTGAGAACAACTGGGAAAATTTGGCGAAGAGACCAAAACATGGCTTCAAATTGACCTGTCACTGACATTCTGGCCTGCTGATTCAATGACTTCTGATTCAAATCGCTGGAATAAATATTTCATGGTTGTTTATTTGTTAATGTCAATGAATTAAATATTAAAGAAATGAAATAAGCGTTTGTATTGTACATTGTTTTTTTACATCTGTAAAAGAAGGCAAGAACAACAAGCGATAGTAAAAAAAATATTACACAACAAGCGCCATTTTGACAATATAGGCTTTGTGCGAGTCATTCCTGTGAGGAGCCCGCCACACAATTGTTAAGCTCAGCAGTTCAGCGCATGCGCAGGTAACCAGAAGTATTTTGTAATACTATTATCGAAAATGCAGAAATAAAAAATTGTGTATGCAAAGAACAAAATTCATAACCAAAATTGAAACATGCCTTCTGAATTTCTCTAAAAATTCTAATGTAGAGGAATCAAAGTTTATGCTATTGGGAAGAGGCTGACAATTTCTTTGCATGTTTATGGTTTTCATTGCTACCTAAAATTTTAAATAAGTTGTACTTGAATCCAAAATTGTAAAAAGAATGTTTACAGTGAAATACATATATGACTTAAGGAAACTATAATAACAAAAGTCAATATTTTTGGCTGTACAAAGTCTTCAACAAAGTCACAGAGCTTATAATGTCTTCAATCAAAACAATTTATAATTTGTATAATTAAAAGATCAGACAAACAGTCATATAATATTATTTTTTTTACAAAAAGGTCATTCAAAGTATTTTTGCATCCACAGATTTGGAGATTATATATCATTAAATTTTTTTACTAAATTTTCAAACTATTTAAAATAGGCTATTATGCATTTATGTAAGCAAGTAATTGGATTAAAAATAATTATTTATTTTAATATTCATGTAATGATCAGATATGTGTTCCTTTTTGAATTTACAATTTATTACCAAAAAAAATCAAAACATTTCAGATTTATTTCAGATTATTTTAGTCAATAAATTTGTTTACTAGCCTTAAAATAATTGTATTTTGATCATTCATAACATGCAAATTTCTTGTAGTATAAAGCTATTTATTTAGTTTATTGTTGACTTAAAAATTTAAATCACTGACATATCGGTCATTTCATCATAATGAATTAGGCAAATACATCGGAAAATAGAAATATGCAAAGAACAATTTGATGTGTATTTTAGGTCTGAAACCACAACAGCAAACTTGAGAACATATGCTAATGCTAAACAAGTTACATAACAGTTAATATCATCTGGATATGAAAAGAAAACATTTTTACAAGAGGGTCAAAACTGTGAACAAAACTAGAAAATAATTAGGAAAACTACAGAAATGCATGCTTAAATGATAAAGTACTACCCTAAAAAGTACTATATCCCTAGAATTTTGACCCCTAAATGGGACAACAAACAATTCCTCCCTCTGATATATGGGAGTCCCCCCTGGGGAAAATTATAACACAGGTTTTCAAATTAATTAAGAAACTAATTATGTACATGTAAATCCTCTGAGTTGTTCTTATCAGCATAATAACAATTAACATTGTGTACAACTACAAAAAAATCTCTAGACATGACTAGGATCCAGAACTATATGGAGCCTCCATAACAACTAAATAGTCAATTGCCATTGCTGGAAGCAATATTTCATAACTACTATTTTTGCAACCACAATTACTGCTATAGAGATGAGTTTGTTTTGCAACACTGTATATTGCCTACAATCCCATACTGGATTGATTACAGCATAATAACAATTAACATTGTGTACAACTACACATTGCCTGCAATCCCATACTGGATTGATTACAGCATAATAACAGCATAATAACAATTAACATTGTGTACAACTACACATTGACTACAATCCCATACTGGATTGATTACAGCATAGAAACAATAAACATTGTGTACAATTACACATTGCCTACAATCCCATACTGGATTGATTACAGCATAGTAACAATAAACATTGTGTACAACTACACATTGCCTACAATCCCATACTGGATTGATTACAGCATAATAACAATAAACATTGTGTACAACTACACATTGCCTGCAATCCTATACTGGACTGATAACAGCACGCTTATACTATAATTGAGGCTAATTTAATTATTTTAATTATTATAGTTTCATAGAATGAAGAAACTCAGGTCAGACATGAGATCATAATTGATCAAGAAGATGCGAGTGGTGAACTGTTTGTATCTCAAAGTAAGGCCACTGGTTTTCATTCACAGTACAGCTGTAATAATGTGGATGAGGGTAAGCAAGAACATTGATTGATAAGGAACATTCATATTGTTTTAAAATTATTCTACCCTGATACCACCATCTACAAAAAAGGCTTTTTGATTTGGTCAATTAACATTGTTTCATGGTGTGTTTTGTCAACTATGTGTTTTTGTTCATTCCTGGCATCAGATGATCACATTTTCTGCACATTGAAGTGTTAACAATAGAAAATAATAGCGGAGCTCGGCCCGCGCAAGCGGAGCACCATAATTAAGAAAATATGGTAAACCATCGAGCTGAATTTTTGTCGACCGACACAGAAAGCCCACGCGTCCGTAATACGTCCTTCCGTCCGTCCGGCGTCCGTGCCCACAAGCGCGAGGTCGCTGACCATTTTTAGTGGGCGCCAAAACTTTGACAAAATTTACTAGCTAATCTCCACACATCAAAATTTACAATCAATTTTGTACTGTTTACTGACTGAAACTTTATACAAATGTATTTGTAAAAATTGGACAAAGAACAAGAAAATAGTCAAGCTAAGCTGCCGGCTGAGAAAGAAAAACAAAGACCCGTACGCTGAATTTGCAAAAAGAAAAAGAACTACGATTCAACGAAGAAAAGCTTCAAAATATTTACACTGACAAGTCACGTGCCGATGTTTTTAACTAGTCAAAATTAATTTGAAGTCATGTAGAGCTGTTAAAATTTTCAGGAGATCAGCAAATACCAAACAAGGTCTGGCCACGGGTCAAATTGAATTCCCTGTTCATATTTACACTGTAGGTAGGTAATCATGAGTTTTGAAAGGATCCGGGATCAGTTTTTCAAAATTTCAATAATATTTTGATTTTTTCGAGAAATTAGTTTTTGTGATCGTGAAGCACGAAAATGACCGTCTGCGAAGGCAAAAAAATAGTCATTACAAATAGCCCGTCGTTTGGGCACTATTCACGAAGTATTTGGAAATTTAACACTTAATTTCGCTAAAATACATATTTTTCTTCGATGTGATGGTATTGATTAAATCATAAAGCTATATTTTGTCTTTTAATTACCCTAGTTTTTGATTATTTTTTTGCTCGCTCAATTACTTGCATTTGAAAGGCTTTCTAAAACTAGCTGTTTTTATATAATAATAATAATAATAATTTATTTCTTGTTAAGCGCATCCCAATATTTCTCGATGCGCTTTACAATTTATCAATTGTTAATTTACAAAATTATAATAAATCATCTATTCAGTAAAAATATATAATAATAACAATGGTAAAGATAATTAAATTAAGTTTTCAAAGAGATAGGTCTTAAGCCGCGACTTGAAGACATCTAACGATGGCGATTCACGTACTTCAAGTGGTATCCGATTCCATAATCCTGGAGCACATACACTAAAAGCCCTGCCACCATAGCTGTCAGTTCTAAACCTTCGTTCTTTCAAGCGTAAATGATCGGCTGATGAGCGAAGTGATCGACCTGGTCTATATGCTTGAAGAAGATCTGTCAGATACTTGGGAGCCATTAGGTTGACAGATTTGAAGGTTATTAGCATAAGTTTGAAAATGATACGCTTAGACACTGGCAGCCAGTGAAGATTGCGTAGAACAGGGGTGATGTGCTCGGACTTCGTAGTTTTTGTAACTATACGAGCAGCAGAATTCTGGATTCGTTGCAGCTTTCCAAGGTATTTCTCTGGAAGACCATACAATAAACTATTACAGTAATCAATTTTAGATGTCACAAAAGCATGGATTAGTCTTTCTGTATTGCCCATGTCCAAGTATTACCTTATGTTACCAATACGACGCAATGCAATAGCAGCAGATTTACAAATGTTCTTTATATGTATGTCCATCGTAAGATGATTATCCAGTCGCACTCCCAAATCACGAACATCTGATTTTGTCAAAATCAAATTGTCGTCAATATGTATAGATCGAATGGCCTGACTTGGAAGATGACGAGATGAAAAATGGATAACTTCAGTTTTGCTGCTATTACAGACAAGTTTATTATTCATCACCCAGCTGATTATATATTTTGCACAATTTTCTATTTTTGTTAAAGCTGGTATAGGATCAGATCTTTTGACTACCAAATAAACTTGCGTATCATCGGCATACATCATAGGTTGGAGACCATGAGCACATATAACATCTTCAATGGGAGCAACATATAAGGAAAATAAAAGAGGTCCCAGAACCGAACCTTGTGGTACACCATATGTCAGTCTTATAGCATCAGAGGATGTATCTTGGATGATAGTTGAGTGTGTTCGTAAACCCAAATAAGACTTAATCCAGTCCAGTACTGTACCTGTTATCCCATATTTGCTCTGAAGTCTATTGACCAAGATGGTATGGTCAATGGTGTCAAATGCAGAAGAAAGATCCAAAAGTACAAGAATAACATCATCATGATTATCCAACGCCAAATTTATGTCATTTGCTATCCGAAGCATGGCTGTTTCTGTGCTGTGATTGCATCTGTATGCAGACTGGAAAGTACTGTACAGGTCGTTGACCAAAAAATGGTAATTAAGCTGAGTCGACACTATTCGTTCCATTATCTTACCTATAAAAGGTAAGTTGCTTATAGGCCTGTAGTTCTTGAGTACCTCACGGTCAGCATCAGGCTTTTTTATCAATGGTGTGATAAGTGCATGTTTGAACTGTGATGGAAAAATACCCGTTAGTAACGACTGATTAACCATAGATGTAATGGATGGTAGTAGTGCACCAAGAGATTTCTTTAATATGTCCGTTGGTATTGGATCAAGTGAGCACGATTTTGAAGGAGCACTATTTATGGCTTTCATCACCACATCACTAGATACAACTTCAAAGGAAGACATTAATGTTTCTGAGATACGCTCATTTACTTGTAAGGAAAGATCCCTTGTTGGTTGACTGTAAAGCTCAGTTCGTAGTGCTTGAATCTTTTCAGAGAAGTACTTGTTGAGTCGCTGAGCAAGTTCAAAAGCAGAGTCGTGTTTTGGAAGAATTGGTGCATGTTTGACTTGAAGCAGGCTATCAACAAATTGAAACAGCTGTTTCTGATTGGAATTTGAAACTCTTTTATTAAAGTATTCCGTTTTTGCTTGTTGAATAGCAGTATAGTAGCGTTTTGAATACTCTACATACATTTGCTTGTGCACCTCCAAGCGCGATTTAACCCATTTCCTTTCAAGCCGACGTTTTTCCTTCTTGAGGACCCTTAGTTCATCCGAAAACCATTGTGCATGGGGACGTATAGAGATAGTACGGTCCATTAGAGGTGCATGCTTGTCCAATAGACTCAACAGTTCACTGTTATAAGAATCGACCAATGCAGGTAGTGTAGATGGCGGATCGTTGATAAATCCAAGATGTTTTAAGTCTTCAGTGAAATTATCTACGTCAATCGCATATACTTTTCGGTGTTTCTTACAGACCTGCACACGCATTGGACGAGGCATATTAATCTTGCAAGTAATACTTGCGTGATCAGATGGAAGATCAAAAAACGGACAAAGACTGGAAATAACTTCATCATCATTGTTGGTGATTATCAAATCCAGCGTATGACCCTTGGAATGAGTAACAAAGTCGACGTGCTGTTTCAAACCTGAAGCATGAAGCATTTCTTGAAAATGTAGAGATTCACCATTAGACATGTCCATATGAATGTTAAAATCTCCACAGATGAGACAGGAAAATGATGAGGACATAACAACTTCAAGAAGTGTGCTGAATTCATCGAAAAACATTGATGTTGTTAATTTATTTTTTGAAGATGGTGGTGGACGGTAAATAATAAAAAGGCGAATAATCTTGCTGCCAGATTTGACATTCACATCTAAGCATTCCATGGATTGAAAAGGTCGATGGTTATTTCTACTAACAACAAGTCCATTTTTAGAAATTAAAGCTATACCTCCTCCATGTCTGTTTTTTCTAGGAATATGCGTGATGTTGTAATGACCCAGTGTTCTTGATATATCAGCTAACGTATGAGAATCACGATCATCACCATTAAGCCATGTTTCGGTCAAAGCCATGACATCAAGTTGACGTGTTAGAATATAATCACACAAAGAAGCAGTCTTGTTTTTTATAGAGCGAGCATTCCAAAGTGCAAATCTCATATTGGATGGCTTGTACCTGTCAGGAATAAATCGCGAAACGGAAAGTAGATTATTGTAGTTTCTTGTTTTTGGGATAGATTCCCTATGCAGATACCTTTGGCGTGAAAGCTCTATACTGGTGACATCTATGTGCTGATCACTCATAATTTCAGCGGATGGATGCAATTGTGATCTCCTTTTGCCTACTCTGCAGCCGCGTCTTGTAGGCTTTACCCGAGAAATACCGAGCTGAGTGAGATTTCGCCAAAGAGATGAACTAAGTTGGCGAACCTTTGTTGAAGAAAATGATTTTAAAAAATCTATGGAGTAGATCCATTTATTGCTGTGCTGCCGCTAAGGCGCTCGCGCAGATAAAAGATTGTTTTCCATAAAAAATATTTGTTGTTGTTGTGCATATCAAAATCAGTCACTCACTGACAATGCACAGCCAGTGAGAAGGTTACCAAACCACAGCCTGCGTTTGAGACAGAAATTCCCCTCTGCCATACATCCTCTTGGCACGCTGGTTACACCGTAGGATTAGGGTTTTTTCTCACGCGTTATGAATTACCAATAGTTGAGGTCAGAAACAAACAAACAAACAAACAAACAAACAAACAAACAAACAAACAAATAATAATAAAAAAATAACAACAGCAACAATAACAATAATAATAATAGATAGAAAAAAATAATAAAATAGATATAAAAAAAATAAAAAAAAATAAAAAAAGAAATGAAAGCGCACGCAAAAACAGGTAAACTACATTTGCGCGCGCTAAGCCAGAGTACCAGATGCGCGCACATTAGACCAAATGAACTCGAATAACGCAAGCAAATAATAATAATTATAACGGCAAATTCTAATTAAAATTCAACACACAAAAAAAACCCTACCATATTGCCAATTTTATAATAAACAAGCATAATAAAATGATAAAAAACATTGACAATTAACAATTTCACAAGAACATATGATAATGTACGATATGAATATACATACTATTCACACACACACAAAAAAAAAAATAAACACAGACAATAAAAACCTACCTTTAGGAGCTTATGCCAAAAAAGGAATGCGAATCAAATTAAAACAAAGAAATGAAACCACAACCTATCCAATAGCACTCCTCCAATGATAGACGTAAAAATACCACCATGCAATAAAATATCATAATAATGAAAAATCCGATGCAGTAAAAACTGTATCAAATAAAAATTAGAAAAAGTTATAGAGAACTCCAATTCAACACAACTGACAACCCTCATCGAACAATAAATTCAGAAAACTACTTAGAAACGATCAGCAAATTCAGAAATATCTACATATCAACAATCCACTTACCTTTAACCTTCAGTTTGAACATAGAATGAAACTTACCATTACTTGAGAAAGTAGAAAAAGCCAAGAAAAAGGAGAATAATACGAACCTCAACCATCAGTTTCAAGCGCGCGTGCATATATATGTGGGAACTCTCTGATCTGCTTGAAATTCCGGTTGAATAGAGCTTTAGAATTGCTCTCACGTTGGAGCAAATTTTTTTCTGGGTATTTTTGATTTTGATGAAAAATATGCAACTGAAATATCACAATAACCAGCAATTTCAGACACTGACGGCCTTTGTTTACATGCTCGTCACGTACAGGCATCAATCATTGTAAAAAACATTGACTTGTAAAAACTATTAAATATATAATTTTGATCGTATTTTGTAAGTTAAGTGTTAAATTTCCAAATATTTCGTGAATAGTGCCCAAACGACGGGCTATTTGTAATGACTATTTTTTTGCCTTCGCAGACGGTCATTTTCGTGCTTCACGACCGCAAAAACCAATTTATTGAAAAAATCAAAAAATTATTGAAATTTTGAAAAACTAATCCCGGATCCTTTCAAAACTCACGATTACCTACCTACAGTGTAAATATGAACAGGGAATTCAATTTGACCCGTGGCCAGATTATAACGATTATGTTTGGTTTTTGTTGACCTCCTGTCTTAAAAGTCATTCAAAGTTGGAGATTTTACAAATTATATTTTCTGGAAGAGTTTAATTTGCAAGTTTGCAAGATGCTGGTAAACAAGGCAGTATTCTTCGGGTTCGTGGATTCTTCGATTAATTCGTGGCGTTTTTCAACCATTACTCATCGACTAATCTACTCTTAAAAGTAAAATCGACGGCAACCAAAAGTTCATAAAAAACCTACATTTGCAGCTATTCAAAAGAGGTGAAAAGCAAACCGAACACGCGATCACGAAGATGAATTTACTCTGTTCATTCATCAATTTTTACGGGCAATTCATAAACACGGAGAGCTTTAGGATCAATGCAGATTTATCAACGAAAAAATAACTTTTCATACACGATGTTTGTCAACAAAGTAGAACTGCCAGTTCAGGGAGTGGATGGAAATGCAAATTTAGCACAATCGGTGTGATCGAGCAACTCGAGCTGGCCATACTTCGCTGGCCGTTCTGTTGAACTGTGTAAACCTTTTAGAGGCGGTGAAAATGTTTTTTGACACTTTTAAAATTCTAAAAACATGAACAGGCTTATTGTAATCAGAACTGAGGACAAAAAGTTCAGTGGAAAAGTGACAGTACAGGACAAGAAACGTGGCGCCGGTATGTTTACATTTTTTGACGATCTTTAATGAATTTTTTTTACCATCCACATGAAAGCAGTTTGCAATAATTATATTAACTTGTTTTTGTAAGATATTTCTCCATCGTTGAGATCTTTATGTGTGTTTTAATTTGATTCTTGTAATTTTGATTTTGTTATTGAAAGTAAAACGTTTGTATGAATTTGTCAGTGTACTCATCTGCAAGTTAAAATTTCAAAACTTCATACTAGCTATTTTTTAACGAGTAACGCAGTACTCACATTTGATAATTAAAAATTCACAACCGTTTTAGATAGCTGGATTACCAATAAGTAATTCATTACACATTTCACCAGAAAAGTGAAAGTTTTGTCGATTTTTATAACATTTTTTTTCAAACGTAAAAGAGCCTGAGCGCAAAGCGAGAAGCGCGCGGGGATTCGTTTACAACTCAAAGAAGCCATGTTAGTGATTTTCTAACTTCTCATTGGACAATCATAATTGACAAGTGCTATGTTTACCTTGCATAACAACATATTTTTCGCATTTTTGCGTATAATAATATGTTGTTGCATGCATAAAGCTTTGTGTATTTCAATTGATTATATGATTATCTGATCATGAAAAGAAAATAACATAGCAAAAAAAAATTGATCAAAAATTTGATAATTCGTAGTGAATGAACAAATGAAAGAATGAATGATTGAATAAATAATTCATTTTATTAAAATCGGAGCTCCGTTATTAGGTTTACCTAATTTTTATATTATAATTTTACAACAATATTTGATGCTTCTGTTTTGATAAAAGAATCAAAATATACTGTCATCAAATGTGCACAATATATTTTATATTAAATTCTTGTAATTTCCCATGCTATTAAATGACATATATTTAACTGAAAGTCGATAGGCTGCGACGATAAAGAGCGTTAAATAAATATAATGATAAATATAAATAAGTGAATTGAATATTAATAATTTTAGTGTACAATGTCATTTGAATGACAATAACAATACATTACTTTTTATTTGTAATAATTACATCATTACTCTTTATAGAACTAATTAGAGAAATGTAAAAAGAGTCATTTTCACGAGTGGGAAATGCTATGGTTATGATACCGCTATGATATATTTTTTTTAGAATTAACAACTGTTACTGTACGTTTTCACACTCATACAAAAACAACTCCATACAAATGTTTTTAAAAATAAAAAAATATGTTCAATAGCTCAATGAGTGTTACAGTCTTATGTGAGTTACCATGGCCACCAAGGTAATGTTTTGCCAATCATATAGTGATTAGAATTGAAGAATTGCTTTCAAAGATAAATCCAGTCAAAAAGTCATTGTTAAAAAAAATAATAATAAAACTTGTGAATTAATAGCATGCTCAATAAGCTTTCAACGTTATAAAGTAACAGCAGTTCATGCCCAGATAGTAAAAACAATTTTGTGAAGACATTGTAAGGCACATCATGCTGTAGAGCAATAAAGAAATGTTTAGTACAGATTTTCAACTGTAAAAACCCATGTATAAGGACCTTCATTTTTCCAAGTCAGTGTGACCATGTTCTTACATAAATGGTTTTAATTTATTACTTTGTAAATGAGGAAGCTACTCTGAAATTACAAGTTGTTTGATTAAGTCTGACAGGTTCTTCAATTGGAGGTTCTTATACATAGGTTTTTACTGAACTAAGAAAAGTCTTAGTAATTGAAAATCTGGACCAAACATTTCCCAACTGATGACTGGGCCATTGACTTCCCAGTCATCGGTTCATTTGGCTGTTGGCGAAGCTTGTTTTGCTTTTGGTTTTGGTTTTGACGAGCTGAAAACGTAAAAGGAAAAAACAACAACATAAGAATGTATTAATGACCCAAGGAAAAGTGAAATACAGTTAACCTTAATCAATGATAACCTTCAGTCAGTGGCTTAAATCATTTTCTATCAATTTGTTATTGTAATCTTGTGCCCTTAACATTTAAAGCTGCTCAAGACAGTTTACCATTACAACATAAGAAAAGACATGAGAAAACATACCTCTCCTCACTCTGTTCTTGTAAGTGGGACAAACCCTTCTGATGTGTCCCAAACCATGACAAATTGATAAAGTGTACACAGTTAAAAATGTTTCATATTTTTCTTAATTTTTTACCCTTGGCACAAATCAATCAATGCTGATTCTAATTGATGAAGAAAACATTTCTGAAATCATTACTATACAATTGCTTGCACTTTTACGATTTGCACTTTAAAAAGCAAAGGAAACAAATAAATAAAATCTACAAATAATTGAATTATTGTTTTAATAAACAAAATTTAATATCACAAATTTGTCATTGTTTTGATCATATTGTAACTGTGGGACAGAATTATGTGAAAATGAGTGTGTTTTATATTAAAGAAATGTTTTCTGGCAATGTTTTCTTGCTAGAAAAACCTCAGTTGTTGCAATCCTGTTAAATCACAAAATATTTCACAAACATGACAGTGGCATCAATACCAGATATGTGCTATCTTGTGATACGTGAGGGAGGGGCTATCTTACATAGAGACAATACCATCAAATTATCAAATAAAATTTTATAAACACCTTTGTCTTTAGTTAGGCAAGTCTTTTGGAAGTGCCCTTTGCCACCACATGTGTAGCAACGTTTTCTTTCATCTAAAAATGATTATTTAAAAACCTAAACATCAAAAATTCAGCATTGCGTTTTGAGATTGTACACAAATTTGTAACAATGCCTCAATGTAAATAATTTTTTTTCTGAAGGGGTAATTTTCAAAATGTATTACATTATTACCTTGTCTTTGGCCTTGAGGTTGGTATTTGCCTACAAATACACACAATATCATATAGTTTAGGGCATTTCCCACTTAAATTGACATTGATCAAAGAAGGGTTGATTGCTGGTATCTAGCACCACGTTAAAAAACAAAATAACATGTGGCTCAACATACCACCAATAAAGACAACAAATCCTTCTAGTACTGCATTTCTAAACTAGATATATTAAAGAGCAATAAATTCCATTGTAGGATAGTACCTTGTAAAAGTGTTGGTCGAAGGGGTGTATCTGTTGAAATGAGATGAACGATTTCTCATCAGTAAAGCAAATATAATTGTCTTTTTTAAATTTTGCAAGGAAATCCCTGTAAGAGGATATGATTACAATTGACGACTCAACTTTATTGTCATAAAAGTGGATGATTAATAAGTAACATAGAAAATGCTTTAAATGTGGGTGTGGCTTTGAGAGATTTGAACTGCAAAAAATATCAGTGACTTTTTGGTCAATTTGAGTGCTTTTTGCACAACTAAAGTTCATTTATTTGCATCAGTTTTAGCTTTTTCTATCTATTAACTTATGTAAGTATCTAAAAAAATTAGGCAGTGTCTCAACGTCAGGCAGCCTGACGGAGTGTTGTGAAAAACTAAACGTCAGGCAATCGATTAAAAAAAAAAGGAATAGAAAATTCATAATTTCAATTAAGTAAAGCAAGATTAGTGCTCAGAAGCTTAGAAACAATATTTCTGGTAGAATTTTGCACATAGTCGAAACACTTAGATATTTTTTTGATTGTCAGCTGTAATGTGATCGAAAACTAAACGTCAGGCAATCGATCTTTATTTTTTCTTCTTTTTTTTTGAAAAAAAAGAATAATTATGGGCTTGCACTAACATAAAATTCTAATAAATGGTTGTTTAACACAAAACATTGTATATACTTAATTGTTTTGAGATTTTACAAATGTTTTATTTGAGCTGTCGAATCGTACACTTACAGAAAGGTGGAAAGATTCACTCTGACCTAGTTACAAAATGTCACGCAAGTGATTGTTAAATTTATTCAAGTACAATGGCATTGCTTACTGACGTTTAGTTTTCAATGCTTCCTCTATCAGGCAACCAAAAAACTGTACAAAATGTAAAACCCCTACTGAAATATTCCGAGAACTAATCTTGCTTTACTTAATCAAAACAAAATTTTCTATTCTTTTTTTAAAAAAAAGATCGATTGCCTGACGTTTAGTTTTCAATGACATTGCAGCAGGCAATCCAAAAATCAAAAAGTGTTTCGACTATGTGCAATATCCTACCAGAAATATTATTTTTAAGCTTCTGAGCATTAATCTTGCTTTAATTAATTGAAATTACGAATTTTCTATTCTTTTTTTTTACCTAAATTGATTGCCTGACGTTCAGTTTTTCACAACACTCCGTCAGGCTGCCTGACGTTTTGACAGTCCGAAAAAATTAAAAGTCCAACTCAATAAAAACACAATGAAAGTATGTTAACATACCATATTTATGATTGAAATTAAATTTGGCTTACCTTCAATGGATCCACCGTTTACAGAGACCGCATCCTCGTCTGAAATTTTGTACAATTAATGGTATTTATAAGTTATACTAAACCTCTTTCCAATCGAGTAGCACATTTAACTTAATCAGTAAAGAAAAGTCAGTGGCTGAATATTATCGGAAACGCAGGCGGTTACGCATAATCTGTAAATTGAAATTGACTCTCTGGGTTTCCGAGGATATATGATAGTTTTTGTCTTTTTTATGGAACTGAGAAAAAATAAATTGCTGAAAACGAGAAACATTGACTTACTTTGGCTGTTTTCACTAGCACCGTGACTTGACATATTTGGTAAATTGATTTCTTACAGAATTAAACTGAAAGTAGAATGTAAACATTAATAAATTTAGATCAATATATATTTTTCAATTTGTTTATTATTTTGTACATCATTTATTGCTAAAAAGTAATGTAAAAATGTGTTGATTTTTTAGATAAATCGTGACTTAACGTTTCTATATTACGACTAGCCTGTTAATCAGTTTTTTTTATTACCGATGTTAAATCGTATACAAATATAGGACAACATTTTTTGTTTATTTTATTTTATTTAGTTTTTTGTTCATGCACGATATAGGCCAAAAATCAAATAAAGAAACAAAAATCCATACTTACTACTTGACGCTCCTTATTCTGCACTGACTCCTCTCAAGTGAAAACAGGTAAATAAAACACTGCAAATATATTTGAATTTCCCGCCTAAACATTTGTGGCGCGTCGCCAACATTAGATTACGCGCCATTTCATTACACAGGAAGTCCAGAATTACTGAGAATTTTCCCGCCTAAAATCGGTCTCGAATTCCCGCGCTTAGCAACTTAGCGCTCTCGTTTAATCCAGCTAGCTCTACAGGAAACCCGGCCGCATTGATAAAGCATCAGTTTGTTCAAAAAACCTGAAACCGTTTTTGCTGTCAACCTTTTCAATCACATTTACCTGCTGTATCTTGCACAAGCGGCGAGGATAAAATATGTCTTGGGATGAAGACCAATATGAGTACATGAACAACCTGTTTTGGACAGAACCAAACGACAGATTCTTATTTACGCATGTTAACAACTTGGAGGATGGTCTCAATGAGCTAGTTGTTCATGGATCGTGGGAAACTTCAGCAGTTCGAAGAAGATCAAGATCAGTTCGATATCATATAAAGCACAGTGTTTATGACATAAATGTATGGAGAGTAAATTACATAAAACGCCATTATGATGAGTATGCTAATAGAGGAGGAATGATAGTGAACAAGGAAGGTAGGATCGATCCATATTATTCGTTGCGGCAATATTGTTTAGAAAATTTACCCGGTACCGATGACCACGAAATTGACAGCATTTATTTCGTTGAAATTACATATCCTAACGAATATTAAGCTAAGCAAAGAGCTTGTTGCAGTATGGGATTGTAGGCAATGTTAATTGTTATTATGCTGTAATCAATCCAGTATGGGATTGTAGGCAATGTTCATTGTTATTATGCTGTTATCAATCCAGTGTGGGATTGTAGGCATATACAGTTGAAAAACAAACATCTCAATAACAGTAAATGTGACTGCAAAAATTATAGTTATGAAATATTGCTTCCAGCAATGACATGACTATTTAGTTGTTATGGAGGCTCCATATAGTTCTGGATGGTAGTGTCTAGACATTAAAAAAAAAAAAACATCAACTGTCCACAAAGCTCATTGGAGGACTTTATTTGAAAGATTTTTAGTAAAAAAAGATATAATGGAATGATTTTTTTGCTAAATATAAAACAATTCTATAGTTGGAAAATCATTGTAAGTTTGCAAAAAACTTTTTCTACTAAAACGGTGTTCTGAAAATTCCAAACAAAACTCACAGTTCAGTTTTCGAGTTTTTTTGTATCTTATTAAAAACGGTTGTTTTATATTTTCATGACCTCATCAAATAAAAAAAAATTCTTCACGTTTAAGGTAATTCCGTAGTTTTGCACTGCGCATAGTTCTGCGCATGTTTCAGGACTTTTATCATGTAAACTAGTGAAATTGTTTGTTAGAACGAGTATAAAAAAATTTCATTGGGCAGTTTTATTTCTACGGAATTACCTTAAGCTGAAGTTTGCGCCTACGCGTGGTCATCCACAAGCACGCGCACTGAAACTATATGGATCCACCACAAATAGCTGTAACAAATTTCTTTGAAAGGAAAAATATGGTTGTATAGTGATCTATTATGTGGAACAAACATTTGTGAAATTCATCCTTACTAAACTTCAATTTTGTGAAATGAGAAATTTTTTTTTCCTCTTCGTTTCTTTTCTTTTCTTTTTCTTTTTTTTTGTGTGTTTTGCAAAGTGTAATGACAATGAAACAATGGATCATGAATCATTTTAATCTTAATTCTTTGAAATGCTTCCATGTGTTTAATTTTTTTTTGTTTTTATTTTGTTTGTTTGTTTTTATGTAACTTCATTTCACCAAAAGTTTGGTGCTGTTTCATTTTTATTTATTTATTTATTTATTTTTTCATTTTCATTTTTTTTAACTGGGGAAACGAGGAAAGGGGAAGCTACCATTTATTATTTCCATTATATACCGGTAATATACAGGGTATGAAATTTTTAGCAATTATCCCAATAGCCTCATTTTCTAAGGGTATCTTTCATTACCTTTTTATCTAGCCCCGGCATTATACTATTTATGTGCTAACATGTGCCATTAAATAGATGTGGCAGTACTTAAAAAAAAAATCAACAAATTAATGTGGCAGGGAAATGCAACTGGAAAGTTTGAATATTGGAGCTCCGCTATTAGGTTTACCTTATTTTTATATTAATCATTTCTCTTTTTGATATTAAATTGAACATTGAATTGTTTTCTCATTTTTTTTAATTGCTCCGTTTTTTTTATGTTAAATTAGATTTTTGTTTGTTTATTTGTTAGCTGTAATCTCTTTATCAGTGTTTTGCAGCTTATGTGTGTTTGTTTAGTATTTTGTTATCAGAGACTGTAACAGTTATATTTGATATTGAAGAATAAATGAAAAAATGCTGCTTGTATTTGATAAGAGAGGCAGAGGAAATAACCCCAAATGGTCAAATATGTACATGGAAGTTTCATTAATTCTTCTTAAATGGTGGAATTTCATATGTAAATTTTGCATTCTGACACAAAGTGAATTTAGAGGTCTTCCAATTTTCATTGCATTTCACAAAGTCAATAATGTTCTAAGTCATTTTATTTGTTTGATTCTTCACAGGTAGAAATGGCAATTTTCTTGAAGACACACTGGGCATTTGTTCACTATTAAAGACCACAAACATACTGTAGATTTCAACGGTTGCCTAGCAACAAGTTTATATATAAGTCGACCGCATGTAGAAACGTGCCAGACAGCGCACGCTTGTTGAACCAACAACAACAACAACAACAACAACTGACACTGAACATCAATTTCAACAATTTCTACAACTGAAACCATCGAAATCTTCTACGAAAACAACAACAATAGTTAGCAACAACCTGTCGTATGAATCTGATTAAAAGATGTGTTTAAAACAGTGCTGTCTCAGTCATCGATCGAAATCTAAACCTACATTAAATTTCAAAAGCGCTGAACATCTACGATCGGTGACAAATTTCTACAAATCATGAATCTACGAAGTGGAAAAGTCTATCAACCTGATTTTCAACATCAAATGAAGATTAAAAGATCAAGATTAAGGACAATCATACAAGAAATTATGGACGGAGAGGATGATCACTTCGACGAAGTAAACACAAAATACCACAAGCTGAACATCATTATGAAATCATTCATGGAAACACACTCAATCTACCAAAGGAATCTGAAAGATAAGTACGATATAGAAGAATCTGAAGAATACTACAAGAGTGTTGAATCGTTGGATCGATAAACAAATGCATGTGATTGAAACTACCATAGCAGAACAACAAGAACGAATGTCTTAGTTGTCTCATAGTATTACTTCTCAAGACTCGATTAGCAACGCAGGTTCTCAACACAAAGAAGACAAGAAGAGCTCAGTAACGAGTTCAGAAAGTTCTACCTCAAAGGATAAGCTGAGAGCTACGACAAAAAGGGCTAAGTTAATCGCCGAAACACTGAATGGTCACAGGCTTTGTCAGGTCAAAGTAAGCTAGAACTCCAATAGTGATATATTCCCACTGAGAGTCCCTACACACAAAGCCTGGAGTAGTACTAAGATATGGGGAGATGACCTCCGAGGCTGTTGCGCGCAGGTTACTCACAGTGGGAGACTGGAATATTCATTGCTGCGGGGAGGTGGGTGCGGCGTCAATCCTACTGCGCTCCTCTGTCGTCCGAACTGGTTCGAAAGGGGGCTTATCTGAATATCGCAGGATTATTTATACCATTTGCGCACATGAAGAATGCGATGTGGTCCCCTGGGGATGCATGCTCATGACAAATCGTGAAAATCGTGCAGTATTTGAAGCGTTGTGCGTAATACTCTCAGTGGAAATAGTGATATATTCCCACTGAGAGTCCCTACACAAAGACTGGAGTGGCACTAAGATATGGGGAGATGACCTCCTCGGCAGGCTCCCCCCTTAGCACCTTTCCTTGTGTAGCTCGCTTATCAAACTATGTACTGGTGCAGTCTGTAGTTAGAATTGTCTCCTCTCACCCATCGATAGCCAGCATTAAAGGTGTTCTCCTCCCAAAACTCAAAACACCTCATACTATCCTCAATTGTTTAATGAAATTTGCAACTCTAGGTCAAGGACTAACGAAATAGAGATAAACTTGGACATTTTATTTTGTTAACTTTTTGAGGGTAACTAGCACTATTGACGGCCCTACTTGTATGTTTTGCGAGGGCAACACTTTTTCCCCGATAAACCTGAAATGTTATGAATGTAATTGTGCAACAAACTGAAACGTTGCTAGCCCTAATGTATTATTGCTGTTATTTATTCTACTGCTGGGGTGAAGTGAGATACGTCGTCTACTGCTCCATATGCGGCGAGGATCCTCCGAGCCGAATCATGTGAAGTGTTCGCCGCCAGAGCTGCAGCAGGCGCATCTGACTTCAGGGACTTCCTTAAGTCGGCGTAATGATCAAGCATATTGGTGCTAGACCACCCTATGTGCTGCGCTATTGCCGCGTGAGGGACTTCCCGGAGAGCGAGAGTGATAGCGCACCCTGAACGCAGGCTATGAGGAGTCTCTCCGCTGTTATATGCTGCTGAGCTGGAAAAGGCAGTTTCACATACGCTATTTCCCCGAGTGTTGCGAAAAAGGTAACCTGCACGCAAGTCGATTTTAAGGAGCTTGCAGATTGATAAGTAACGATTGAAATTAACCACTGGGCAAACAACAGAAAGTGTTTTGGGCGTCCACCTGCAAGGTTTTCCCAAACGTGTGATTGAAAAGCAGCCCTGTTTTATCTGGGAAAAACATCACCTCTTTAGAGAGCGTCACACCTAAATCTGCCGTGCGGTCTCCCAAAAAGAAATCTAGAGTAAAGAAACATAGATCCCGGCTCAAAATATAAGTGGTTATAGGGTCACTAATTCCCCCTTGCAGCTTGCTAAATATATGACTAGCGAGTTTTTCTAATTTGTCTATAAATAGTGGCACCGCTTTCTTAGGGTGGATCCTACACTGTGCCTGTTCTTCCTTTATAGCTTTTAAATAACCGGATACGGTATGGTGGGATGCCGGGTTTCCAGTTCCAAGTTCATAGTTCCAGTTACCCCCTTGTTCGGCCTCGGTGAAGATTGACCACAATTTTCCGATTAGGCTATCGACTGAGCCGGGTGCCAGTCTCGTGGGGCAATCGCACGTACTAACGCTGGGCTTGGTGTTGTTGCAATCTGTCTTATGGACTTTGGGTCGGTCTGTCTTATCTTTCCATACCAGGAACGCAACTATGTCCTGGTGTGCGGCTGAGGTTAGCGATTTTGGTATCGGTAGAGAGGCTAAGAATGTTGTAAACTTGCTATGGAGTGAGGACTTCTGTTTCTGATAAGGCTTGCTCTTCTTTCTTTTAACCAGCTGTGACAAGCGTTCATCTATTTGCTCTATGTCAACGTTGACTGGCATAATCGGTGGAGGAATGAATTCCGTTCTATAGCCACATCTCTGGCAGAAGTTGAAGTGTTCGTCATTTAAGTATCCACATCTTGGGCACGCCTCGGCTGGCTTCCAAATGCGCATCCTGCGTGTCTAATAAGCACAAACAAGGGACGGTCAAAAACTTTATCAGTGTTTTCTAAAAGCAAATAAGTCCCAGGGGAGCGGTCGTGGACGGAAAGTGCATTTGGGTTCTGATGGGAACAGAAGTACACCCAACTGTCCTATATTGCCTAGTTTCAGGCCCGATGGGCAGCGGCTTTGGAGGATTGGCCACCAGAAGGGCAACGGATAGAGCTTTGGGATGACAATGGTAAAGCTACCCTCAAAGCTTTCTAGGAACTTTAGAAGTGGGACAATCAGGATGAAGGGCGGAAACATGTAGACATTTTCCTGCGGAGGGATGGCTTGTGCAAAGACGCTTATCCCGCTAGAGAGAGGTGTTGCGAACGGCGTGAAGTGCTTTAAATGCCGGCCAGTTGCATCCCTTTGGGCGTTAGAGTCTAGTGACATAAGATCAATGGTGTGGGGCCCAAAGTGCCTCTCTACTGTAGCCCATACCTCCGGGGCGAGCATACAGTCGAGGTCAGAGGCGTGACGAGAGGGTATGTTGGCTGGATTTGAGGCAGACGGGATATACTTCAACGTTAGGTGGATGTTATTCTTTAGCGTGGTCGCATAGAGGCGCTTTAATACTTCATTGAGGTGTCGGTTTTTTCCGCCTTGCTTATTCCATGATTGGAGAAAGGTCATGTTGTCGGTGTAGGCGTCCACTCAAGCATTCCTGGTGGCGCGTGCCTCAGCCTCTAAGGTGTTCAGGAGGCGAGCGCTTCCTTGATTACTTTAGGCGCTTCCCTTGCCTTGTCGTCCCAGTAGTCACGAATCTCGACGGGGGGGTTACCAGGGACTGTTAAAACACCTCCCCAAGCCAATTTGGTCGTGTCGCTATACACTTTCACAGTAATGTGTCTCTCCTGGGGCCATTGGAGGCATTCCTGCTAGGTGTCTAGAAACCTCCAATATTCGATCTCTTCTCGCAGTTGACTGGCGATCTTAATGGGCCGTGATGAATTTGCACGTCCGGATATGGCGCTGAAGATCTCTCGAGTGTACAGCTGCGCTGTGGGCACGACAATGCAAAACAAAGTGATTTTCCCGGCGAGCCTTTGGAGTGTTTTTATTGAGGTCGATCGACCTCCCAAGATAGACTCGCGCAGGCGAGCAAACTTGACCTTCTTTTCTTCTGGTAAAATACAAGCTTGTCGCTCTGAGTGCACCAGAAATCCCAGGAAGCGAACTGTGTGTCTAGTCTCCAGTGATGATTTGGAGAGGCCTATGAAATAGCCTAATGACGTCAGCACGGAGGCGGCGATAAAAATCGCAGCTTCTGCTTTTTCAAGGTCAGACCATGCTACACCTGTGCTAGTGCGGCCTGCAGGTGCCATCAGTTGTTCGAGGTACCGGTCATCGATGTATTGACTACACAGGACCCCTAAAGACCGGATGAAGCTCGTGGCTGCCATGCCAATCGTGTGATATATGTACGTACTGGCCAAAATATGTTCTGCTTTTAGTCGATACCGCTTTTGTCATCCATGGTCGTTTGGAAACACGATTTGGACACGTACCGTGGAAGGTTGGAAATGTAATCTAGCTTAAGCGGGCAGTCCTTAATCCACAGGTTTAAGAACCTTTCGTCGTGGCACATCCTCGGTTTAGTTGGCTCTATCGTGATGGGCATGACGATATGCGGAGGATCACAAGCGACCTTTCTGCCTCATAGGGACATGGAACCGTTTTTTAAACACTGTGAAATCGTGGTGGAGATAATTTGCTCAAAACCGGCACACGATCTGTTTTCAAACACAGCCTTTGGTGGTTTTGGCGAATTGTAGTATTTGCCCTGAAAACTTCCCTCAAAAGGGACGAAAAAGTCGTCCACGGACACTCCCTGTTCTAAGTAGGACAGGATCTCTGCGCCCCGCGGTTGGTCTGTCAGGATCTTCTTCCATTCGGGTAAGTGTCTATGGATCTCTCCAGCGACAAAATGCTGCGGGTCTCGGAATCGCATTTTATTCACGGAAGCCTTTGTGGAAAAATTTGCCACCTCTAAGGCGCATGGCGTTGGGGTTGCCACTCTCGGGGTTTTGCCCTCCCAATCACACCAGCGTATAGATGTGCGATGCAAAGCGTCCTCCTCCGGAGCAAAATGAGAGGTTTTTTGGCGCTTGCAATTCGTCTAGATTGTGAACAAGTAAAAAAAAAAGCAATAAGAGAACTGTACTGGGAGGGGATTGACCCCGAGACGAGTCGCAAACCCGGAATACGCTGTCCAGGGACGGCACAATAAACGGTATTAGATAAACGCATCGGAGAGCCTCGTCCACTACGAGGTTGGGTTACCTGTGTCAATTCCGGGTTATCCGTTTCATTTTACTATTCCCAGAGTGCCACTACAGTTGGGCTTCCTGTGTTGATATTAGTCGCCATTTCTGTGATATTTTATGACGTAATGGCGGACATGTAAAATCGGGCGGACAGTCTTATGGCAAGATTATGACGCAAACTACTTTACCAATCGCATTTATGACTGAGCCCCTCTATACCCTTAAAAAGCCGTTGTTTTTTAACAAATTTTAAAAATTGCACAGGGTACCCAGGTCGCCAAGGAACGAATGATAATAAAGATCCTAATAAAAGCTAGAAGAGTGCAGCGAGTAGATTTTATCAATCTTGAAAATAGTGTTCTAATTTTGTATACCGAGTCACCCGAAACGAGATACTGCTATCGTCGCGCTGTTTTATGTCAATCAAAAAAGCTCAAATAGGTAGCCCTGAATGGCCATAAATAAATGGACAACAGTACATAGGGTTCGTTTAACTTTCCTTTATCGTGTCGTTATAGTTCAGCATCAAGATTTAATATGGGGGTCATTATATTCGTATTTTAGACAGTGGGACATTAATACTGTTTTAGGTACTTTTACATTGGGCCACCACATGTCCAAACTGGCGGCAGTTGTAACATTTCCCTCGGAAGGGTCTCCTCGCTGCTCTTCCACGCCCTCGATTATGGAACATGGGACCGAAGCTCGGTTGTTGAAATGGCCCCTGCCATTCCACGTATTCGGAGAGGCCAGGTGGATTGGTAGCGCATAGGACCTTTTGTATCTGATTCGCAACCTCCATTTCCTGCTCTTCTCCCAAAAGGCGAATCACTATGGACGACAAGAGCGAAGTATTCACCATCGGGCGGCATTGCTTGAATATAGCAAGGTACTTCACCTTCTCTCGATGGTCTGCGTCACGTGCCATGTCCGCCAAGTGCTCTAGAGCCGCTACCAGTGCTACTTGGTCAAAAAGATGGTCAGGGCGGCTTGCGAGTTGCCGTACGGTGTTAAGCGCTCTTGTAACTCCGTCTGCCGTGACAGTTGACTGCAGAGCTTCAATAGTCGTTCTTATAGCATTCAGGTCCTAAAATTAGACAAAAGCAAATGTGCTCACATTCATGGTTAATAGCACCCCATTTCAATTTATACGAGCTAATCACCTGTTAATAAGCCGACTAGGCCTGTATTATTTGAATGACTAGACATCCTTTTGTTTCGCTAACAATTAACTGCATGCCTCTATTATTGCTGACGCGATAAATTTGTGAATAGCGACTGAAAAGGCCTTAGGAATGTGCAAGCTTGAATGGCGTAAAGAAAATAAACCTACAGATAGGATTGCAAGGCGAATGTACCGCTTAAACTACTAAATCTTTAAAAACTTTTCCTAATATTTCTGCACTGAATGCAAATACATGCGCATTGTGTTACATTATAGTGTTGGCATAGTACTGATAATCATAGACCACTTTGATGTTATTCCGTAGCAAGAGTGTTAACTCACAAGCAGGACACAATTTAACAGCAATTTCGCCCCTTCTTGCTTCTACTTTCAATTCAATACAACCGAGCAGCGAAACACACTCGCTCAAGAAAACTGAAACGAACAGCGAAACACATTCGCTGGCGAAAACGAGACTCGTCGCTAACCTAGCCAGCGAAACACATTCGCTTCCAGCAAAACACATTCGCTTCCACTTTTAACTCACGGGTACCTGAGACATGGCGCAACGATGAAATCAAGTTTGTCGTCGATCCTACGAAGCGTGTACTCTGTCTGAACTGGTTCGAAAGGGGGCTTATCTGAATATCGCAGGATTATTTATACCGTTTGCGCACATGAAGAATGTGCGTAATCCTCTTAGTGGAAATAGAGGCGATGTTTTCACGTTAAAAAGCTAGACACATCTAATGAGCAGAATTACCTCACAAAAAGTGCGCCCAAAATATAACTCAGGTCATTATTTAATAAGCGTATTGAATATCATTTTGTACAACCAATAAAATGACAGTTAACTAAGTCCTTCGCAAATAAAATGTGATCTTTGGGCTGAGCCCACAGGTCTTTTGAAAAGCGGTTTTTGAAAAAAAGGGGCCATGCTATTGTGTTTTTCGCGGCAAGTGCAAGCCATACAACGAATATTATAGAAAGAGTTTTTCTGCTTTGGAGGAGTTAGCTGTTACACTTTGAAGTTGGAATCGTTCTCTGAGTATATTGTCAATTGATCAAGCTGTTTAACTGCTAAATAGTAATCATTTGAGCGGTTTTCGACGACACATTGTGCGCATTCGCCATGGCTGAGTTTGCGTGTTCGGCAAAAACGGCCAAAAAAAGAGCAGCACAAGCAAATGACAAAGATAGGGAGACGAATTACGATCAAGGAAAGACTGGCTGGTGGGCTAAGGGAAACAGTCAAGGATTTAGAACAGAAACTCAACACTTTACAGAAAATGTATAAGAAGGAAAGAGGAATATCTGCATACTCCTGGAGGAAGTGGAAAGAAGAAAATAAACTTGCAACTCAGACAAAAAGGTTTGTGTTTTTTTGTGGCTACTGCAGTATAACTGCGTAGCCACTATGCTGTTGGTTTGAGTGAGTGAGTGAGTGAGTGTTAGCTTTTGTCCCCTCCCCCCCTTATGTTGAAAATCCTCTCACCCATCCTGTTGGTACATTACCTAGGCTAGCATGTTTACTGCTTATACACTACATGCTCAATTGCTATTTATAATACAAAATTTGTTTTGACTCTCAAATGTGGGATAAGTAATTTCAGTACTATTTCACAAAATTAACTCAAAACTATTTATTATGAAAGACATTGACAGCTTTACCTTGTAATAAGTACCTTTTGAACGAATTTTGATTTTTCAGGTTTTTGTTTGAGTAAAAAATGCATTTGCGAAAGTTGTTTCTTTAAATTATGCGCATGCGCCGTAGTATATCTTTCATTGTTTAACGTAAAAAACCTATCCAAATTCAAGAAAATTATTCAAATAGATATGCGAATTATTCTTAAACTGCTTTAATTGTTCCTTACAGTAGTTCTTTGCGGCAGAGCTTTTCTTCTCATAAAACAAATACCGACTAAACAGGAATAAATGGTCATGAACTGAAGATTGATGTGCACCAAAAACGCTTCGTATTTAACCGTGGAGGTTTGCTATATGTTCGCTGGGTATTTTTATTAGTCTTTGATACAGGAATATCTGTAAAACGTCCATGCGAAAAAAAGAAGATGAAATAGACAGGAAGAAGAAAATATAAAAAGAGAAATAGAGAAAAAGTTTTCCGCAATCCTAATCGGAGACTTCACAACCGGGTTTCCTGCCCATCATAAAGGAACGCCTGGGGACTATATGTGGCTTTATTTTGAGGTAAGTTGGAAGAATTTTCCATCATTTTATTGCTTTTCACGTCTTTTTAGAAATGTTTTATAGCCGTGCGTAGAGAGTTTACTTTTTTAAATTACGCTTTTTGATAAATTCCGGATCTTAAAAGATCACTTTTGTATTAAAAGATGAATTGGTTTGGCGCTCGACCAGTCCATTGGAACGAAGTTCGTACAAAACATACAACTATTCGTCTTTGATCACTGTGACTTTGGACATTATTTGCACTTCGAACTATATCCTGGTAATAGTTATAATCTCCATTCGGAGGTTCAAAATGCTCTTTTGAGAGAGAGCGCAAATATTCTTGTTCACGAGGGCGAAAACATGATCTCCCTCGAATGTAAATATTGTCCCGTGATATGCTAAAATATCTGTTCTTTCTGTAGGTACCCAATTCAAACAATACTGAAATGAAGCAAGAACAGAATATGTAGAAATTCCCAAAATGTCAACTCCTATCAACACCAAAAGTCTTCAACAGCCAGTTTATTGTTATAACATAGTATCACACTGGTATTTTCCCCGGGGAACGATCGGGGATGCTCGTATCTTTTTGGGGTAAAAATCGACGATTTGGTATCTTTTATGGTTTAAAATATGAAATTTGTCAAATTCTCACTTTTTGCTATCTTTTAGGGGTTGAAAGCCACTGAAACTCGTGATTTTGGTATCTTTTAGGGATGAAAACTTGTGAAGCTACGCCCTTTTGAAAAACGTTTGGTATCTTTTAAAGGTATTTTTGAGAAATTCCGACGAGCACCCCCGATCGCTTATCCCCGGAGTACCCCCCTGTTATTTTTCAAACTTTACTAAGTTTTATAATTTTTCTTTTGTCTAACTTCATTGTTATTAGTAACAGTAGTCATTAGAATTTTCACCCCACTAATAGTTAGAAGTTGTTAGAGTTTTATAGAATTATACTTATATTTTTTCCATTTAAATCATTCAAATTCATATTGTTGTAGTTTCATAACTTACAGTTATCCAGCCACTCAATGTATTTGCATACTTCTATGTCTACCTTGAACGAATACTAATCATATTGATATGTAAAACGTATGCTCCATACCATACTACCTGTAGACATAGATTCATGTTGTTGTATCACTATTCTAATTTCTTCTGTTGTTAAAACATTGATTGCCACTGTACAATTGGTGTTGTCTTCAGTAACACATCCAATAATTACGTGTAAAGATATTGAGTTATTGACTGCACCAATGTTTTTGACATATTTAATTCTTTGTAACTCTGTTCACTAAGTATTAAAAATAATCAAAATCCATGTTTCCACTTTTTCTAGAACTTTTCCAATAACCTACTGATGTCCAATATCATCCGATAACTTGCAATTAAAATCTTGTATTTCCCCTATGCACAACAATGATTACAATAATTCCACACAAAAACGCAGTGTTCATGAAAAACAACTTCCTAGTAAAACCTATCTTCAACGTGACAGTAGCCACATGCAGTCTTAGACTGCGTATTTTCTATTATATAGTCATAATACTTGGGCAACAAAAAAATAGATACAGGAACAAAGGGTGATGCACAAGAGACAATCAACCTTTATTTGGAATTTATTTCTGCACGAAGAGATTTTTTATTGTTAATAACAATAATTAATCCAATACAACACTATCCATTTTTAAAACCTTTGATATTTTTTTGACAATTTATTGCCACAATACGGGCAAAGATTGGCTCGGCGCTGTGCTGTATTGCCACAACTAGAACACATCAGGTTTTCTGCACTTTCCTGGAGGCTAGCATCACGCAGTTGTAGAGCTTTTGCGTGTGGCTTTGCAGTTGGTATGAAGTTTTCTTTGCAAAAGGATAGAACATTAACTGCTCTTCGTCACGTTGTCGAGAATGCTCGTCAGACGTTTGGAATCAATGGGTAGAGAAGCTGGCTGCTTAACTTTCTTGTGTTCAATTTGTTCAGATAAAGTAGACATAGGTGTTTCTATGACTGAGGTGGATGTGCACGAATCTTCCTCAACACTAATTTCTTGAGTGCAGCTGTGGAAATTCTTGTTAATTGCCCGAGAATTTAACGCTAGATCACTTTTTATCTAATAAAAGCTTTCCAGAAAAAGAAAACAATGAAATAAAGGTTGAGTGATTATCTCTTGTGTATTACTCTTTGTTTCTGTTAAGTTGTTCTGGTTCAGTGATAAATACAATTAGTCACTAAATAGAGACTAACAAATATTACTTTTTTAATTTTATTTCACGGTACAAGTGCGTTTACTCTAGCAACTGTGACTCATGATGTTTATTAGGCCAGTCATATATTTAAGCGCCAGTCTGTGTATAGCCTTGAATGTTAAAGTTAGTATCTTCAAAATTATTCTGGATTGACTGGCAACCAATGAAGGTCAAATAGCAAAGGAGTTATGTGTGCAAACCGTGGAGTTGAGCACACTAGTCGAGCAGCTGTGTTTTGAATTCGTTGTAGTTTAGCAGTTTGGCTGGAAGGCAGGCCACAGCCGGCAGGCCATAACAAAAATAATCATAAATAAATAAATGAATTATAATATAAATAATTCAAAAAATAGGTGTGTGACATCCAAGGAAATAAAAATGTACTGCATTGAATTCTAGCATGTTTTTCATCAAGCACAGTGCATGCAATGTGCCCTGGGCGTGGAATTTGATGGATGAAACGACCGGACCTACATACCTGGTGTGAGGCCTTTAATTGCTGCTTGGTACAACAAGGATACTGGCTGAGACATCCCCAGAAGTTGCCTCAGTCGTCCATTTTTGTCCTGTCTGGTCTTTATGCCAGCTGCTGTCAGACTCCTCAAACCTGTGCAAGTCGGACATGCGTGGCTGTCACATGTCCACGTTGACGTGTGGCAGGCTGTGTCATCGCACACGCATGCTCACTTGCACAGGTCCCACAATCTCGTGACCAGCTCTGGCACAACATCTGCGTTATTCTGCACGTTTTCGTGCTGTTCATCATTTACTTCCTAGTCAAGTCATTACATGATATCAGTGTGTGGACAAAGAAATTAATGGTGTTGGGCTCAGTATGTCAGAAAGCATGCCAAATATATTGCATATATATACATATTTTTAAATATTTATCAATTATTTGGCATTGGGTAAAAATTGGTTGGTCGTTCTAGTTGAACAAATGCAACTCCATCAGAAAAGCTTACTTCATCAAGTGGCTTGTGTTTCTTGAAAAAAATCCTTCAGCCTCCTAAGGCTCTGTCCGTTTAGCAGGACGTCCATCCGTACACCAGATGGTATACCCTCTGGGATGACGTAGCCTGAAACTTGAAAAAAATACACACGTCATTGTCACTTGCTTGTGTGATTGATTGACTGATATGTACAGATGTGGAAGAGGGTTTAAAAGTTTATACGTGTGTTATGAACTTTGGATTTAAAAATGACTTTCCGGGATAGCATTACATATAGCGTTGCATGTTCCTGATGTTAAATCTTGAGCCGGCATACCTTGTCTTCTTTGACATGTATGTGCGAGTGGTCTTTGGTTCTGAGTTTCATCATCAATGTTGTTGTGGTCGTTGTTGTTGATTTTGGTGGTGCTGCTGCTGCTGTTATTATTATTATCATTATTATGGTATCTTTATTTGTTTTTTATTGTAAATTAATTGCAGCAAGGTGGGTTTCTCAAGATTGACCTAAGCTTTGCAACATTTTTACATTGGACATTCTGCATTTCATTGTTCTTCATTACTAAGTGTATGAATAAAACGTCTTTAAATTCACGATTTCATTGTTCTGGGCCACCACCCACTTCTGACATTTTTTCATGATGATGATGATGATTATATATTTTATATTTCAATTTCTGATCATTTCTATTATCATTACAGAAAATTGCGGACACCTGCTATCGGTGCAACTAACTGTGTGAGAACTTTACAAAGATGTGTCCAATAATCTAACAATTATTATAGGTATCAATAAACTGTTACCTCCCAGTTACTGTCCTTGTCCTGCTCTACATTCCACGGGTGTGGCATTTCTATGAATTGCCGCCATCGATTGGCCAGTTCCGATTCATTGAGCGGCCAGAAAGTAACAAAATCTATTCCCAACTGGACTTCCATTTTTGTTAGGTATGACGGCTTATTTTGTTTATATGGTATGGCTGCATATCTGTTTGGAATGCAAATGTATTTATCGTTGAATTTAACCTTTCACGTTATGAATAATTAGCAACTGTGCCCAAATATATACATCAAGCTGAGTATCTCACCTGAAATTCAAAAGCGCCGCTTTGCTTAGACCAACTCCCTTGATGGCCTGTGTCGAGATGTTACACGCCACATCTTTCACTGCAAGTCTTCGCAGACATTCGCTAGTGGCCCGTGATGTGACTATGATGTTCCCCGGCAAAAAACCACCATGGTTGGCTCCACCACACAGGCGCTGGGGAAACCCGTGTGTGAATTGCGGATTGGCAGCGCTCCACGCAGGTGAGCCCAGAATCATGACGTTTCCGTATCGGTCAGAAAAAAAAAAAAAAAAAAAAAAAATAGGAAAAAAAATGGCAATTAGCTGCAAAAATATATCATTTGACCACTTTGCCTTTAAACGTGTTTGCTTGTTTTCATTTCTCGTATTTTTTAGGCCAATTTGTGTATCTCAGTAAGTCCAATTTGCTTGCTAATTCAGGTGCATTATATCCATCGCACGCTACAACGCGAACGTTATGAATGGTTTAATGGAATGCATACGTACCGCTCCAAACGAACTCTGTTAACGTGCGCATCCAGCAAGGGGTCGCCACAGGACAACTGGTGTCTTGCTCCACCCCCTCACTCCTGAATAATGTCTCTTTATCAAGTTCTGCCGGTGGCGACAACTTTCGGCTTCGGCGTCCAGTAAATTAGTGATTTGGCTTCTCTTTTGTGTGTTAAAAAATAATGAAAATAATAAAAAAACAAACAAACAAATAAACAAATTAAATTCTGTCAAGGAAATGATATGATTGGAATGAAGGAAGCATACCAACAAGGCAAGAAACCGAGATTTCATCACGGAAATCTATATATCGATGGTGTCCTTTACAAAGACAAAGACTAGAGATAAGTTTGACATTATTTATTATACATCAATTTATACTAGTTGTTCACAATTTTTAGTTGAAATTTAAAATCATATTTCAACGAGTCAAAACAGAAACGAATCAATTTATAGTTGTATACACAATTGTTAGTTGAAATTTAAAACCAATCTCAATGAGTCAAAACAGAAATGAATCTAAGTTAAGAAAAATTTTATTTCAAGAACTGCCTTATTATGGCGTGAATATTATTTCTAGTCATGGCCAGTTTAATATTTTAATGGATTCAAACCTCTCAAACAAGTATTCATTATTAAATCTTCTAAGTTTGTGCAATTTGAATTTATTTTCATTAAATACTGCTCAAAACAACAACATAAATCCTAATGCTAATCTTGATTTCAATTTAATTCGTTCAAACTACTACTCTCCACATACATTTAGTCGAGTCAAACACAAGATAGAAAATCCAAAATGTACTTTCTCGGTAATTCATAACAATCTACGTAGTTTGCAACGAAATTTTGAAGATTTTCAAACTCATTTATTGAATGAACTTGACTTTGAGTTTGATGTGATTGGAATTTCGGAGACAAAAATAACAAATACAAATGAGCCCTTAATCAATGTGCATTTGAATGGGTATAATTTTGAATTTGTTCCCACCCCATTGTCATCCGGAGGGGTGTGTCTATACATAAAAGATAATCTTCAGTATTCTATTTTAGAACAAAAATCTTCACGTGCTTTTCAGGCTCTTTGGATAGAAATTCATTTACCTAAAAAGAAAAATTTAATTTGCGGTATTATTTACCGTCAGCACAACTCTCCTGAGAGTTTTCTAGAATATTTTAACGAAACATTAGATAAGAGTACACAACGAAATCTTCCAATATATATTCTAGGCGATTTTAATATGAATCTCCTGAATTCTGAAACTTGTGACTTTGCATATGAATTTCTGACATCGCTTCAAAGTTATTTTTTTACTCCAACAATAGATAAACCAACTAGAGTTTACAATACATCAGCAACACTACTTGATAATATATTACTTAACAATCCTGAGAATGTTATTTGTAGTGGAAATGTGGTCAGCGACGTAAGTGATCACTTTGCACAAGTTTGCATCACGTCTTCCATTAAGCCCAACATTCAGCCAAAGAAAACAAAAATTAGAGATTACTCAACATTTTCATCAAGCAGCTTTAACGAAGCTGTCCAAACCACCATTGTAATAGGTGATGATCGCGATATAGATCAAGAATTTTCATGCTTTTTCAGGAAACTAAACAAGCTAATTGATAAACATGCACCATTGAAAACTATATCTAAAAAGAAAAACAAACAGTTTTCTAAGCCTTGGATTACTCGAGGAATAAGAAAATCTATAATGGAAATAAAAATAAGTATAAGCAATATCGGAACTCTATAACTCGACTTATACGTATCAGTAAAAGAGACTATCTACAAAGGTATTTCGATAATAATAGAAATAACATGAAAAAAACATGGGATCAGATCAATTTACTCATTAATAAACGTAAAGGACGCAAACAAATGTCTGCCCTAAAGGATTATTCAAATCAAGGAACTGTTGTGAATGACCCCAAAAAACTACCTAACATTATGAACAGACATTTTTCAACTGTTGGTATGAATCTTGCTAACAAAGTACCCCTTAGTAACATTTCTCCCAAATATTATCTAAATGATGTATCGGTCTGTAATTCGTTCTTTCTTAGACCTGTGACTCCAGCAGAAATCGAAGAAGAAATTAATAGTTTATCTTGCAAAAAGAGCTATGGTTTGTATTCAGTGCCAATGAAAATATTAAAATCTGCTAATTATTCGCTCAGTATTCCGCTAGCACATCTAATTAATCGATCATTTACTGATGCTAAATATCCGTCAAAATTTTAAATATCAAAGATTACAGCAATTTTTAAATCTGAGGATGACACATGCAACAAATTACAGACCCATCTCATTACTATCTGTTTTTAATGGTATTTTTGAAAGGTTGATTGAATTCATAGAAAAAGAGGATTTCCTTTATCATGGTTAATATGGTTTTCATTCCTCCCACTCAACCGAACATGCGATACAAGATATCTTGAGTACAATACAATTGAATATGGATCGTAAGCAATTTACTTGTGCGATATTTATCGATTTAATGAAAGCTTTTGACACTGTTGACCATAAAATATTGCTGGATAAACTATACATATATGGTATCAGAGGGATTGTTCATGATTGGTTGAAGTCTTATCTTTATAATAGAATGCAATCGACTAAAATTGGCAACTTTATTTCGGACCGTATAGAATGTGGAATAGGAGTGCGTCAGGGCTCTGTTCTTGGCCCCTTACTTTTTTTATTATATGTGAACGATATTTATAAAGTATCGAAAGAATTTAAAGTGACTTTATTCGCTGATGATACTAATTTATTATATTCACAGAAAAACTTAAAAACTCTTGAACTCACAGTAAATAATGAGTTAGTTAAGCTATATGACTGGCTTACTGTAAATAAGCTCTTCGGTTTTAATTTTGTCTGTGAAACATCCTTGTTCAACTTTGGAATAAAGCCTAAATGAAATAAAAGGTATATATACATAGCTTGAGTACAAATGATGTCAAGTCGAAGTTTTAGGTTTTTGAATTTGACAAGTTTAAAGTTGTTTCGACAGAGATGACTCGACGAAATCTTACCTCTTGATGTGTTGATTCCTTCTACACATACATACACAGTTTCTTTTCGATTTGAATTCATCCATAAATGAAATAAACCTTGAACAAATAACATTATTCCATTTTCAACGTCCTTTCTCATGCCTATAACTGAGATTGGGCAACAACAGTCTCGACTTGTTTTGAAGAGAAGGATGAAGGATGCATGTTTTGGAAGGGTGGGAGGGAAAAAGATGAGACTTTAGTGGGTTTGCATAAGAGAAAAGGCATATTATAACGATAACGCTAAACTAAAGTCTGATAGTCTTCTAGAGAATGGCTTCGATTGGATTAGGCGATGTAAATTAACTATACAAGGGCACAGGGAATGGGCAATATCTTGTCGACAATAGTGGCCAGTAGGTGGTTGCAGTTTGTAGGAAAAAGTTTTAAAAGCCCTCTATCATAAGATTGTTTGAATTACTCTTAATATTTGTCATCGATACAATGAAATAATAAACTTTTGTACATTAATTAACTTACCTGAACAGCACTAGCACGTATAGGACGACTTATCGCCTTATTCTTAAACTTAGCATTAACTAGCTGACTCAGTTTACTTTTGCCAATAATGTCTTGGATTATCCTTTCGCTGACACCTTCGTAGCGCTTTTCCAAACAATGCAAAAGTTTTCTAGATCCAAGGCCTTTGCAGTGACGAAATTCTTCCTGAACAACTTTGTTCATTTCACACTGCCTCAGCACTTTCTTCCCTTTGTAAAAGAGAACCCAATTCCCTTTTTCTTTGTCAACTGAAAATAAATTCTTATTTCTCCAGAATCTAACACATGCGTTCTTTTGAACTGTGGTTCTCTGTTGTACCGGAATGTTGAAGTACCCTGTACATAACTTTGTTATAGTCACGTCCTTTCCTATGGTTCCTCCTCCTTTCATTTAATACATCAAGAATATGTTGCTTTTTACCTTCCTTTCCAAATCCTGCAGGCTCATAACTGCAACTTTTTACCAAAGAGTCAGTGCGTGCCTGCAGTTTCTGATTGGATGGTTTACAAAGCTTGAAATTTGGCAAGTCATTGCCTGGGAACTTAATAATAGCAGCTTTTCTCACCTCTTTCCTCATGTACTTATAAATCACATTTGTACAATATTATTATCTGATTTATATTATCATGTGAGTGAATAATTACTGGCACTATTAAAGTCAATATTACAGAATAACAAATAGTCCCTCAACTATAGAATTTGTGAACAAAGGAATTTGTTTCCAACTTCAGTATTGAGTACAAGTCATATGTCAACAAGAAACTAACTCAGTTGGAAATTTAATAACAAATACAGAAAACCCAATTTTGTTTCGTGTTAAAGATCTCATATGAACAAGGTGGTGATTTTAGTTGTTATAAACATCCTCCAAAGTAACTTTATTTTGTAGATTTTTTCCTCAGCTTCTGAGAGTGACTTCAGTTTCTTTTTGGTTGATTTTCCCATTCTAAATTCTGCACAAGTCATTGGTAAGTTTTGTTCATGAATAGCATCACCCATGGTCAGTTGCATTTTCTCCTCAATCAGTTGTCGAAAATGAAGCTGCTGACCTACGAACTTCATGCCCACGGGCTCAAACTGTTCAAACAGTGTACTGATACAAGCCAGCATTACTAGTGCTGCTTGAATAAAAGAAATTCAGCCAGAAATTTTCCATGAAATTCCCTTTATTAACGGGTGACCCGTTGAATGGTAATTTACTCATCACTTAGATATACATTTTTAGATTTGGAACAAAGAAATAACAACAAATGTCAATGGTGGCCCATCGTTCTCATAGTAAATTTGCATATAAATCACAGAAAAAGAAACATTAAAAAATATTAATAAAAGTGAATTAAAAATAAAAATGAAAAACGAAAATAAAAAAATAAAACCTTTGATTTTCATTAAAAAAGACATTTGATTATCATTCAAAATAAAAAAAGTCATTTGATATTCATTTTTTGAAATTAATATATTGTTACACATAATAACAAAAGACAAATGGTTGGGCCAAAAATGAGCAATTTAATATATTGTGAAGATACAATAAAACTGCTATGTACAGGGAGGGAGGGTAGGGTAAAAACAAGAGCGTGTTCGTACAATGTGTAGTAAACGATCGATTGTTACATGATATGATATGAAGTCTACGGTGGCCCATAAGGGACAACACAAACAAAAGCAAACCACAACAAACAAAAAAAAAACGCACTGCAAACAAAAAAAGTCGCACTGCAAACAAAAAAATCGCACTGCAAACAAAAAAAATCGCACTGCAAACAAAAAAAGGCGCACTGCAAACAAAAAAATCGCACTGCAAACAAAAAAAGTCACACTGCAAACAAAAAAAGTCGCACTGCGAACAAAAAAAAGTCGCACTGCAAACAAAAAGAATCGCACTGCAAACAAAATAAATCGCACTGCAAACAAAAAAAAAATCGCACTGCAAACAAAAAAAACGTGCGCATGTCAGCAATGACACTGAGGGCTCATGTGAATTTTCGCGCCCTTTTTTACATTCCAAGATGGCGAGTTGGCAAGAAGAACTCAGAAAGGCCATACAAGAAGAGATTTCACGTGCTTTTCGCGTGTAGGAAGTCCACAAATGTCTTGTACTCCCTCCACCTCGAACTCGAGTTCCACTGCAGCAAATTCTTCGAGGCCGGCGACTCTGACTTTCGAAGAATTTTACCAAAAACGGGAAAGAGAAAGACAAAGAGTCAGTGCGTGCCTGCAGTTTCTGATTGGATGGTTTACAAAGCTTGAAATTTGGCAAGTCATTGCCTGGGAACTTAATAATAGCAGCTTTTCTCACCTCGCACTGCAAACAAAAAGAATCGCACTGCAAACAAAATAAATCGCACTGCAAACAAAAAAAAAATCGCACTGCAAACAAAAAAAACGTGCGCATGTCAGCAATGACACTGAGGGCTCGTGTGAATTTTCGCGCCCTTTTTTACATTCCAAGATGGCGAGTTGGCAAGAAGAACTCAGAAAGGCCATACAAGAAGAGATTTCACGTGCTTTTCGCGATGTAGGAAGTCCACAAATGTCTTGTACTCCCTCCACCTCGAACTCGAGTTCCACTGCAGCAAATTCTTCGAGGCCGGCGACTCTGACTTTCGAAGAATTTTACCAAAAACGGGAAAGAGAAAGACAGAGCGATTTCAACCCGAAATCTAAAAAGAAAGCTCGACGTGAAGAGAAAACCAAGGAAGTTGAAGTTAAAGTTAGTCTAGCAAGTTGCTCCAATGAAGGGGTCATCAAGTCGAGAAGAGGAAAAACACAAGCTGTTCGGGTAAACACTACAGCAACGAAGGACGATCTTCTAAAAAAGGCGTTAGAAAAACACACTACATTCGATCAAACGTTCGATGCCTCTGTGCCATACACGCTACTCTATCCAGACTTCAGCGAAGTCCGTAATATTCCAGGAACTACGGAGGCCTTCAAACTGTCAAGCTATAAAGAGGCAATCTCCAAAGAGTACAAGCGCATAACCTTTTATATTATACCTTGCCATGAATTATCAGGTAAGATTAAATGGAGCAATTTTAGAATACCCCGTCACTTAACATTTCCAGATTCTATTGTTCTATTGTTATGGTAATAAGTGACGGGGTATTCTAAAGTTTAGCCGATTAAATAAGCTTTATTGTTCAAAAAATCCCTTCTTTGCTATTGAAAAAGCTGCACGTTGAGAGTCAGTAAAATACTATAAACACGAGAAGACCAACACAAATTAAATTTTCGTTATATTTCGAGTAGCATTTAGGGCGTTTGTAATGACTCCACCTGGCCCTTAAAAAGGGGGAAAATATACACAATTATAAACCTGTTAATTCTCCCACCCCCGTGAATTGATACTATTGAAACATGTAAATCCTCGGCTATAATGTGTTACTTCAATTGACTGATGCATAAGTCAGCAGTCACATATTTTTAGTCATTGTTTAAACAGTGCAAAAACTCTAAACTGTATTTAATAGGTTTTTATTTTCTAATATTTCTACTGCTCCAAACACTCTAAAAACCACTTGCTTTATAGACAAATCACTTAAAAATGTAAAAAAATTAGTGATTAATATTATTCAATTTATTTTGAATTGTTTGACATTGGATTTAAACTCAACCATGGAAATATATATTTATTTTTTTTAATCTTTGTTATTGTAGTTCTAGATGATGATTCTGATTTTGAAGAGCAACATAAAAACAAGAGTAACCATCCAGTTGCTATATCATTAACAGGTGAGAATTTACATAATTTAGCACAATGACTATTTATTGCTATCAATGTTGCATGCACACCTTTAGTGTTTGAACTCTATTTTTTATATTCCTGGACTTCTTTCACAAAATATGTTGACTTGGCCATGTGACAACTTATATTAGTGAAAGTTGGCCACTATAACAATCTTTTGTGATTAAACCATGCTGTGACATATAAAGTGGTAACCTGTCTGTAAAAAGAATTGAACACCACCCCCCCCCCCACACACACACACACAAAATACATGTTTTTTTCTATTTTTTTATCTTTTTCTTGACAGATTCATCTGACAGTGACAGTGAGCTTCTAAAACCAGCTTTAGCACTTGATGAACCAACATTGAGCAGTAGTAGCAACAATCTAAATACTATAAACCACATGGAAGCCATAAACATCTGGGATGATCAAGATCCAGATTTGTTGCTGGCTATAAATGCTAGTCTTCAAGATGATAGTCTTAACAGCAGATCAACAAGCACATGTACAACATCTGGCAATGTGGAAGAAATACTTCAAAGGTTCATTTCAGATAACCTGGAAACTGCAGGGGACATTAACCATATCATAATATTGCGCAAGAGTATTTTACAATCAACACTTGCAGCCATTCAACGAAAGAGCTTTAGCTTTCACAACCCAATTGCTGTCAGTTTCAGTGGTGAGGATGCAGTAGATGTCGGTGGTCCTAAACGGGAATTCTTTAGGCTTCTGATGGTTAGTCTTAAAGAAACTGGTGTTTTTGAAGGTGGCTGGTTCTCTCACGATTTGAACATGTTGAATAACAACAAGTACTATCAAGTTGGAAAGCTGATTGCTTGGAGTGTCCTCCAGACTGGAACTGGACCAAAGTGCTTGTCAAAAGAGGCCTTCTGCATTCTTCAAGATATCCCAGTTGAAAATAAAGCAGCCATCAAGAAGATACATGTGTCCAACCAGGAGTTGAAAAAGGCCATCAATGACCTTGAAAGATGTTCTGAAGATGAGTTCCAATCTACTGTCAATGAACATGCAGATACTGTAGCAGACTATGGTTACTCAGATGTATACACCTGCAGATATAGTCAGAAAGAGGAGATGATAAAATGCTTACTGAAACAAGTTTTTGTATTTGGCGTGTTTGCCGAAATCAATCAGTTTAAAAAGGGCATGAATGAGATTGGATCATTTGGAGACATTGTGCTGTCCAAGGCAAAAGTCTTCGATGAAATTCTAAGTGATGAAGTAGATGAGCTAACTCTTCAATCTTTCAAAAAGCTGTACAAAGTATGCTATTCTGAAGTGGGATCTAACAGCAGGGAAAGGGAGGAACAAACCATGTATAGTTTTGAGCTTTTCCTCCAAGATCTATCAGAGGGTGAGATTCCAGGGCTGAGTCTATCTGATCTCCTCATCTTTCTTACGGGAGCTGACAGAATTCCACCACTTGGATTTTCTGGTCCACTCTCATTGGAGTTCTATAACAATGATGATGGCGAAAAAAGATTGCCATGGTCTTCAACATGTGCCCTTACCCTTCACTTACCAAGGCAATACAACCAGCCCGAAGAGTTGAAATTGCTTCTTTCTCAGTGCCTTCAAGAAAGTCAAGGATTTGGAAAGTGTTAATTTATTACGATTCATACACACCATCAGTAATGTTGATGTGCATATAGAGGTTTCTTTTAATGTATAATATGCACATCAAATTTTCAACTAATAGTTGAATGTAAAACATAATTCGGGTTTGAATGCTGATTGTTAACCATATTACAGACCAAAAAGTTCATTGGATTTGGTTCAGCATATACACATAGTTAATATAATCTTCAGTTTAAATTTATCAGTGATAGTTAGCTGTTTAATTATAAAATTTGATTTTGCTGTAACTGATTCTGAAAATGAAAGATGTAATACATGTTTTATATTTTAATCAAAACTAAGATCTTAAGAAAAAATTGACATTAATTATTCATAATATTACCATCACAAATATATACCTATTCTGACCTCTCATGTTATCTATTTGCATGGTAGCTTTAAACTTGTAACTAGAATTAGCATTATAGGTTGTTCAATAAGTATTAGTAAAAAGGTGTGCATAAGCAAGATTTTCATACCTAGCATGTCAAAAATCACTTTCAGTTAAAAGTTGTTGTTTCATTTAGTTGGGCAAAGATGCAATCAACAAGCATGTCAAGAGTTTTTAAACTATTAAGCTGCATTACATTTTGTGAAAAGTTGCAGTTCAGTTATTAATGTTAATTAAACTGGAAGGTTTGTTTCTCATTTACATGTGTTCTTCATAGTTCTTAGCTGATTCGAAAGTCCCCCCATAGTCTTTGATCTACATGATTATTATAAATTTTTTATACTAACCCTAACCCTGGAATCCCCAGCACACATGGGCTTAAAGACAAAAGAAACCACTTCATTACTCACCATTGTGTTTTGCTTAGCAATTAATGGTCGTTTAGGTAATATAAAGAATTTGTGAACAAAATGTCTGTTATAATTATATTATGATGTGTCTAACCAAGTGACATCTATCTCACTGACTTCAACAGGGCAAATACCACAGGAAACCCAAACAACATTTTAAAGCAAATGTCACAGACTTTGCAGATTATGGATAGTATGGCCAAAAAGATGTTTTATTCACAGATTTGATTTTGAAATTCCATATTAATTTCCCACAAACTGATAAAGCCAAGTGTGAGTATTTTCTATGTTTCATCAAATCTGGTTACAATCTGTCAATGATATTTTTTGTCATAAACACCTATAAATGTTGTTGTTTTTAATAAACAGAGTAACTGTTTCAAGATTCCAGCAAAACACCCTTAACAATCCCCCTTCCCCAGGTGATATCTCTACTTCCATGTATTAAGCAATTTTCACATTTTAAATATAAGTACGACGCTTTTGATTTTAAACATGTTTGGGCAATACTTCTGCAATCATCAAAAGCGTTGTACTTATATTTAAAATCATTAACCAATTGCTGCTACATCGACCAATTTTCACATTGGAAATCGCTGTTAGGCCAACCTATCTTTTTTATATAACTTACAGTTGTTTGTACTTAGTAGTTAGAATATGCCTGAGGGGGGGGGGACCCCCTGAAAAGTGGTTAGGGGTGCTCGGTACTTTTAGGGTCTGAAATTCAAATTCTGCGCACCTTTTAAGGTCAACGAAGAGCTATCGACCACCTTGATACCTTTTAGGATCAGATTTTGTTCTTTGAATACAAATTTTTAGTTAAATGAACACATTTTTTAGGGTCTGAAATTATGATTTGTGTTAAATTTATTTTATACTTTTATCCTTTTAGGGTCAATTTCATGACTCACTCGTTGAGCACCTACCCACTTTTCAAGGGAGTCCCCCCCCCCTCCCGGGAGAATATGTTACTAAATGTTGCATATATAACGTACTGTATCCAGATATTAAGTTATTCAAACTCTTGGTTTGGCATAGGATACAAGGGACTGGAAAAGAATACCTGCCTCTTGGACAGTTGCTGGAGGTTGGAGCCCATTTGTGTCCATCACATAAGTGAAGTATTCTTCCCACACTGTGTCATCATCTTGCAGTGGATCAGAATTTAATCTGCCTTTCATTTCTGTTAGCTTTTGAGGACAAACCTCTTGCAAGCACTCACTCTTTCCATATTCTTCCGGTAAAAAATACATAATGTCAGGGATACCAGAGCATGTAGCATGTTTTGACTTGCGAATTCGGTGGCTATTCCAGTAATCTTTCACCTTGTCTAGGTCACTTTGGAGTAGATCGGCAAAACTAAACCATAAAGCTTCTTTGTGAATTTCGCTTGCGAGGTCGAGAATGTCAGACTCTTGCATATCATGGAATAAATCTATCCACCAGCTGGAACGTTGTTTTCTGTAGGAAGACCAAAAACATTCAATTCTTTGATTTTTTGTACTCGGTACATACTTATGAGCGTTGCTTCCTGCATATTCATCTGATCCATCGGCACGTAAATAGCACTGCATGCCAGCAACCAGGCCGTTTTCAGTTCCAAGATCGGCATAAACACGAGTTGGGCAGCCCCCAGCAGCTTCGATGTAGTCTAGAAAGTATTGTGCGATAACTTTAGGATTCTTATTTGATCGTTGTAGCTCAAGCCATAAAATTTTGCGACTGAAACCGTCGATACCTCCGTGCACTGAAAAGCCAAACGGTTTCAATTTATCATATCCGTCGATATGCCAACAGAAGTTAGGCCCAGGAGAAACGTATTTGCGACGGTGAAAAACACGCCGTTTCCTATCTTCCACACCACTGGGATCAATCTCGCGTAATAACGAAGCAACTACACGTCTTGGCACATGAATGTGATACCTGATTCTCAGGATATTCCACATGGTACGATAACCGTTGAGGCTATCGGGTCCATTTGCTATTTCACGACGTATTATTTCCTTGACACTTTGCTCGTCGAAATCAGATTCACGACGTTTTAGACCATAATCATTCAGTCGTCGTTTGAGGGATCTTACGTTGATGTCTATGTTGTGGTATTTCTCCAGGAAAAGGATTATATCATCGTAACGAAATCCTCTATAAAAATAATGCTCAATTATCTCTCTCAGAGCCTGCCGGTAGTTCTTCGTGATTGTTAACCGTCACTTGAAGCGCCATTTTTGCTTAGTTGCCTTGACTGAATATGAGCCCGTGATAACGGTTTACATGTGTGCGCATAGAGTTTGGGATTTGTTTGCAGTGCGATTTTTTTTGTTTGCAGTGCGATTTTTTTTTTGTTTGTTTGCAGTGCGATATTTTTTTGTTTGCAGTGCGATTTATTTTGTTTGCAGTGCGACTTTTATTTTGTTTGCAGTGCGACTTTTTTTGTTTGCAGTGCGACTTTTTTTTGTTTGCAGTGCGATTTATTTTGTTTGCAGTGCGACTTTTATTTTGTTTGCAGTGCGACTTTTTTTGTTTGCAGTGCAACTTTTTTTGTTTGCAGTGCGACTTTTTTTGTTTGCAGTGCGATTTATTTTGTTTGCAGTGTGACTTTTTTTTGTTTGCAGTGCGACTTTTTTTGTTTGCAGTGCGATTTTATTTTGTTTGCAGTGCGACTTTTTTTGTTTGCAGTGTGACTTTTTGTTTGCAGTACGATTTTTTTTGTTTGCAGTGCGACTTTTTTTGTTTGCAGTGCGTTTTTTGTTTTTGTTTGTTGTGGTTTGCTTTTGTTTGTGTTGTCCCTTATGGGCCACCGTAGAAGTCAGCGTACAGCTCCACTCCCTATTAACCTATGTTGATAATTAACATCATTTAATATATCGTTACACATAATAAAAGACAAATGGTTGGACTAATAATGAGCAATTTAATATATTGTGAAGATACAACAAAACTGCCCAATAAATGGCCCAAACATAAGTAAATGAATAGAAAATATCTGAATAGAAAATATATACGGTGTATAGATTGAACTGTGCTAGTGAGGTGAGTAGGGGTTGGCATATTGATATGTGCAATGTGAGGTCTTAGCAATTTGTTCCACAATGTTGAGATATGTATTGAGAGGGGAACGAATGTATTGTCTATAACAGTCTGATGACCATCGTCCAATGAGTTTGATTTCATAGTCAGTAAGACCAGCTATAGCGGCAGAAGTTGCTCCCCCGATACGAAAGCTGAGTGCTGTAAAGTTCTGGTCATATACCAAGTAGCCTGAATATCTTAGTAAGAAATTGTGTAAGTTGTTATCAACTTTTGGTGGAGCCAGATGATAAAATAGGTGACGATGTCCCTTGACTGGTAAACATTGGTTTTGTATGCGTAGGTTGGATTTCATCGCACAAACGGCACACACGATGTGTTTAGAGTGACCAGTTAATAGCTTGACTAGGTATGTAGTCATTTCGATCCAAAGTCAATTCGATCCACGCACTTTTGGTCGATTTGATCCACACCATAAGTCGATTCGATCCACACCATAAGTCGATTCGATCCACATTTATATTAAACAAAAAAATCATGTATTTGAGTTGAATACAAGGACTAAGATTTGTAAATAAATAATAAAGATGTTTATGGAAGTTTTCTTTAAGTATTAAGAGGTTTTGCATGAGAAAGTCAAACAAAATTGGAAATGAAAATTCAAAGCCCCCCCTGAAACTTTGTGTGCTGGCAGGTCCTCGGGGGGAATGAACAAATCGAGACATATTTCATCTCAAAACATTATGGTTGCCATGGAAACCGCCGCTGACCAAATTGTCCACGGGCTCATGTTTTCTGCAAAAAAAATCAAGCCTTGCAGGGTGAAATATAGAGCTCTGCTACTCGCTCAAAATCTTCCCAATCAACTTGAAAGTTGGCAAGATGAAACATCAATCTTAGTTCTAAACATATGTATAGTTTTTTTGTAAATTAGAGTGTTTTTAGAATTAGAGAAATTACGCTAATCATGGCTCTCTGTTGGCACTTTTTACAAATGACAAAATCACTATCCATTCTATGTACGATTTCTCCAAAAGTACTCACAATTAGAACACAAAACTCCGTCAATAGCAAGTTGGAATAACAGGGTAACTAAAACATATAATAGATATTTGGGCATTCAAATAAAACAACAACAAAAATGCAACGATTGTTATACAAAATTTCAAAATATCAAAAAATTTGCATATTTTGAGCTAAATCATTTAAATTGAAAAAGTTTTCCAATAACAATTTTTTTTACCCAGAATGAGGATCAGTATCTGTTTTTATGTTTGCTTTTGCCTTTTGACATTTTAAGTTTGGAATTTAAGAGAAATCGTATTCATATGTGGCTACCCTTTATGATATATTTGCATCATATGGCAACGAATATTCAGCCTTCAATAACTGATCCATCTCTCGCTATTTTAATCCAATCGTGCAGCAACAAGGTACTTGGAACTCTTTAAAATTCAGATGGCCTTTTGTTGGACAGCAATTAGCAATTGTCCTCGCCGAATGTATAAACAAAACAGCACATTTTTGCTTCGTAAATACACCAAAATTACTCGTTCAAAATTGGTCTCTATTTCCATCCAAATACGTCTTTTTCTTTGGCTCAACTCAATACCTGTACTCTATGGAACCACCAAATGAGTAAAACCTGTGCTTAGTGTTATATTTGCATTAATTTTCATCAAGAGACGGTCTTAAGTTGACATATAAATTCAATCACCAAAAATGTTAGAAAGCGAATACAAGAAATGAAATATGCCGCTGACCGGCCGAGGGATGTGTTTAATTGAAAAAAAAATAAAATAATAATAATAATAATAATAATAATAATAATAATAATAATAATAATAATAAACAAACTTTTTTATAAAAAATTCCGAAATGAAAATTGGATAAACAAAATAATCCAAGCGAATTGATATATAACTGTTTTCTTGGGTAGCTTACTTTTCATATTTTTTTTTTGTTAAGGTTGTGTTTTTTTTTTTCTTTTCTTCTTCTTCGTTTCCCGGCGTTTGTTTTTTCCTTTCTTGATTTTTTTTCGTTATTTTCTTTCTTTTTTAAGTTTTCTCCTTTTTGTTTTTGTTCCTTTTTGTTGTTGTTGTTTTTTGTCTTGATAATGGCAAAGTATTGTATATCTCTTATTTTCCATTGTGATATTGTTTTTTAAATGCTATGAAATTAGATATTGCGCTTATCAACTGATATCGTACCAGATCCCCTGTTTTCTTGTGACCTGCGACCAACAACGAGGGCAACAGATGGATATGCGCATAAGCAACTAAACCGGAAACCATAAAAACATTGTATTGGATTATTTCAGGCCCCTCGGTCTTTGCTGCAAGTCATAAGAAAATGCGTGCTTTGGGTACGAAATTGTACAGTTAGATGATTTTTTTAAACGTGGTTGAAAATGTTTTTGTTTTTGTTTGCCTGTTTGTTTGTTTGTTGCTTTCTTTTTGGCTACGAGTCACGCCTGTGCAATAATTGATTATGTATGAGTTGTGATTGATGCGCATATAGTTAAAAAGGGCTTGTACGTAGACTTCCTTTTTTCTCCCTGACGCTTCTGAAATTGCATGCCTGACACAAACTTTCTTGAGAATGGTCATTTTTTGTTTACGTAGTTCGTCTTTGTCCATGGCATCGATCACGATGGTACTTGCAAATAGAATATAATGCCGCTTCATTTGAATTAATTTAAAAAAACGATAGTTAATTTATTTATTTATATTTATTTTGGATTTTATAAAAAATCCTTGTATTTTCCATGCTATTTTGATTGCACATAATCACTTATATCTATAATTATCGACAAACACGACGAAATTCAATTAAAAACTTTTTTTTTTTTGCTCTCAAAATCGAGTACGGATACACCTTCCAAACTCAAAATAATACATATAACAATATAGCAGTAACTATTAAGCAATGCTCATATAAAAATGTATCATAAACTTTGTACCTGCACGACATAAAATCAAATCCATTTCACTGTTGACTTGTCCATGTTGTTTTCCAAGACCATATGTTCTAAGATGTGCACTTATGTCTTTCTGACAATCTTGGATTGATATTTGTTCGCCTGTGCATGTACTTTTGCTTTGCGAAAGCTGAAAAAACAAGCAACTCTCCATAGTAGAAAACTGTTCCTCAATCAAAAGCTACTGAATTTTGCAACCTACATGTAATTATCTCAACGAATATTTATGAACTGCTAAGTATATGAAGAGAGTGGATAAGTAGAAGCACGAACCTCAGATTAGTTTTAATGATTCTCCAACAAAATTTAGCTGCAAACTGTCCCTACACAAGTCTGTCAGAGAATGAATGAATGAACGAACGACGAATGAATGAATGAATGAATGAATGAACGAACGACGAATGAATGAATGAATGAAGGAATGAAGGAATAAAGGAAGGAATGAATGAATGAGTGGATGAGTGGATAAATGGATGGATGGATGGATGGATGGATATATGAATGGATGGATGGATGGACGAATGGACGGATGAATGAATGAATAGATAAATGGATGAATGAGGGAGAGAAACGAGAAAAAAAGGTAGAAAGAAAGTGAAAAAGGGAGGAGGGAGAAAGAAAGGAAGAAAGAATGAGAGAAAGAAAGAAAAACAGAAAAAAAGCGCAAAAACGTCTAAGAAAGCCCTAGGACATTTTTGCGATCATAAAAAAATATATAGTTTATATTGTAGCATCTCAAAAACAATATCAAAATAAAAAATAGGACATCTGTTACCTTGCCATCATCGGGATTCCTGTGTCTTATATACAAAGGTAAAATAAAAAAAAACAAAAAAATACTAATAATAGCAAGGCAGCTGTCTAAGCAACCAGTTATACATCAGTTGCTTTCGATTGAGTTTTATTGAATTTGATTCCGATATTTGTCAGAAGATTTGTAATTGATTTATAAACACACTCTTCGACCAGTCAGCGGCATCTTTCAGGTCACTTCCGGTATTAGCACTCGAATGAAATGTCCATTTATATGTCCATTATGTCACATTTAGAGCGTTTTTATATCGAAATTGATGCAAATATAACACTAAGCACAGGTTTTACTCATTTGGTGGTTCCATAGAGTACAGGTATTGAGTTGAGCCAAAGAAAAAGACGTATTTGGATGGAAATAGAGACTAATTTTGAACGAGTAATTTTGGTGTATTTACGAAGCAAAAATGTGCTGTTTTGTTTATACATTCGGCGAGGGCAATTGCTAATTGCTATCCAACAAAAGGTCATCTGACTTTTAAAGAGTTCCAAGTACCTTGTTGCTGCACGATTGGATTAAAATAGCGAGAGATGGATCAGTTATTGAAGGCTGAATATTCGTTGCCATATGATGCAAATATATCATAAAGGGTAGCCACATATGAATACGATTTCTCTTAAATTCCAAACTTAAAATGTCAAAAGGCAAAAGCAAACATAAAAACAGATACTGATCCTCATTCTGGGTAAAAAAAATTGTTATTGGAAAACTTTTTCAATTTAAATGATTTAGCTCTTTTTTTGATATTTTGAAATTTTGTATAAAAATCGTTGCATTTTTGTTGTTGTTTTATTTGAATGCTCAAATATCTATTATATGTTTTAGTTACCCTGTTATTCCAACTTGCTATTGACGGAGTTTTGTGTTCTAATTGTGAGTACTTTTGGAGAAATCGTACATAGAATGGATAGTGATTTTGTCATTTGTAAAAAGTGCCAACAGAGAGCCATGATTAGCGTAATTTCTCTAATTCTAAAAACACTCTAATTTACAACAAGCTATACATATGTTTAGAACTAAGATTGATCTTTCATCTTGCCAACTTTCAAGTTGATTGGGAAGATTTTGAGCGAGTAGTAGAGCTCTATATTTCACCCTGCAAGGCTTGATTTTTTTTTTGCAGAAAACATGAGCCCGTGGACAATTTGGTCAGCGGCGGTTTCCATGGCAACCATAATGTTTTGAGATGAAATATGTCTCGATTTGTTCATTCCCCCCGAGGACCTGCCAGCACACAAAGTTTCAGGGGGGGCTTTGAATTTTCATTTCCAATTTTGTTTGACTTTCTCATGCAACACCTCTTAATTTGTTTATCGCCTGGAAAAATGAAATGCCTCGCGCACATAAATTGCAATGTCTACAAATTACGGTATTGTCAATCAATCTCGTTGTCTTTTAACTTCGCTGAAAACACATCCGCACTGAAATTTTTTTTGCTTGTCAAAAAATGTCAATCAATTTGGGGATTAAGCAAAATTTGTCTCTAGTGCGGATCAACGATTCGTAGTTAATAGCACAGCGAGCCCGGCTTACGAGATATTGCCGACTCCACTTATAGAGTCAGACTCTTATGTCAACAACTTATGTTAACTTTTTCCACTGTTCTAAGAACAATGACAACTGTCCCCCTCCAAACAGACTTACTTTATGCTCTAGATATTGTAAAAGTTCACAATATACATAGTTTTCAAAGTCATTTACCTTGGACGTCAAAGTCTCTAGTTCTGGGTGAACTTTTTCTTTGCACTCTGGCCCTGTGATTTGGGAGGGCAGTTACCCCTCCCCTCTCTCCTTAAAAAAAGTAGTACTCTTATAAGTTCTCTTTTGTACCGACTGATAATGTCGTTGATAAGCTGGTCTGTTCCTATCCCTGTGGTTTGTAGAGTTGTTCATAATTTTATTGGTTCTGTCCTCTTGCAGAGTCTTGGCAAGGTCGTCCCCATAAAGCAGCTTATCAGGTGGTCTGCTTCTTGAGTAACCTCTTTTAAACTCGGTACTAAGAAAGGGACGTAAAGCATTTCTTCTTTTGAAGGACAACTCTTGGTTCACCTGCCCGAGCAGAGCAACTGAGTCTGTTAGACGTGGGATAAGAGCTTTCATATCGGGTGATTTTTTCTGCTCTCTCTGTTTCAATAACTCTACCGCCATAACAATTACACTGGTCGCACTGATTACCTTTCCTTGCATTGTCGACGTTCGTACGTCATTGCCTTTTGCTTTTGGTGGCAGACCAGCACAAAGTTCTTCATTTACTCTTGGGAATTTTAGTGCCATATAGTTACTTGGTCTTTTATATTTCTGAGAGATTTCTTTGCGTTTTTCAACAGTGTATTCAGTGTTGAAAAACGCAGTTAACCAGTTTAGCAAGCTTTTCCGACACCGGAGAGAATGTATCGTCAGTTGCACTAAGTGCTTCATTATCTTCCGCCACATAAACTGGGCACATCCTAGTCTACATGATTAATCTAACTTGCTTTCTCTACAGCAGTGCTTGCTTCTTCTGAAGCTTCATCAATTGCTTTCTCTGAAGCTACAGATGCCGGCATTCTACTTCGCTTGAGTGCTGGCGGTTGAGTCTTGTCAACCAGATCACGAAGCAAAGCGGTATTGGCCAACATACTATCTTGCATTGTTGTAAGAACAGTCAAAAGGTCTTCTGAAGAAATATTCTGACTTTCTCTACCGGTTGAATCATGACTGTCCTCATTGTCTTTGCTAGGAAGGACTCTAAGGTCCTCCTCATCACTCGCCATTGATGCCTGTTGAAAGAAAAAAGGAGGGAAAAACTTTCACACCACAAAAAAGTCCAAAATTCAAGACACAACTCCAGTAAAACTACTTAGCTGAAAACAAAAGGTAGTTTTCTAGAAAGCTGACAGTGTTTGCTTGAATAACTTGCAAAAATAACGCTAGAATAAATCGTGACACCTTATAGAAAACCAACACTAGATCGACTTCAAGCAAGACACAACTGGATTGACGCATGCGCTACACTCTCGTACCAGTCCCTCACGACTTAGGCTGATGACGAAATAGAACCCAAATACATTCAGAAAAGTTCAATAGTGTTTGATATCTATAGCAAAACTTCATGGAAATGCTTTAATGTTGTAAATTACGAAATGTATATGGTTAATATTGGTAATCATATTTGTGATAAACAGTTGCAAATGTTGTAATCACTGATATAATTTAGGTCCAAATATTTGCATTTCATTCATTTAAACTACCATTATAAATCTATTTCAAATCCATCATTTGGCAGAATTCATTGCACTTATGAGATTTCATAAAATTCTCAATGCCAATTGATGTACAGGTACCACGATAGAAGCTCAATTCCCCATTTTGAACAGTGATTTCTTTGGACGAAATTTCAGTGTCATAAAGAAGATATCCCAACCCTAGAATATCAGTAAGTATTATTTCCCCTTCAGTGAACGAGTGAGTGAAATGCACAAGGCATTGAGCTTTTTTTATAAAGCTCTTTCATTTCATCTTTCGCATCCTCAGCTATTTCAACACACTCTCCATCGTCATTAATTAGTTTTGCAAATGTTCCTGGCACAAACTTTTCAATTGTGTCAGGCTGTCCGTCATAGTTGGTAAAAAAACATTCATTGTACTGAAAACACATTCCTAATTCTTTGGGAGCCTTTGACTTGAAACGTTGAGTGCGGTGGTTAGGGTCATCAATTGTGGCTGACAAATCATTTTCAATCATTTTTTACTGTAGATGGCATGTATGTTTTAATCACCCACTTCGTGTTTTTAAAGCTTGTAGCTTGGAAAGCATCACGAAATGCCCCAGACGAGAACGTTTCAACAACATTCATTTCTTCTTCATATGCGTCTACCCACTTTTTCGTAGGAAGGTTAAACTTCTCAATAGTCATATTAACACTTTTTTCCTGGCTTTAGCAATGATGCAATAGATAAGGTTTGAGGAAATGAGGAACTTGGCCTGGTCTGTGATGAAGATGCCTGTGCATGCTGACAGTATTTGGTCAGAGAATTGTCAACATCTCTCACTTTCCTCCCCTGAATCCAGACCAACGTCACACTGATTTTATAAATATTAACACACAATTAACGCACAAACATGATTTTTATAGTTCCAAAATAGGGAAAATTTGATGAAAGGCACACCAGTGAGTTTATATGAGCATGGATCTCTATTTTCAAAATTTCTGAACTACATGCTCTATAATTCTATAATCACCTCCACCTCCCATTACTTATAATAACAATTAAAATAAACTAGTCTACCTAACAGGTAGCAAAATGCTGCCGTAGATCTTTGCTTAAATGAATTGTTGTAACAAACAATCTAAAGCAAGTGAGTCATGGTTGGATATTTTTTATAGTGAATGAGGCAATAAGGACTATGTCAACAACACCAAAAACTAGTTTCAATTCCCAAATGTTTTTTCAACATATTTATTCTTTTAAAAATCATAATGTAATGGAAGGTAAGCGAATCACTATAAAAACGTACAAGCAAGAAAACGGTGCCACGCAAGAAGCAATTGCATGGTACATTTACTTCGCACCGATAGCCAGTAAGAGTTTCGTTGACTTATTGTTTGCACTTTTGGAATTATTTTTTTAATTAAATATATTTATTCTTATAAAATTTTAATGAAAATCATCAGTAAATAATAAAAACTTGTAATATGGTATTTGTTTTATAAATGAACAATAACCACTTCATGCTCGCTCGATGCGGCAGCAACCATTATAACCAAATCTTGATTGACACTCTAAAAAAAGTAACAAACAAGTCAATGAATAGACCTAGTAAATGCATAAAGAAATAAACAACTACAAGTTTCTTATTTCAATTATACTGCAAAATAATTTACGACTACAACAAGTGACACGAATAGCAGCCGTATATCTATTTATATATACGGACGTGATGCATGACAAACTAATCGAAATCAACGCAAATCTTAGTCTACCTTAGCCTTCTTAACAAATCCTTGCTTTTACTTATAGTTTTGTACCATTATTATGCGAAATATTACAAATAATAGAACAAATAGTCACACTTCAAACGATCCCCAACGCAAGCTTAAGAAATTATGATATATTTTAGTTATACGATAAAAATTTCCTAATGTTATCACTTGTATTTACTCCAAGTAATTATACATCGGGCATCTTGCACAGTAATCACAGAAAAAAAATTGACTTATATAATTGTCACAGAGTTTCACTCAACTTGACCACAAACAAATCCAAGCACGAGGAAGACTTTGGTGTGGAATAACAACATACGAGGCACGCAAGGGACGTAGGTAAACGAATTTGCGGTGCATTATGGTGTAAAATCGAGATTTTAACTCCCTTTACAGATTAAGGTTGCTGCCTTGCTCGCTTGCTTCAGGCTCGCTTGCTGTGGCAGCAATTAGCATATAGCATATAGACGTTTTATAAAGAACTGCTTTACAAAATAATAAAAATTATAATAAAATTATTGATTTTACTATTTCAAGTTTCTGTGATTAAAACAACTATATATTGAAATATTGATATTGAAATTTAACTTCATCCAAGTACCCTTTAATGTCTATTTACTTTTACCTGGAAATATTGTGTTTTTTTTTTTGTAAATAATTCCCTCAATATTTTATTAGAAGTGGTCCTTAAAGATTCTTACCAATGAAGTAAAAGTGCCTGTTGCACCTCGTCGTCGTTTCTTGAGTCCAACATTTCCAGAATGGCCAAATCCCTTTGGATTAACATCCCACATAACGTCGTACACAACGTTACGTGGTACAGCAAGGTTATGCTGTTCTCTCAGCTTTTCATCTGCACTGGGCCTTCTACAATCTTGGACATAAATAGTTGAGACTCTTCAAAATTTGCACAGTTTCGTGACCATGCTCTACATAACACAACAATATTTGCCCCTCCCATTGTTTTTTGGGGAGGGGGTTCAATGAAAGGCCGTCAGGACGATGTTTTTTAACAAATTTAGTCAAAAAATATCAAAGTGTGCAAAGAGTCTCAACATGTCCAAAAATTGTAGCTCTCGGCGCGCAATACGTTCGACGTCTTGGAGATCCGTGTCATAGTTGACATAGGAAATGTCAAAAAATGAAAGTCTCCGCGATAAAGTGCAGAGACTCCAAGAGTATTCAGGAAAGTCAATAATTTCACTCCTTTTCAAATTTTGCAAAACGTAGGTCGGTTTTGAGTTGTTGGTCACCTTCCCAATCACTATTTCGCATGCTTGACGACCCCCCCATCTTTGATTTTCAACTTCGCTGTAAAACTGCTGCTGTATGTAAAAAATGCTGGCTCTGAGAATGCTGGGCCGTCAACAACATTTTTTTTTTTGATTTTTGATTTTTTTAATGTATTTATTTTTTTGGATTTGTTTTTTTAGTTTATTTTTGTTATTTCTTATTTGTTTTAATGAAAATCAAATGTCTTTTTTTATTTTTTTATTTTTCCCCCTCCATTCCATTCTAAGTAAATGATAATCTTTTGGGTAGGAATTATGCGAAATGCGTTTTTAATATCGGTCTTGGCAAGAAAACAACCCCTACCGCCTTTTTTATGTACCTTATGGCATTGTCAATAGTGGCGTACGAAACGGTGGAAAATTCCTCAGGTATACCATCGTTAATGGATAAACGATTAGGATAAGATAGGTGATGTATTAACCGAAATTCACCTGGCACTTTCTTGGGGAACAGTCCTAAGGGAGATACACGAAAATGTTGAAATGGAGGAAATGAAAATGGTCCAGCTAACCTACCAGCCTCTAATTTTTCGTCATAAAATTTCCAATTATGTCCCAGGTTTGCCAAGTCGCGGATCACAGACCCGTATTTTATCAACCCTAGAGTTTCAGTGGGATATTTTTTGGCATAAACCCCAACAAAAACATGAAAGGCAGTGAGCCATGAATCAATGGATGCTATCTTTTGTGGTCTATCAACTGGTTCTACCCACAGGGTTAACCAAAAGTAAGCCAAAGTCAACATATTCATGGCTCGATATTTTAGCCTTGAGCTAGTCGGGAAGGCGGGCATTTATGTCCATTCTTGATGACACAAAAGGAGTATCTGGCTTACCTGCCGTTCCACCCAGACCTACTGGTTGTACAGCAAACAGATCAGTGGGTAGACTACCAAAGCCAGCAGTGTCTCCTGGGACTTAACGAACAGCATGCTGATCGCCAGACTCGGTTGGTGTGGGTGATTGTAGTTGGACGCTTTGACCCCCAGAATTATTGATGAGGGAGGTAGTATTTGGTGGCGTTGCTGTTGTAAGCGTTGTGTGACGGCGTCACATAAAGGTGATATCAACTCATCACTAATCGTTATCTCTGGGGCACGATTGGTATCTCCACGGGGAACAGTGGACCGTGCCTTTCGTTGAGGTTTTGTCAGTGATGTGTTGCTCTGCTGTGACGGACGCTTTGGTTGTATCCTTGTTGTAGGACGAGGCATGTTTACCTGAGATCAAGAAAATTCACAGCAGAAAAACGATAGGTAGAGAGAGCACAATTCCGCTGTATTGACAGCGGCAAATGTAAATAAAGGAAAAGAATAAGCCATGTCAGACAATACTGTCGACGCAATTATGGCAAATTCTAAACAAGGTGGCCACAATGGCAATCACCAATGACCATCGAGTGAGTGATGATAAACCACATCTAAACATACATAAGCTGTGAAGGTTTAAAGGCTTTCAAACAGAAAGATAGCACAGCTCTAGCAGATAAATAACACATTTGCCAAGATTAAAATCAACAATGATAATAGCGTAAGGCCTTAAATATAGCACCTCTGTACCTACGATATAAAATATACTGACCTTTTGCATTTACATGGACTCCATAAAGTTGTTTCGCTGTAAAGTTGTTTCGCTGGTTTTGAAAAAGCCTGATGTGTCCAAGATAAGACACCGTCGATGTGTTCAAGAACAACGTTTAAGTAGATATTCAATATTTTTGCGCTCTCCCAAAAATGTAGAGGGTGTGGCGTAGAGGACAAACCTCAATGAATGACCTGGCATACACCGATAATTTTAACGCCATTACAAGTCATTACAAGCCCAACTACCTCAGGTTGTAAATGATTAAAATCGTTAGTACCAACTTCTGAAATAACAATATCTGGCTTGAGTTGGCTCACAATCCTCAAGTCGAATGTTTTAATGTGGGCGACCGTGCGGCCGCCAACACCGTGTAAATGAACATTTGCAATGCCATGTAAACCAAAGTTGAGAGATGCACAAGAGTCAAAACAACGAGATAAATCCTCTTTTAGCCGTCAAACGAAGGAATGGCCGAGGAGAACGGTCGTGGGAAGTAAAAATGGGATGGAATCCAATGAAAAATCCCAAATGCAATACAGCAAACACAAGAAAAACCTTATGAATACTGCTGTGCATTGGATAAAATAAGCAAACACAAAGCGATAAAAGAGTACAAAAAGGAGAGCCAGATGTACACAACGTACCGCACTTGTCAATAGTCAGATCAGAAAGGCAGCTCAATACGGGACAGCTAGATATTAGTGTGCAACACCCAATGCTCCTGATTGGACCTTCCTGTGATAACATCATTGACTGTACCATATTTGTGGTCGTTATATAATAAACAGTGGATAGTACTATTTAAATGCTGTTGCATAATTTTAGAACTGGAAAGTAAACGTGACTCCTATTATAGGACGCATTGCACGTGATCCACCATGAAAACATAAAAATCCTACTTGTGCCAAATAGTTAATTTATGTTGCACACTTTTAGTGAGTACACTCTATTATTGATTTCACATGTTTTTCGATCTGACTAAAATATACACTGCACCTTCTCTGGTATATATGATACTCCACCATCTTTACTTCTTTGTCTAGCAGCAGACCTGTGGTAAGGATCATTCTCTTTCAGCCATATGAGGGACACATACTCATGTCCACCGAAGGTGTTTGCTTACATTGCACGTGTTCTCAATGTACTTTGCTAGCTTTATGTGCTTTGCCTCCCGGCCTTGTATTGAATTAAGTCCGAGTCCGTATCCTAGCTTATCAAACACTATCCTTGTATGATAAGGTATAGCATAGCCAAGAGTGCAAATGGTGGGGTTCACTTTCTCTAGCATCAGTTTAACAGCAGTAAAGTACTGTTAGCACAGATTTTCCAACTCCTCCACCTGGGTGAATAGAGCAAGTAACTTCACCAATGACCCTATCGAAAGGGATGGGACTTTCAACAGCATATGGATAAGAGGTACAAAGTGCCATGACATTTTCATGGAATCTGCACCTGTAAATCTGTACGGGAATTCTACTCCTTTCTTCCTATGATCACTGAACCACCTCCCAATTGCTTTATAAAGCCTACCAGCAGTTCCCTTTAGACACTTCAGAAAGGACACTAATGTACAATTATCTGACATATCTGACAGTGATGTTGCTGACTTTAGTTTTGATGAATCAGTGTATTGTAAAACAATTGAAAGTAGATGTGTAAATCAGTGCTGCCAGGCATTGTTGGTGACATGTAATGGTTCTGCTTTGACTCTGTTGACATATTTGCCCAGTGGAGGTGTATATTCTTGCATGAAATTCGCGTTACCAATGAACTTTGTGACTTCGGTCCTCTTGCTGCCTTTAGGAGTAGCTTTAAACTTTTCGACCTTGAAAGCTCAAAAATTAATAAAGTATTTTATTTTTATTTTTCAACAAATATGGGGAAAAAAATGGATAGTTGATCCGACAAAAAATATATTCATGCAGGATGCAAGAATATTTATACACAATCAGCAATGACAAAAATATAAAAATTAGGTAAACCTAATAGCGGAGCTCCGATTTAATGAAATGAATTATTCATTCAATCATTTATTCATTCATTCATTCACTACCAATTACATGTATCAAAATTGTTGATCAATCAATTTATCAATCAAAAATGACTATATATAAAAAAGCAAACAAATAAATGAATTAATGAATGAATAAATCCATTTCATTAATCATGAACAGAAATTTTAAAAAAATAAGAAGGGATAATTTTCTCTTTTTTTATTTTTTTTGCTGTTTTTCTTTTCATGATCAAATAATCAAATCATACATTAAAAATTCAAATCTTTATGGATGCCACAACATTTCATCATACGCAAGAAATATGCACAAAAATGCGAAAAATATCCGACCGTATTTTGTTAGTAGCAGTCAACTGGCTTCCTTTATATTGTTATCATGGTAAAAATCGTACTTGTCAATTAAAATTTATTCTCCAATGAGAACTTAATTAGAAAAGCACAAACATGGCCTCTTTGAGTTGTAAACAAATCCCCGTGCGATTAGCTCGCTTTATTACGCTCTTTTAGGATTGAAAAATGTTATAAAAATCGACGAAACTTCACTTTTCTGGTGAAATGTGTAATAATTAACTTATGGTAATCTAGCTATCTAATACGGCTGTGCATTTTTAATTATCAAATGTGAATACTGCGTAACTCGTTTAAAAAAATAGCTGAGTACACTGACGAACACAAACTTTTTATTGCAATTCAATAACAAATCAAAGAATTACAAAAATCAAATTAAAAACAACAACAACAAACACAAAAAGATCTCAGCTATGAAGAAATATCTTACAAAAAGAAGTAAATAATTTGCAGGAATTATTGCAAACTGTTTATATGTTGGTGGTAAAAAAGAAATTAATTAAAGGAAGATTGGAAAAAAATGTAAACATACCGGCGCCACGTCTCTTGTCCTATTCTGTCACTTTTCCACTGAAATGTTCGTCCTCAGTTCTGATTACAATAAGCTTGTTCATGTTTTCAGAATTTTAAAAGTGAAAAAAACATTTTCACCGCCTCTAAAAAGTTTACACAGTTCAACAGAACGGCCGGCGTAGTATGGCCAGCTCGAGTTGCTCGATCGCACATTGTGCTAAATTTGCATTTCCATCCACTCCCTGAACTGGCAGTTGTACTTTGTTGACATACATCGTGTATGAAAAGTTATTTTTCGCTGTGAATAGTTGATAAATCTGCATTGATCCTAAAGCTCTCCGTGTTTACGAATTGCCAGTAAAAATTGATGAATGAACAGAGTGAAGTCATTATCGTGATCGCGTGTTCATTTTTCTTTTCACCTCTTTTGAATAGCTGCAAATGCACATTTTAATGAACTTTTGGTCGCCGTCGATTTTACTTTTAAGAGTAGATTAGTCGATGAGTAATGATTGAAAAACGCCACGAAGAATCCACGAGCCCAACGAATACAGCCGTGTTTACCAGCTTCTGCAAACTCGCCAAATCAACTCTTCCAGAAAATATAACTTGTAAAATCTCCGTCTTTGAACGACTTTAAGCACCAAGGAAAATTTTAACAGCTCTACATGACTTCACATGAATTTTGACTAATTAAAAACATCAGCCGGACTTGTCAGGGTAAATATTTTGAAGCTTTTCTTCGTTGAATCGTAGTTCTTTTTCTTTTTGCAAATTCGGCGTACGTGTCTTTGTTTCTCTTTCTCAGTCAAAAATCTTTTAGCCTGCAGCTTAGCTTGACAATTTTCTTGTTTTTGTTGTTGTTTTTTTTCATTTTAGAAATACATTTGTAGAACGTTTCAGTCAGTAAACTGTAAAAAATTGATTGTGAATTTTGATGTGTGGAGATCAGTAAATTTTGTCAAAGTTTTGGCGCCCACTAAAAATGGTCAGCGACCTCGCGCTTATGGGCACGGACGCCGGACGTATGTACGTATTACGGACGCGGGGGCTTCCTGTGTCGGTCGACGAAAACTCAGCTCGATGGTTTACCATATTTTCTTAATTATGGTGCTCCGCTTGCGCGGGCCTTCGGCCCGCGCGGAGCTCCGCTATAAGTGATTAAAATTATTATATGTGTATAGGAATTGTTCATTTTAACTAGTACATATTTGTTTGAATCTAAAACAAAATCAGTGAATATCTTCCATTATTATGAAAACATTGTGTTACATACTGTTCATATCTTTATTTTTTACCTTAACAACATTGAGTCGCTCAGCAGTCACATGGTTTCCAGGTTGCTTGTGCGGTAACCCCAATTGAATCTCCAATAGTATCTTTATTTACTTGGTTTACATTAGCAAATGATGAAAAGTACTGTGAACAATTATTCAGTTCTCCCGACATTGTGGCAACCCACTTTATATCAGCTGGAATTATTTCAAAGTAGAAAATAACATTGTGACCATTGGGATTTAAATTATTTTTACAACTTTTTAATACGACCTCATCGTTTGTAATGACGACACCCTTGAAACCCGTGTTTCTATGCTCTTATAGAAACATGTTTTTTTTGGACGTTTTAGCCAATCAGATCATGCTTTATATAATAGTTATTTTATAAAGTATAAATAGAGAATAATTCATGGGCACGCGGAGATATGAAATTTATTTTCAAGTTGAACACAAGCGATATTATGGCAAGCTCTTGCAGCTCGATCACACATTGTGCTAAATTTGTATTTCCATCCACTCCCTGAACTGGCAGTCCTACTTTGTTGACAAACATCTTGTGTGAAAAGTTTTCTTTCTCCTGAATAGTTGATCAATCTGCATTGATTCTCAATCTCTCCGTGTTATGAATATTCCGTAAAAATTGATGAACGAACAGAGTGAAATTATCTTTGTGAGTCGTGTTCGTCTTGCTGTTCACCTCTTTTGCATTGCTGCAAATGTAGCGCATATTTGTTTTGTTTTTGTTTTTATGAACGTTTTATCGCCGTCGATTTTACTTTTCAAAGTAGATTAGTCGATAAGTAATGACTGAAAAACACCACGAAGAATCAATGAAGAATACGGCCTATATTACCACCTGACAAACTTGTCAAATAAACTCTTCCAGAAAATACAACTTGTAAAATCTCCAGCTTTGAATGACTATTCAATGAATTATGACAGCTCTGCCTGACTGTACATTTGAATGGTTAAAAACAGCACCATGAGCGACTTTTTACCCATTTTGCCAGTGAAAATGTTTTGAAGTAGCTTTTCGTAAAAGTTAAAACGTAGTTATTTTTCTTTTTCACGCCGCGGTCTTTGTTTCTCTTTCTCAATCAAACCTCTTCAAGCCGTCAGGTTAGCTGTACCATTTTCGTGCTCTTTGTCCAGTGTAGAAATACATTTTGTAGAAAAATTTAAGTGAACTGCATCAAACTGCAAAACTAATGATTGTTTTGGCGCCCACTAAAACTGTTCAGCAAATTTGCGCGTGAGTGTACACGGACGTATGTACGTGGTACGAATTTTTGGGCTTCCTGTGGTCGATTTCAAATGAGCTCGATGGTTTACCATATTTTCTTAATTATGGTGCTCCGCTTATGCGGGCCTTGGGCCGGCGCGGAGCTCCGCTATAATAAAAGAGATAATCCCATTGTTATTTTTGTTACAGTTGTTGGTTTTCTCTTATACAACGTTTTTTTGAGCTATCGAAATTATTATGGATGGGGCTCCTATCAAGAAAGTGAGTGTTTTTATTTTAAACTCATCTTTTTCAGGTTGAATTAATTTCCATTATTTGACTACCCAGTGACATAACCAGCATATGGAGTGTTGTTGTTTATTTATTTTATCTTGTTTTGTTTTCTTTTTGTTGTTGTTTGATTGAGCTGCAATGAAACTAATCACTAATGAACGAAAAGTAAAAGTTAACACATTTTAAAGTGAATTGCTGACCAAAAGAAATTGGCAAATTATCCCAATTATCAATCGTCCCATGACGACTAGCAGTTAACAGATCTATGTTGAGACAGTACGTTATCCCTTGAAACTATCTTGTGCTGGAAAAACTATCAATCATATTTTACAAAACGGTTCCTCAAGGAACTACACATCTATTTAAGTGAATGGGTGTACATCAATGCTTGAATTTTGTGTTTAAAGGTGTATTATAATATAAAAATTAGGTAAACCTAATGGCGGACCTCCGATTAAAAGCCTTGTTTAGACAATGAATTAATCATTCATTCATCCATACATCTATTCATTCATTCATTCCTAATTATTAAATCATTGGTCGACCAATTAATCAAAAATAATTATAGCTAAAATGCAAACAAACAAATGAATGAATGAATAAACAAATACGTATAAGTAACCATCAGCAGAAAATAACATAGCAAACAAATGCGCAATTCAATTGATTGAATGAATGAGTAAAAGATTTAAAGGACCACCCTTTTCAAATATTCAAATCTTTGTGCATGCAAAATTTTATTTACATGTACTTCTGAACTTTTGTTTCAATAAGAACTTTTGAAATTTCAACTTGAACGAGTTTACTGACGAATACCGAGTCGATCTACAAGCGTTTTATTACAACGTGAATAAAAAAACAATTACAAGAATCAAATTAAAGAAAATTGTTATGAAATAAAAGTCGATGGAGAAAAAAATTTGTAGGAATAACTGCTCATGCGAATGGTAGTAGCTAAGAAAACAAAGAAATTAAAGGAAGATCGGTAAAAAATAATGTAAACATACCTTAGGAATAAGTTGAGCAGGATAATTAAGTGATTTTCATTGCTAAGCATTTTTCACATGTCAACAACCAACCAAATTGATCAGTCGATGAATCAACGTCGCGATTCTCTTCTATACTGTCACTTTTCCGTTGAAATTTTGGTCCTCAGTTCAAATCAAGATAATTTAAAGTGAAAAAGTTTTTTTTCTAACACTAAAAAGCTCAAAAAGTCCAATCGAATGGCGTAGCATTGCTCGTGTTGCTCGATAGTACATTGTGCTAAATTTGCATTTCATGGCTCTCGAACCGGCAGTACTTTGTTGACAAACATCTTGTATGAAAAGTTATATTTGTTCTGCATAGTTGATAAGTCTGCAATAATCCTACAGGCCCTTGTGTTATCATTTATCTTAAATTTCCACACAATGAATTGATGAATGAACATACAGAGTGCATGGATATTTTCATCGGTGATCGCGTGTGTTCATTTTGCTCACCTCTTATCGACTGCAAATATCTGATTTTCGCGTTTTTGTTTTCACGTACTTTTGTTCACAGTCGATCTTTTTACTTTTGCAAGTAGATTAGTCGCCCCCGTTAAGCAATAATTGAAAAACGCCACGAAGAATTCCATGAGAAATCCAGCCTTGATCTTTTAGCAACTCGCAAACTTGTAAAAGTAAACTCCTTTAGCTGTTAGTTCATGCTGATCAAGATTTCACTTTGTTTTTTTCAAGTTGTAATATCTTCATCTTTGTTGAAAAATATTTTTTTTCGAAAAAAAAGCACTGGATACCTTACGAGTTTTTTTTTTCAGTCAAACTGTAACAACTTTTGCTAATCATAAAGTTTTTCTGTGTCCGCACGCGTCGAATTTTTTTCATTTTACGCGCCAAAATGCATTCTCGATGGGCACGGAGTGCACGGACGAATTACGGACGCGCGGAGTGGCCTGGGCCGAACCATCAAAAATCAACTCGATGGTTATATTTTCTAAAAAATGGTGCTCCGCTTGCGCGGGCCTTCGGCCCGCGCGGAGCTCCGCTATTAATTGGCTAAATTCTATGTAGTAGTTTAAATCGAAAAATGATAAGCTTGATACTTTTAGAGCAGGTCTTAGCAAGTAAATAAACAGTTTCCACCTTATCGAGTCAGGATCTGTATCACAATCTACAGCCCATCGTTCTTGACTTTTTCCTCTCTCTAAGGATATTATAAGAAAAAGCACTAGGTCTTTTACACTTGTAAAACTGACTTTCCTCTTCACTTCTTTTGTTAAGGTTTATAATAGGTAAAAGATCAGTCCTTATAGTTTTAAAATTACGTATAAAACCTCCAAAGAGTAGAAAATTTTGACTGTCATGCAGACAGTACTTTTGTATAAATGCAGTAAAAGATAGAAATTTATCTTTTCAATAAAACCGTTAATTCTACATACTCCTTTTCTGCTCCATTTTAGGTAAGGTAAGATAGGCTTATTATCAATTCTTATCAAAGAAATGTTCCATAATGGCGAAGATTCAAAATGTAATTTGGAAAACAAAACTTTCATAAAAGAAAAGCTCAGATCGTTTTTCCACAAGCTCTTTGACAAAGGGATCAGAAAAAGAGTAATGAGTTCTTAAGTCTTTGATTGAAAGATTATTTTCAGTCAAAAAATTAGAACCATATCTTTTAAATTCCCATACAAGGAAAAGTTTCCACTTTCCTTGATTATTAATGTCTGAATATTTTTTTAATCCGTGAAGCCTTTAAACATTTGTTAAAAATTTCCAGGTCGAGCATTTTAAGCCCCCCAATCTGCAATCTGTAATCTGCAATCATCATATTTCGCCTCATCTCCTTTTCCGTTCCATAGAAAATTATAAAAAATCTGATTAACTTCTTTAATTACTTCTGAGCATGTTGGTAAAGGTGATAGAATGTATAGGAGCTGAGATACAGAAAGACTCTTTATTACTTGAATTTTGCCAATTAAACTAAGTCTGCGATATGTCCAGCTACTTAAGATACTGCGTATTTTTTGTGCTTTTTCCTGATAATTGCTTTTAACAACGTCATGAGCTTTGGATGATACTTTTATTCCTAAGGTTTTCACCATTTCAGGCCATTTAAAATTTCTAATATCGATTGGATAATCTTTCCTTTTAGTATATAAACCAGTCCACATTGCTTCTGAAGAAAAGGCTTCAAAGAGGACAATAGATGGAAGACCATCTAGACCAGGTGATTTCTCATTTGACATTGAACTAAGTACTTCTAAGGCTTCTTTTTCTGACATAACTCCTTCACACATACTCATTTCCTGCTCGGTTAACTTGATTTAAAGATTCAAGAAACTTGTTTAATATATTTTCATGCGGATTGTTAGTTCTACGTTTGATAATAATAATAATAATTTAATACTTCTAATGCGCATATTCCATGTATATATGTTCATATGCGCCATCTAATTACAATAATATAAAAAACAAAAATGGAAGAAAATAGAATAAATTAAAAACTAAAATATTAATTGTTAGAATAAATATATATGAGCCGTGACGACTTAAAATGGGTATTAAGATGTAGAATATTGTTTGATTGGTCTGCTTTATTCTATATCAGAGGAGAAATGCAACATAGACAACATTGCGTCTAACTGTTATGTATCAAAAGGGGCTTAGCAAAGTAGACCCATTTTAAGTTTTCACGGCTCATGTTGTGCGCCCATTTTCGGATAAACTCATTTGTGTCGTGCAAAATACTAACGTTTTGCTAGTATTTTGATGGGAGCTGATCTTTTCTATCTGCAGGTGTCCCAGGTTGGCCTTTTGCGTCCGTTGTCAGTGACGTTACACTACGTTTTGGTACTGTTAACTGCGACTATTAATACTATAGGAGGTGAGCGATTTGTTGTGGTTTTCAGTGTGTAGCCAAGGGCATTTGATTTGGGTATTTTCGCGTTTTATTCCGTCAGAAAAATCTCTGTGATGTAGGTTATTTCTACATTGGCTTTGCGTTTCAGTCTTGTTGCACCACCGTGACGCTGATATTGTTGTGCGCCCATTTTCGGATAAACTCATTTGTGTCGTGCAAAATACTAACGTTTTGCTAGTATTTTGATGTGAGCTGATCTTTTCTATCTGCAGGTGTCCCAGGTTGGCCTTTTGCGTCCGTTGTCAGTGACGTTACACTACGTTTTGGTACTGTTAACTGCGACTATTAATACTATAGGAGGTGAGCGATTTTCTTTACAAGTCACAATTGAAATTTCCCATCTTTAAATGCACTATGGATTTTATTGAACGCAATTTCTCTATGTTGTGGTCATTTAATTAGACATTCTTTCATTGTTGCCCTCTTTCACGTTTCAGGTCTTAGATTCTTGCTGCATCCTAATGTACATCTTTGCGTATCAATAATTGACCAAGTTAAAATTACACAGATATGTGTAATCAAGGCTTAACGTTATGCTCTCCAAAAGAGAAGGGTAGAACAATCTACTCTCTACCCCTAAAAAAGAAAAATGAAATGAATATTTTATTTTATAGACCATCTTTGTCATATGAGAAGTTGGAATACTAGTTTTCAATGATTTTGGTGATTTTTTTGCAGGACATATACGACCGAAGCTACATCGCTCTTATAAAGAAAACACCAAAATACCAACAACACAGGACAGGACATCTACTCAAGATTCAGAATCTCACCTTTCTTGTTTGTTTGATTGTTTAGTTCTCTGTTTATTTCCGTTTTTGGTAGTACTAGTTTAGGTGTTAGTTAATTATTACTAAAGTGATTTTCTTAAACACAATTTCCAAGATGATCTTCATTTTTTATCTAATGCAAGCTAGAGAAGATATTCTTTTGAGGTGCGTTTTCAGAATATGGTTTTAACTCCTCTATTTCGCAACGATTTAGCATATGACGATAACCTATTTATCGTTGAAAAAAATATATTTAGTTAACAATTGAACAATGTAAAAAAACAAGAGTCATGCTTTCTGCCGAAAGCTTTTACTATGGATTGTTTGCGACTGTACGCATGGATTGTAACTATACCGTGCATTTACTGTGCGCTTTGCCAGGCCGCGGTTTTTTCCATATGTTGATTTTCCGAAAATACATCGCATTTTGAAAAAAAATAAATAAATAAATAAACTAGACGATCTAAGATCGATAACTTGTGCCCTGTAGTGGTTACATGTATATGTTTTTTTATAAATATGTACATAAATGCATAAAAAAACAAGATGTATTATATAAAGTGAAAGATATATTAAACATAGGAAATAGATATTATATTTTTTGTCTTTATTTGAGTATGCGTTTGGGAAAATATTAACCATTTCAAGGGAAATGGTCGTACTTACTATCAGTGAACTTCACAGTAGATTCAATAGCGTTAGTATATATATATATATTTTTAGGGGGGGGGGTAATATTTTTGTTCACGAGTTTTCTTTGGGACATATACAATGTACAATTTTCTTTTCAAAATATGAATTTTTTGTAAAAAATTCTACTCTCAAATATTTGAAATTTCCGTCCTTTATACCTTATTCAAAGTGAGACAATGTTTTTGGACATTGTTGGCAGGATGTATCAATTATCCATTATAAGATGTCATGTATCACATGATCGTGGGAAAATACAGGAGATGGAATTGAAAATTTGACATAATGAAAGGTTTTTATTGTGTTGTTCAATTAAATATTTATTGAAATGTGTGTATTTGTTAGAGTGTATAGAAATTATTTTTAAAGAGTTGTTTTTAAATGAAAATTGCATCAAATTCAATCTAACAAGTCGGGCCATAAAAATTTAATTCTATCACACATAAGCTATTTAAAAGTCAATATGAAGTTTTTTTCAAAATAGCATTTCTCATTGTTATTACAAAGAAATTTTGAAAAATTGTGAAACTAATCATTTTAAGAAAATAATTTTCTTCCAAATTTAGTTGTATGAATTAGCCGTATCAAGACCAAATAAAGTTTGTCATTTCATAATATCTAGTTCAAAGATCTAGTAATAATATTATATTTCTATTATTAAAAGTGATGAGCATCATAAGAAGAGATAATATCATTGAAGTGCAATATTATTTTTAAAACAGCTTTTTAATCATCAACAATAATAAGTGTTAAATTTGAACAGCATTGACAGTATTTAATCTAATTATAGTACAATATATTTCAATTATTGTAGAGTGATTTTCATCGAACTGTGAAATAGTTACTAACCTAATAGACACTAGTAGATCTTTCACTTTTTGTTTTCTTTTGTTGAAATATGACTATTAGAGAGTAATAAACACTGACTATTAGTTAGTGTTGCACAGTTCGATGAAAATCACTCTAGTGCAACATGATTTACTAATGATAATATCACTAAATAGAATCAGGACAGTCTATTTTAGTAACAATTGTACAGATTTATAAGAATGACTTTAAATTAAAGAAATCAATATCAAAATCAGTTGTACAAATACATTATAAGAACGCAAGCATAAGATACATCTTAGTAAATTACAAAACAATTGTTTTAAGAACCCAACTATAAAAGTTTATAAAGGTGAATGTCAATGTTTAAACTAATGTAGCAGTTGGTGTGGTGTAATGATAATATCACTAAATAGAAATCAGGACTATTTTAGTATAAAATAGTATATCAAAAATTGTACAGATTTATAAGAATCGCTTTAAATTAAAGAAATCAATATCAAAATCAGTTGTACAAATACATTATAAGAACGCTAGCATAAGATACATGTTAGTAAATTATAAAACAATTGTTTTAAAAATATTAAGAACCCAACTATAAAAGTTTATAAAGGTGAATGTCAATGTTTAAATCATACCAATGTAACATGTGTGGTGTTGGCAGATATTTCGGTGATTACTTTTGGATTTGTCAAATGTGATCGTGATGTTCTTTAATTCCATAAGTTTTTCTGCTATTTCATTTAACTCAGAATCTTGTATCTCAGGGAGCACAGTTTGTAATGGTTCTTTAAATCCAGTAAGTTGTAGTTGCATTTGTATGTAGATTGAGCATTTTGACGAGTAATTCGCTCCACATTTCCACAGATAAAAGAACAACACTCCAAACACAGCAACTCGCTTCGTATAAATTGACCATGAGGGTCGAGCATTTCACACGCATGTTATTCCGGGAGCTTACCACTGACAAATTGGTCGAAGGCTTCGATCGACACAGGCTTCGCTCGACCGCTCGACCACAGGGTAACCCATTTACACGCTTCACTGGGGAAGACCGCTGACAAATTGCTCGAAGGCTCAGCCCGACGTCGAAAAAAAACAATATACGCGTTGGATTTTAATACTTGTGCCGCTGGCCTAAAGGCCTGCGGGCACAAGTAATAATTTGTAACCTGATCTAAAGGAAATGAAGGCTCGTTTACTACATTAGCAAATTTTGCAGTGCGATTCTCGCACGATCATCGCTGTGATCAAGTTGAAAGCCAAAATTGCATGAGTGGACAGACTGCAAATATCGTGGCGATAATCGCAGCAAATTCAAACGTACACACTCAAAATTATCGCAATGATTTCACTCGAAAACAATAGACATGTTCTGTGCGACCGCTTATTTTGTATTTTCTGACTAAAAAAACGTTTTTATAAAATTTCAATGAAATTGCGCGTTATTGTAAATGGGTCTTTACTTTGGCAGATTTTCTTCATGAAATGATTTACTGTCACGGTGAAAATAATCGAAGAAGTGTTTAAAACAATATATGCTATTTACGTATTGTTAATAAATAATCTTATTCTTGTCTGTTGTTGTTTTATTGTTTTAGTTGCAGTTATAACTATGCGCGCTCTATCCGTTTATACCTTACATTTTGTTTTCAAAAATCAGCAGCCGACGAAGTCACTATAAAGTTAAGCATCCTAATTTGAAAATAGCTCACAAAATAGTAAATCTGAAAGTGATATATTTAGCGCTTTTGTGTTTGAATTTCATGATTGTCCATAGTTTATCATAAATAACTAAAAATGTGCGCTATTTCAAACGGATCTACTTCTATAAATCATAAAATTATTAAGACAAACTTTATTAGCTGATCAATTTATTTCACTTGTTATTGTTCTGGGTAGTTAACAGTGAATGAAACGATAGTTCTATAATACATTGTGTGGCAATTCTATCTATTTTTTATGTTCTGTGATTTTTACAATAACGTTTTATCAACAGCGTCACATGACTGAAAAATAGAGTGGTTTTCATAAAGCCGTAAAATAATTACTTAAGTGATGCTAAATTTTCCAGGGCGAACTCTAATTTCATTTTTTTCTTTTATTTAAATCAATGAATAATAGGTAGGAAATAATATTACTTGTTTCACGAATTTTTGAAAACCACTCTGATACTTGAATGAAGTCTACTTGTTTTTGGCAATGTTTTGTTAATAAGCTTTAGCATCAGGGCTAAGATATTTGCACAAGTTGAGTAGATCGCGACATTTTTTTTCTGATAACTTAATTGGTCTGTTATTAAGCAACTTTAAGTTGTTCCTGTCCAGGACGTTTTCTTGTGCGGCAGCTATCCTGAGATCAAGTACAGTTGGTTCTTCTTCGGGATTTAGAGTCCTTCTCATCCACACAAATCCAGGGTGACTAAATACCTTTACTTCATTATCGTTGGGGTCTACTCGTTCACCTATGCCAAAATTAAAATGTACCATTTCGCTAAAGTGACATGGATGACCATGTATGTCTTTCCTTTGTTCAAAGTATTTTCCACTGAGCCACTTAGAATGGCATTTAAAATGGCTTTGCTCCATCTCGATCCAGTGTATCCGAGGACTTAATTTGGTATTGATCAAGTTTACATAGTCAATCGGTGTCTCTATGGTCTGTTGTCGTCTAAAAATCATTTCGCACTATCCTGTATTTCGATCCACTGGCCCATAGGAATGCCTCGCTCCAGATGAAACCAAATTTTCAAAGTATTTTACGACGGTGTAGTTTTTGTTTTGTGAACGAGTATTGTCTGCATAAAAAATGCACCACTTTCTATGTTCTTCCTCAGTCTCATTTAAATGTCGTTCCAGGCATGAAACCACTGTGTCTGGATTCTTTGGGGCAACAGTTTCTGGCCATAAATAAACCGTTCCTTTTTCTGTCTCGGCACTATGGATTCCGAATGGATACGTTGCGAGTTTACTGGAGTAATAGGAATCTTGACAGCTAAGTTTTGGGCAGCAAATGTTCTTCAAGAAATCAAAATGGAACGCAGAAACCCCATTGGAAAGTTCTCTTGCCATAATATCAACGATTTGAAGAGTTAACACTATTGTTCTTTCAGATCTGCAGGCGTCAGGTCTTCTCCGGGGTTTGGTGAAAATGCCGGTTAAATATATAGTATAAAACCAAGCCGCGGTGAAACAAAAGAGGTGACAAGGATAAAATTTGATAATAGGTGAGAGAAATGAAACAAACAGTGACTAATCGAATTAAGTACCCTTAGCAATACCGAAATAATATTCTATGCCTTTTGAATTCTATTGTTTTCTTAGCAAAGTATCTTATCTGAATTGACGTTGCTTTGCTTTTCTCAGTGACAACCTTATCTTCTCACACTTTTATATTCGCGTGTTTAGATTTGCTTTAATGTTCAGTTCTTGAACAAAAAAATAATGAAATGATTTTAATGTGAAGCCGTGTTCTGACTTTTCGCCAGTGATACATCCTAGCTAATTACGTTGCGATATACACAAGTATTTAGACTGGCCATGATGTTTTTTTTTTTTTTTTTTTTCTTTTTTTTCTTTTTTTTTTTTTTTGAAAACAATTCAAAAAAAATGTTTCTCCAAAAGAAACATTGAAAAAACAATAAAAAACGAAAAAATGAGACACACTTTTATAGTAGATGAGTTTGGCAACAAAACAAAACAGTTATCGTTCTGATTGTAAACATTTTGAGGGAGATTATGTTTTATGAATTTGACTGGTCGATTCTTGTTTAAAAGTTAATGTGCTACTTATTAAGGATTTTAGAATCTCATTGATTCCAAAATCATAATATTTGGTATCTAAGATTTCAGAAAATGTATAGTTTATTGGGGGTAAATCATAAAAGAAGATTTAAGAAGTTTAAACATTTTAGAAAGAAATTTTTCCAGTGTATCCTTAAAAGTCATCTATTTCGACTTGAGTGGCTGAGCCGACCCTAATTGGCATACTACAATAGACTAACAACACCTTTTGTGACTGCACTTTTACAGCCAAGAGACAGACAATTGATGTCAGCTTTTATTAGATTAACGAAGAGGTAAAAACTATTGAGATAAACTAGATTGGATTGCATCGGTGTTTTTAGAGAAACAGTTGTAAAATGGGTAGATATACTATAAACCGTTTAGTGACGATAGCGATACTGACGTTTCGGACGTTAGTCCTTCGCACGAGTAATAAGGTATATATTACTTCGACAAAGGACTAACGTCCGAAAAGTCAGTATCGCTATCGTCACTAAACGGTTTATAATTTATCTACACATTTTTCAACTATTTCATTAGATTACTTTGAATCAGCGTGTAGACACATTTTTCAACGTTAGTCTTTTGTCGGAGCAAGTGGAAAGAACAGAAGAGAATAGGGTGAATAAGACAGTTGTGAAATGGTCAATGAGAGATCAACAAAGAACAGACAGACAAAAGGATGAAAAACAATAGGTGACAAGTTTGCCGCGAAGCCGAGACAGATCAAAGGTTTTATTCATCCTAATGAAAGCACAAATCCCATTGCGATGGATACTCATAACCATCCAATAAGGAATAAGGAATATTGTTAATCTCGCTGATGCTTTCTAGTCATCATTTCACACTTAGACACTTGACGAGATAGTAAAGCTCCCAACCGATTTGCTAGCCAGAATGGAGGAGAAAACCGGATTCGAATATAAATTTGATCCTGAAAAACATGTTCGACGAAGAATTACAAGTAACCATGAAAATCGTTTACCAAGAGCAAAAAAGCAAACAACAAAAAGCAGAAAAAAGACAAGACCCTCAGCAAGAAAAAACAGGCCATATCCCAATGTTCAAAATATGACCTTGCAATGCTGCACTGAAGGCACGTGTCTTTTAAACCACGGCCATCGAGTCATAGCAACTATAAGGAGAGACTTTGACCGTAAACTTTACGACGAACAAAACTCTTTCTTGGTATCTCTTATAGACATTAAGCTGCGAACTCAGAGAAATAATATAACATATCATGTTCGAGGTGCCACTGGCCTGGATAAAGTTAAAGTATGCAAGACTGCTTTCCTCAAGATATTTGGAATAGGAAGAAAAAGAATACAAGTTCTGCTAAAAAAGATTCAGCCGTTCTCTGGTCGTGTTTTAGAAGACCAAAGAAGAAACAACAGAAACCAGAAAAAAGTCCCGTTAATAATAAAAGCAGAGGTATAAAAAGTAATATTTTAGGAGTAAGTAGAATTCAAACGAATTTCGCAACTATTTTCGACTCGCTGTCTTTTCTAAACCATTACCATAATTTGCGTATTAGACGTGCGCAAAACTAAACAGCGGAATTAGCAATATTAACCCAGCCTGAAAGTAGCAGGGAACAAAATCGATGTGATTTTTTTTTGAAAGTCATGTTACATGTAATGTTTAGAAGTTAACCCTAGAAAAGTATACATTTTCTGAAAGCTAAAATAATAATGATAATAATATGGTTGTGTAATTTAGATGATTGACTAAGTTTTAATTAGTAACTTTTTAAGTTTTGAACAAAAAATTAGCGGTCATTTTATTCTTACTTAAAAATTATTTTATCAGAGAGAAAACTATTCTAGCCTGTCACCAACATCATCAATTTAAAAACCGTGTCTCAGTTTTTCGATTTAGGTCTTTGTTATTTTTAATTGATTTTTGATTTTTGATCTCTAAAATGAAAAACCATCCTACAAATATGAGATACGGTTTTTAATTTGATGCGTTTGGTAACGAAGCAAAATAGCTTTTATGGTGATTAAGTAATTTTTGAGTGACGATAATCTTTTTAAAAATGACCGCTCATTTTTTGTTCAAAATTTAATAAGTTACTAGTTAAAACTTAATCAATTATATCAAACTACATAGCCACATAATGTTTTTTTAGCTTTCAGAAAATATATAATGTTCTAGGGTTAACACCTAAACTTTCCTTGTAACGTGACTTTCAAAAAGTCACCTCGATTTTGTTCCCTGCTACGTTAACAACGACGCAGTTAACGCAAGTAATAATTTTTACAGAAAACTCACTAATTTTTGTTCATATCTCATTACACTTTGAAGGTTGTTGCCCACATACGGAGCTATGATCGAGAAGAATCACACTATGCCAGAGAAAAAACAAGAGATAGAGAGTTTCTCGATTCAACATTATCAGTTGCTGAACTCTGGCGACAATTTCGAAGAAAAAAAGAAGAAGAAGGCACACAAGTGAGCTTATCATACACCACGTACAGAAGTATATTTCGTCAATTTAGACTTTCGTTTCGCAAGCCTTACGTTGATACGTGTGGAATGTGCGATGCATATTTAGTGATAACAAAATATTCGAAAGACGAGAAGGAGAAGGAAAATGCACAAAGGTTAAAACGTGAGCATGTGAGAAAAGCAGATGAACACTACGATAGTATAAATTATGATTTTAAGAAGTTTGTCAAAGAAAAAAACAAGGAAGAATATAATTGGACTCAGCCGGCTTCATGGGTTGAGCAATAAAGGGACTTAAGCTATTTTCTATTTTTTTGGATTAAAAACTTTGGAATATACATAAAAACAACAACAACATCACAACGCGGTTTATCACAAACGGAACTTTTGAGAGAAAATAAATGTATATTTCATTTTATATCTTGTTAGTGAATAAAAAGTTATTTGCCTTTCATTTTGTAGTTTGATTCGAATCCCTCTTTATACTATTTTATAATTAATCAAACCTGATAACCCGATAGTTATTACCCGGCACTTTACGGTGAATATATTTATAAACCCTGTCAACTTAACTTTATCTGTTTAATTGACCACTACTTATAAGCAAAATGTGAAAAATCATGCATGATGGGAAGGGGTTGGGCTTCCGTTTGAAACGGCGCGGATGATCTTCGTAGCTCTTAGGGGTCAAAATCAATAAGCCGGTATATACGTATCGCATTTTAGCAAGCCCAAAAACTAGACGTAAATGTAAGTCTTATTTACACTTGTGTTTTTGCGTTTTTACTAACTCACATTTTCATTTCATTTCTTGTCATTTTTTGCGTTGCTGGTGTGAAAAACCTGGGGGGACTCCTGGGGTAAACGATCGGGGATGCCTGTCGTATCTATTAGGGTTAAAAATCTCTTAGGGTTTTAAATATGGGATTTGCCAAATCCTCACTTTTTGGTATCTTTTATGCGATATAATGAAATTTTCCGAAGATTATTCCCGCCCCACAATAAATGAGAGATCTTCAAGGAAGGTTTTTTGACAAATTTGATCGAGCAACTCACCGTTATTGTTTCAGAAATTATGGATGACAAATCTGATCGTTTTAAAAGCCTAAATTTGGTTTATATAATCAAATTATGTTCCGAATTCAGTTCTTAGTAAGTTATAAATAGTTTATTAGCTAACGAAAACATTTAATTCTTATAAATTAATATAATGTATATCAAGATTCAGACGGTTATAATTTTTATACAGCTTTATAGAAAACGTCTACTGCCAAACTTCATAGGCTTGATTTCTGTTGATTCCGTTGTAGAATTAAGCGGAGGGTTATTGGTTGTAGGTGGGATTTGTACAATCCAGATCAGATATCGATATGAAGGTCCATCATTCATTTTTCCTATATCCATCGATGTACGGCTATTTTAATTCAACGTAATAATATTGTGCGTTTCGAGAAGCCTTTCAAATGCTATCGAAATGGAATTAATTAACAAAAACTCATGCGATTGGTCAATTTGAACACCGTCTGACTCATAGCAGGTTTTTAACGTATGCCATTTTTTAAAACGTCGCCAGTGTATTAAGATTTGAATCTGATTGGATAAAACAATAAATTAATTCCATGATTGGATGGTTTGAAAATGCCTTTTGGTTTAAAATCTTGAACACGAATCTAGCAGTTTAGAAAACAAACAATCATACTTGAATACACAAACATGATCTCCGTAAATGAATTTCGTGACTACGTCAAGTTCGTACAACAGAATGCTTCCGTCATCAACACAACAGTTTCGATCAAGAAATTGAAATTCCTCCCACAGTCTCAACAGACGTCGAGATAGAAGAAAGTCAAACGTGTACACAGTTGAACCAAGAAACTCCCAACGAATTCGAAACAGACAATCAACCAACTAACGCAATAAAAAGACGAAAAACACGAGTTCGTCGAAAAATCGGGGCCAACCAGGTTTGCAATCAATCCATTTAATGTTTTCAATTAATCATTATTAATATTGCAATATGGTTAACAATATTTCACAATATTGAAAATGGGTGTGGGCTATTCTCCCATATTTGCTATGGGTATGACCAGTGCGTCCAGCTATAGTGTATGAGGTATGATTTTTCGGCTTTTAGGTCTTAGGTAAACTATCATTTTTGACATTTTTATGGTTTTATGACTTGGATAGGGTAACAATTCGGTCGTTTTAGTATGGGATAAGGTTATGATTTCGGCGTTCTAACGTTGAATGGAGTACGCTTTTTGCGAGCATAAAAAAATATTGTCAATTCCATTGTAATTATTCATTAAAATCTATGGAAAAAAAAACAGTTTTGTATGTGAACAAAGTGTTATTTTACCAAGATATAGTAAATCATTTTTTTCAAATGCAAATTACTAGATTGTTAGAAATATCGCTATAGTTTGATTCGAACCCCTTTTTTTTTGTACCATATTAATGAAACATGATACCGTGATAGTTTATCCTAAATATAAAGGCAAAAATTCAAAAATTATGCATGATGAGAAGTGGTTGAGCTTCAGTTTGAAACGGGTGGGTTGATCGTCGTAGCTCTTAGGGGTCAAAATCAAGGAACCGGTATCATACTTTACCACGCCTAAGACCCTAGTATCTTTTAAGCCTGGTTTACACGAATAATGCAAAGTCTTTAACTTACACGACACTTGTGAGCGTTTTTACCGACTCATACGTTAAAAATGCAGGAATATGAAAAACGTTTTATTTCTTGCATTTGCGCTGCTCGTGTGAGCCTCCTGGGGGGGGGGAGGGGGGGGACTTCGGGGGTAAACGATCCATGATGCCTGTCGTAACTATTAGGGCTAGGAATTAGCGATTTGATTTCCTTTTAGTTTGAATAGCACTGAAACGCAGGTGTTTTGATATCTTTTAGAGATGAAAAGTTTTGATTAACACACTATTGTATTTGTTTGGGATAGATATAATCCCTGGTTTTAGTCTGAGGAAGGGTATGGAAATTTTAAGCGCAATTAGCACACCCCTCCCTAAAATGCAGAGTGGTAGAGCCCCCCTCCCACCCTTAACTAATTACAAAGTAATAAATGACAATCACGTACCAAAATATGTTGATACTTTATTTGACATAACTAAATCACAATTCTAAAAAAAGCCTACAGTAAACAGTGACATTCTGATTCTTTCCAGCGAAGCAATGCATCAAGAGACAATCAAGAGCCCCAAATTGTAGCAGATTTCTCGGACAACAAGGACCCGAAATATCTGGCAAAAGAGTTAGGAAGACAACAAGACATCGAAAAAAGAGTTAAAGTGTACATTAACTACTTAAGCGCTTGCCGATTTAATACAAATTACAATCCATCGTCAATAATAACTTTTAGCAATGACGAAGCAAGAGAGCTCGCTCAGTGGGCAACAACAGCGATTGAAGACGAATCCGCACCACCACTTGTAAGCGCCTTAACTGCTTAAGTTTAATAAGTTTAGAACGTTTTTGTTTGACATGCATGAACCTTTGCACTATGAATGTCATACTGATTATTATTCTGCATAAAACTATATACTTCGGATTGGTTTACTTGTCAATCGTGATGGAGAACAAAAACGTACTTAAACGTGATAATTTTCCCATTTTTTATCGTCAACATATAATAATAAATAAAATAAATATACAAAGAAAGCACTGGTTGTTCGAAACATCGGCGCCAATCAGGTTTCCAATTAATCCATTCAATATTTTCAATTAATCATTATTAATATTTAATTATTCTTAATAGTATTAATTGAAAATGATAGTCAATATTTGGAAGGGAGTAGCATCCGATTTCAAAATAGGACGATTTCTAGATTTTCTCTTTTCATAATTCTACTACAAATTTTAAAACCGTGACTACAGATTCTAGAGCATTTTTAGATTGAGCAAATAGTGTACAAATTTTACTTGTCCCAACACATTTTAGTTGCTGTCTAATGAAGCTAATTATGTTTTTTTCTGCATAAGAACACATTTGCATATTATATTTCTATATCACGCCCTATATTTTTCAAAACTAACAAAAAACGTACTTGCAGTTATGCATGTCAGTATTGGAAATGTACATAAGGCAAATAATTGGTAAATTCTTTGTCAAACATCGAAATTCTAATTTTGCGATATATATATTTTTTTGTTTCATTAGGTCATGGAAAAGATGAACTGCGCTGCTGAGCACAAATTACAACTTGCAACACAGCAGACAAAAGAGATAGGTGAGAACCATGCAAAGACAGACAGACAGACAAACGGACGGACGGACGGACTGACAATTAAACAAACATCAAACAAACAATCAATTAAAAAGACAAACAATTATACAAAGAACTGCACAAAACATCTAAAAAAACTACTTAAACAAACAAACAAATAATAGAGAAAACAAACAATTTAAAAACAAAAGCAACAATGATCAATTGAAAGAACTGAATGATTAATTGACTGATAAACCATTTGATAAAAGAAGGACCTGAAATCCTTGCAGGATAGGGTGCACCACCACCCCATCCCACCCCACCCCCCAACCGAAACCCTGCCCTTAAATCTGCCATTGTTTGTCTTACTTGCTACTGAGATATCTGAATGAATGATTAGTTGGATGATTGGCTCAGTAGTTGAATGACTGATTTAATGACAAGACAGGAACTAATGCCAGATTTACCTTTTACCCAGGTGACTTTCTATTGAGAGCTGATGCTCACTTTAAAGAACTGTCTGGTGCTCATGTCCCTACAACATCTAGAGGAAGGCCTACAACTAAATGTCTTTTTGACGTTCTCGGCAAAAGTGGACAAAGTGTCATCTCTGAAGGCACCATGAGAGAAACAACATATGTAGCCATGACTGTTGCAAAGTTTCCAATGCTATCCTATGTAAATGAGCCACTTTCTCACTTTTCAACAGCAGGAGTCAAGTCAACTGCCCAACTCATTGCAGATCTTCTTCAGGAAAGCATGGTAGTTCCATCAAGTATAAGTACTGCCTACACCACAATGTCACCATACAAGCTAGATGCATGTGCACTCCAGTCACAAGATCTATCAGATCCACTTCCTTTGTCGAGGCTAGTTCCCAATGATGGTGATGGTATAGCTATATTACAGGCACCAAACAGCATTCATCTCATCCAACACCACCGTCTATTTGCAGTAGATGCCCCAGAATTGTTTTCCACTAGTTTCATAAACAATAATGGGAGCATTAGTAAGCAACGAAATGGTCATCTCTCTCATCTGGCATTACATTACTACTTAAATAGCTTTACAGAGCCCCAAGGGACAGGTCGTGTGTGCATCGAGCGTTCAGTAAACAGAGAAATCCTAACAGACCGATATGACAGACCATTGTCCTCATTTTGGTTTGTGTGGTCAGCATGCCCGAACGATAAGGAGCTAGCCATGATAGAAGCAATCATAGAGGTACTTCATACTGAAGAAGCCAATGTTAAGAGAAGAATCTTGAACATGGCCAATCCACGAGCTGCCAATAACCACTACCCATTTCTCCTTAGTCTGAATGCCTTACTGGTACTATCAGGATTCTGTGTGGTATACACAAAGTAAGAACTAGTTAGAATTTTATTGATTTAGGACAAACACAGGAAAACCATAAAATAAATACAGACTTATTTAGTAACTATTTGTCTTAAGCACTCAACCAGAACATTGCTATTTTTTTTGTCTGGGTAAATTGTGTTCTAGTTGAGTGATAGTGGCATATAGACATAACTGAATAGCTAGTATTTGTCAGTGTAGCATGCAAACAATAAATCCATGAAACAAACAAAAAACAATAGAATTATCATAAATTGTACTATTTAGTATTTTTAAGTTTTATAGTTTAATTGTTTGCACTCTAAAAATTATTTTATTTCAGGATTTTCCTGTGTTTGCATGTTAAAATGAATAAATGATGAAAGTTTTGTTAAGATCAGATAAACACAGATAAATTTATTGGGACTTGTGTTTTTGTTATTTGAAAATGTTTTTTAATGAATTATGCTTTGTTTATGAAGAACCAGTCCCTTTTTCAATATGAAACCGGCTAATTGTATTGAACTGATAATTAATCCTTTCAATAAATTATAATTGTATGTATTCCTCCTCATGCTTTGATTGAGAGAATGCAAATGAATAACAGCATGTAAATATCATAACTTGAACATGGGCACTTAGGGCCTGTTTATATGAAGTGAGCCAGCGCTGGTTTCTTTTGTTTTTATGCTCTGATAGCTTGAACACAAAAGAGACCCCCTAAACTGAACTGGCTCACTCCATATAAACAGCCCCTTACTCTGAGTTCTAAATTGAGATGCAGCTTGATTTGGAAATATTCATGTATGCCAAAATGCTACGTCATCTAAACTCAAATCTCAAACAAGATGCTAGTCAAGATTATATAAACAAAAGTTCATGTTAGGGCCCATCACAGATCATTACATGCTATATATCACAATATTAAAAACTCACCATATATATTGACTGCATGATCATAGATAACTTTCTGAAATGAATCACTTTAATCTTTAGGTATAGTCCTGACAGCCTACTCCTTAGGATACAACAACTTGCCAAGGAGAACCATTTTGGATGCATCTGGTCAAGGTGGAAGAAAAACATGGTCTTGGGGGCGAGATGTGGAGACCAATCAGACACAGATGAAAGTCAAAGGGACATAAGAGCAATTGAATTTGACAGACTAGAAGAGATGGGCTTCCCTTTAAGACTGATAAGCGACACTGGTTTGGTTAACAGATTGAAACCTTGGAATGAGCGACAATGTAAATGCCAACTTGAGAGTGCAACCAGGCAACAGTACAATTCCCACCAACGTCAAGTCAATGAGTTACCATATGGATTTGTCATTGACATGACTTCTGAAAGGTAAATGAATAAAAAATAAACAAGCAAATAAACGCATACATAATACAAACTACAAAAAAACAAAATAAACAAATATTTTTATAGTTTTCATCAATAGACTAGTGGTTAGTCTAGAGATGGACACTGACACTCACTACATCAAATGAGCTGTCTCAACCAAAATGCTTTCCATGTCTTTTAATAATGTTCACAATCGTACATACAGTTATCTTCTAAGCTAAATATAAGTAAATTTATAACAAAAACTTTTAAAATTAACCAGTTATCAATCAGGACCTCTTAGACAGAAACTTCCATTCTACAGAGGTGTGCATTCAAAGATTTTTGTTGAGATCGCTCCTTTAATTATTTCACACACATCAGTGATTGATTTGAGGGGCAGGGGTGAAAGGCCGCAGTACTCTCACTGCTGTGCTGTTGTGCTTTGCTGGTTGATTTTGCTATACACTGTATATAAGCAGCTATTAGAATAATTAATATGTATGGCCCATTGTTACACCAATTGATAATATTTGCAAAATTTGATACCTGAGTAGCTTTTACATGAAATATATGTGAATTCACAATGACTCACACTTCTACTTAGAACTATTATGAAAAAGTTATAAATTTGTGAAATAGGAAAATTTAGTACTGGGGATATAATAGATATCAGTAGCTCATTTATAACAACAACAACAACAAAAAAATATTATCATTCATAGCAACAAGAATAATAACAAACCTTTTTGTGACATGTGTTGTTGTATATTTTACAGCTCATCTGGTGGAATACTTCAATACAAGACCATTTCAACTGGCGAACAGTATCTCCAAGTACGTCCATCATCAGTGGTTGGGATTTCAGGTCGAAGCACAGGGTATGGTCTTTTCACCATAAAGTGTATAGAGCAAGGCCAGTTTATAACAAGTTACGCTCCATTAGCTCCAGTTAGGCCTGCAACGAACAGCCTTACATATGACTCAAATTATGTTTTAAAAACTTCAGTGTGTGGTTCAGAAGTTGAAATTGATGGCCAATTGTGCCCAATTGGGCTAGGGCAGAGGATCCAAGATGGGAGTTTTCCATTTTTTCTTGCTCCAGAAAAGTTCTCAGGCCTATTGAAGACACGCATCAATTGTGAGTTTGCCAAAAGAGAAAACACCATCTGGTTTAAGGCAACAAGACCAATTCAGGCAGGAGAAGAGTTGTTAGTCCGTTATTCCCATAACAACAGCTACTGGACCACAATGTTCAAAAATGAACCCTCCTTGCTACCATCATTACGACAGGCCCTACTCACTGCAACTGATGGAACACTACTTGAAGCAGAACGCATTTTGAAGAATTTTTAAGTAACTTTGAATCATTTGGATAAACATCACAGCACACTTAAAGTGTTTTGATTATTTACTTGTTGAGTTCATGATTGTTTGTGAGAGACAATGTGACCTAAAGGCAACCAAGACCCAACATGTTGCTAACTGGTAGTGAATACAGCTGATACAGCATCTGAAAAAGGTAAATAGAATTTCAATTGGATGATCAGATTAGTAATACTAGGTAAAAATATTTCTAGTAATTCCTGTAATCTATTACATTAAAATCAAAATGTAAAAGGAAGGAGGCATCCATAAAGGGTCTATAGTTTACTCCGCCCTTATACAAAGGAAATAATTGTTAGTAATTTATTCAAAATTAACCCATACAGACACAATACCAAATTATAATGCTCAATGCACTTGTCATGGGCTTCCACAATGTGGAGGGGGGACCCCAGACTATGTTGGGGGTAAATATAGATGAAATTTAGGACTTTGGCTCAGATTGTTGACCCAAATACAAGGGGAAAATGTGGTGGATTATTTCTTGAACCTATTTTCTATTAGTCTATTTTCTAGAAAAACGTCCGCCATTCAGGGGGAAAATATTGTTTATTTGATCCATGCATAACTTAAGGATAAAAGTAGATCAAAGTCTTAGGGAAAAGAGGTGTATTACGTTTTAGCAAACCTTTTGTAGTTTGAAGACATATTTTTATATAAAAAAACTGTCAAGGTGAAATTCGTACAAACACCGACACAAACGACACAAGGGAAGTGTTTGTACGAATTTCACGTTGCCACTAGTTTTTTTTATATAAAACACTATAGTTATATTTGAAGTCAACCAAAAGAAAATACAAATTGAATAGAGCTTTGCCTGCCTACCTTAAATATGTGGATGGCAACAATGCGAACAATGTTTGGTCAATTATTGTTGAAAAGAAGTTCCTCCTTGTAAACGAGCAAGCAAAACGCAAATGTTATCCAGCTTCGAGGGTTCGTCGGGAACATTCGGAAAAACGACAGAGCTACATTTCAAATGCATTGTGGGATTTTAAATCAGAATTTCCTAACAAAAAGTCCAGAAATCATAGCGATCGTCTACACAAAGGAATCCCAATATGTCAAATTTCTGCCCTTTTGTTTCTTTTAGCAGACTCCTTCACCCGGATTCAGACGACACTTAATCTTCATTTTCATTCATCCATCTCCATAGCACATGGATTTTTGTTATCATTCATACAGATCTATCTTACAATAACAATTAGATAGAACAGAGGGAAATATTTTAATATAGTATTTTTTTAAATCGCCAGTTACGACTAATCTGAATGGTGAAATCTACTTTATTCTATATCAGAGGAGAAATGCAACATAGACAACATTGCGTCTAACTGTTATGTATCAAAAGGGGCTTAGCAAAGTAGTCCCATTTTAAGTTTTCACGGCTCATGTTGTGCGCCCATTTTCGGATACACTCATTTGTGTCGTGCAAAATACTAACGTTTTGCTAGTATTTTGATGGGAGCTGATCTTTTCTATCTGCAGGTGTCCCAGGTTGGCCTTTTGCGTCCGTTGTCAGTGACGTTACACTACGTTTTGGTACTGTTAACTGCGACTATTAATACTATAGGAGGTGAGCGATTTGTTGTGGTTTTCAGTGTGTAGCCAAGGGCATTTGATTTGGGTATTTTCGCGTTTTATTCCGTCAGAAAAATCTCTGTGATGTAGGTTATTTCTACATTGGCTTTGCGTTTCAGTCTTGTTGCACCACCGTGACGCTGATATGATGAGCCGTGACGACTTAAAATGGGTATTAAGATGTAGAATATTGTTTGATTGGTCTACTTTATTCTATATCAGAGGAGAAATGCAACATAGACAACATTGCTTCTAACTGTTATGTATCAAAAGGGGCTTAGCAAAGTAGACCCATTTTAAGTTTTCACGGCTCATATACAAATTAAGATATGCTAAAATTATCTAGTAAAGACGTGGTAATATGTATATGAATATTTTTAAAGAAATGTATTTCTAATCATTGAAAGCTAATTTAAATAGGTGAGTTTTAAGTAACGTTTTGAATCTAGGTAGTGATGTTTCTTCTCTTATATCTATAGGTAGTTCGTTCCATAATTTTGGGGCAGCTGATTGGAATGCCCTGTCTCGTAAAGTTATTTTACATTTAGCACTTGCTGGACACAGCAAAATACCCTTATGATGGCGAATATTGTATCTAGTTGATGTAGTACGCTAATCAGATCTGATAAATACTTAGGTGCTAGGCCATAGAGGCATTTAAAAGTTAACAATAAAACTTTAAAATGTATGCGAAATCTTACGGGAAGCCAATGGCAGCAGCGTTTTGACTCGCTGCAGCTTACTAAGATGAACATTAGCAATACTGTAAAGCAGGCTGTTACAATAATCTAATTTACTGGTGACAAATGCATTAACTATAGACTCTGTGACATCCCGAGATAAGTACTTTCTAGTTCTGTGTATATTATATATGTTAAAAAATGAAGAGCTACAAGTTTTTTTAATATGGTCCTGCATGTTTAGGTTAGAGTCAAACCAGGACCCCAAGTTCTTTATGGCACTGGTTGAGGTACTCACTAACGAACCTGCTACTTGTAGGTGCGTGATGTTAACTTTGTCGAGTTGTTGTTTAGTGCCAATTACCAGAAATTCTGTTTTATCTGCGTTGAGTTTTAATTTATCACAAGCCATCCATTCTTGGATATCAGCAATACAATTTTCCATGGCATCCAAAGCTGCCTTTTTGTCAAACAACTTTTCATCACAGAAGTAGGCACAGGGTCGAGTGCGCATGATTTTGTTGGAGATTTTAATATGATTTTCTTAACAGCCTCGGTGCTAAGAATATCAAACTGATCAAAGTTAGCATGTACTTCCGAAGATCCAAGCATGGGAGGCTCGTCTCGATGTGTAGGATGTATGTGATCAAGTTCAGTACGGATGTCAGATATTTTTTAACAAAGTAAGCTCCCATGTCGTTTGCAAGAGACTTCTTATCATTGTGAATAGGAAATTCAATCTCGGACTGCATGTTGAGCAACGTTTTTGCTGCACGAAACAACTTTCTTTGATCGCCTGAGTTATCTCTTACAAAATCAGTGTAGAATTCATGGCGAGCCCTATTCATGAGATACCTTGTTTTGTTCTTCTGAAATTTGAATGCAGCTAGATCACTGTCGAGACCTGTTTTCCTCCATTAACTTTCAGTCTTTCTACGTTGTTTTTTACATTTACAGATTTCGTTTGTGTACCAAGGTGCGCGTTCTCTTGTTCGAATGGATCTAGTGCAGATTGGGGCGTGTTTGTGAAGTAGCGAAGATACTGTCGCACTGTAAACATCAACTAATTCGTTGAGATGAGGTGTTTGCTGCATAAGCTCAGACTTTGCAAGATCTTCTTTAAATGCATCAAGGTCAATTGATTTCAGTTTTCTGTATGTTATACGTTGGGTTGTAGGTTTGGCCATGTCCAATTGTAGTTTGCTTGATACAGTCACGTGGTCAGAAAGGTAACAGTCAGATATAGGAACTTCAGGTATGAGATTATCAGTAGCTCTAGTAATCATTAGATCCAGGGTGTGTCCATGTATCTGAGTAGGAGTGACCACGTGTTGCTGTAGAGCCATGGAGCTCAGTAGGTCGTTCAATGCAAGTGCGTGAGTGTCGGTGGAATCATCAACATGTATGTTGAAGTCACCACAAATTAATACAGGATCGGTGCAGAGAACAGATGATTCCAAATAGTTAGCAAATTCAGTCAAAAAAGTGTTAGTTGTCACAGCATGAGCGGGAGAATACGGTGGTCTGTAGATAACAGACAGACGAACACGTGACGATGGAATACTTGAGACAGTCCACTCGGCAACCTCAAATGATTGAAATGTTAATGAATCGCATTTCTTCACAGACATGTTAGATCGACAAATCATAGCAACACCACCACCTTTACGATTAGATCGTGCTGAATCGAACATCTTATATCCATCTGGTAAACATTCTCCTTTAACAGCCAAATTGTGGTCATTAAACCATGTTTCCGTAAGAGCAATCAGAACGATTTTGTTGTCAGAAATATAGTCAACAAAACTAGCAGTTTTGTTTTTTATTGACTGTGCATTCCAGAGACAGAAGTTGACATAATCTCTGGATTGTTTTGAAACGGTCTCTCGAGAATTGTCCAGTTGAATATTGATTAGGTTAGATGTGTTCCTTCGTTCCGGCTGACTTGCATTTGGATTAAATTTTGATTTATTTAAAGTTCGTAAATTAGACGAAATTGATGTAAAAATCGGCGAACCCTTTACCAAAGATCTTATTCCACGAGAACCTCTCATCTTTTTTAAGACACCAGCTTGTTTTAAAGTGCTCCATGTTGTTTCAGGCACAGGCTTGATATTATATTGAAGGTAATGGCGGGAAGTTTGAAAAGACTGGTAAGTCGGTGTCTTCCACCAGAAGCGAAACGCTAGGAGTTGGTGTCTAGAATAACTAACTGTTGCCATCCTTTGGTTGTTAGATGTAAACTTCGTAATTGTGAGCAGCATGTGAGCAGTTAAAACAGTAAAAAATTGAAATAAATTACTATAAAGCTGTCAGGGCCAAATAAAGTCATTTCTTTGAATTTGTTCTTCCTTTTAGCAGGTGCCTTCTTTCTTACTTGCTTTCCTTTCGTTCTTCCATTTTAGTGAAATGACTGAGACTTATACGTCACTCCTTCCATACGAACAAACGCATCTATTTTCTTCAATTTCTGTTTCTTCTTTGATCTTCTGTGTATGTTCACTTTGTGACCGGACCTGTAGTTACTTAAGTAAATTCTTAAATTCCTCATCAAAGGAACCCCATGAATCTTTCATGTGAAGTGAAGGCACAACATCTAACGATTGTAGTAAGGCAGCAAGTGTTTTATGCATACCACTGTTGAACTGCATCACCCCCAAGTGAATGGCTATGCTGATTTCCTGTGGTGAATTATACGAATCCTTTGGAGCCATACTCCAAATCACATGGTGCAGTGACTCGTTGGTATTCTGGGTGAAACCTTTCTCACATCCAGCCAGAAATGCTTCGTCTCGTAACCTGTCAAACACAGGCTTTACAACTTCGACAATTGCTGGGCTGAATGGATTCTTGGTAGGTTTGTGTAACTTTGTCTTACAGGACAAATCCCTTTGGAAAGAGCACTAAGAATCTTTTCCACTAGGACAATTCTCATGCTTGGTACCGCTACTGTAGTGGTCAAGAATGGCCATGGTAGCTTTAGACATATCTTTTGCATTCCCGATGTTCCTTCTAATGGCACTGCCATAAAAACCTTGCATAACATCTACACAGTTGTTTGTAAGTCGTCCAGCTCCTGGTAAACATTTCCCATCTGCAAGTTTTTTTTCCTAAAACAGAAACAGACATATGAACTTTTATGGAAAACAAATCATCATTTTGTAAAAGTACCGAATAGAACTAGAAAATACAAATGTTATTATTTGAGGTGAAAGCTATTGAATGCAATGCCACATATTTGAAAAAGAAATTATTGTTAACATTGAGTATATGTATCATTTTATAATGCAAAACAAGAGTCACAATTCTAATATGATGCATTCACATACAAATAGTTTTCCGCAATGTCTGATTTCATGAAGCAGTTACAAAATTTTCAAAATATCTGAACTGCAATACTTGTTGTCTGATTGACATGAAGTACTAGAATTTCAGTGCATGGGAAAATTGCAGCTGTTGGGTTTTACTCTATTGTACACAGTTATTGTTTGATGAATTAATGAATGTTCAATGGTACTTGTGTTATATAATTCATTTGGTTAATCGTTGGAGATAAAATATAATTTAGTTATGAATTATATGATGTACATTTTAGAGAGAAAAGGTTAATTCTTTTCATGAAATTTAATTTTTGAGATTCGCACTTGTTACGCCTGTCATGCAATAGACTAACTGCATAAAAGCGCGCTTCACTTCATGTACGCCTTGCATTAAGTTACAGTGGCAACAACAATAAAATGAAACTTTTTTGTGCATGAAAATGTTTTAATACTTTAATCTTTCTCCTTTACATTTAATGATTCCTTGTACATGTTTATAGTTTTGTCTATTACTTCAACGGGCAGATCGTACATTGTATTCAATACTCTATCATTAAATTGTTCAAATGTGTCTAGAACTATATTGCGAGCTATGGCGTCTTTATGGCGTTTTTTCTCTCGATTGGATTGAGGTCCGGACTTCTTAGTGGAATAGTTAGTTGTGTTATTTTCTTAAGTTTTAAAAGTTTTTACTTGTTTGCAATTCTGTGAAGGATCGTTGTCTTGCAAAAATAGGCGAGTTCCTTTCCCTGTTTTTTCCAAGATCTCTTCAAAGTGTTCTTGTGCATAGTGATGAAATTCGTCGCCACTGAGTGAGGTGCAAGGATAGCAGTGCACTATGCCTTTCCCATACGATATCGCCAACATAAGCTTCAGAACTTTTCCACCGCTGCCTTTCTTTGAACCTTTTGTTGTACACCCTTGTTTTAGTCCCTCGCTTTTCAATCACCATATCCGTCCTTGAGCTGATCTCGCTTGGTCAGCTGGATTTCTTTTATAATAAATTCCAACTCTATCCAAGTAGAACTCGATTGTCCACAAGTCGTCTTCGTACTTTCTCAAGTCCACTCTTCCATGTTTATCCTTGTCGGACATTGGGATTCCTACGCCTATTTTTCATTCTATGCATTTTACACATTCTTTTGCATTTTTCTGACATGTTTCCCCCTCTCCCCCCAACTCAATGTTGTTGCCCGGATAGCAGCTACCCAAGCGTGATTTTTAGACTAAAACAACATTGTTCGAGGGGGGGGGGGGAGGGGGGGCCTTGAGGGCAGCAACAGACAGCATGATGTGGGATGTACCATGCTGGACGGTTAGGCTGGCTTGTTTCGTCGTCTTGTACCCTTTCTGCGCGGCCGTTATTGATCATTTCGTTCATAAAGACTGTGTAGTCCTCCCGGTACTGAGTGTTAATTTCAAACCTCTTCTTCAAGTGCAGGAGTCGCTTGATCGCCATTTCTCAATTGTCCTCGAGAGATACATTGTTGTCACGGAATGGTAGAGGCATTTGACAGTGGGCGTCCTTTAGCTGATGTATACCTTCCTCGGCTGTCCTGAGGAAGGCCTTGTCTTCGAGGGACAGTGGCTTTCCTCCAATTACTCTGTCGTTGAAGTCCGTTTCGAACATCCTCAGAACGTGGCATGGCTCTATAATCTCTTTGTTCTATGTTCCAAAGGCGAATCTACAGGTGGCCCTTTCTTGGGTGTTCTGTACTTGTTTGTAGACGATCGAGGTGCCAAACGCATCAAAATCGTCATCCTTACCACCGTGAGTGTTGCCGCTCAACATCCCAATTATTCCCCATCCCAGTGCCGTTCTTTTTGCGTAGCGGTCATTGCCTTTTCCAGCAATTACCTCGCATGGTTTGATAGCGCGTGTACAGTTGAGGCCAATGAGGATACCGATCTTCTCTGTAGGGCATCAGGTGGTTAGCGATGCGGCGTAGGTGGGGCCATTTGGTTGCAGTTTCTGGTCGTGGAATCTGACTTCTCTTGGCAGGTATTTCTGCGCCCTTGAACACCCTTGGTAGCGAGATGGATTGTCGTTCGTTAACACCACGTACCCTGAGGCCTGCAACCTTTCTGCTTCTGATGGTTTGTCTTCCAAGCACTGTTAAAAGTGTGATATTGACTTCCGTGCCACTAATTCCGATGTCTTTAAGTGTTGACTCTTGTATAAAACATGCATCAGATTGTTCATCTAGCAAGGCGTAGGTTAGACGCTCGTTTTGTTGTTTGTCTGGATGATGTACCCACACAGGAACAATAAGAGAGTGTGAAACGATTGGGTCGACTTATTCGATTTGTTGTTACTTCTGGAGTTACAGGAGATTCACCACTGTCGCTAGTCCCCTCTTCGGTAACTGTAGCGGTTGGAGAAGTCTCTTTGTTGGAATTCAAGGAGTAGTCGTGAAGGCTTGTTGGATGAGAACCTTGTCAGACGTTACAGGTCTTCCTCTTTCTGCACTGTCTACTGTCCATAGCGTAGGCATCCCCAGCATAGCGCTTTGTTGCAGGCGTGGTCTTTCCTTTCCTTGAGGTTCAACTTCAAGAATTCCTGGCATATATCCAATTCATGGTCGGTGTTGCACATTGAGCAGTTAATCGGCTTACTCTCCCTTGGTCTTTCAGCGGTGGTGGATCTCACTCCAGTTGCAAACATGTTTGCTGAAGGGCCGTTTCTTTGCACTGAGGGAGGGATGTGCCTGCCTTTGTTTGTCTCATCGTTGTTTCGTCGTTTCGAAACCCTGTCACTGGGTTGCAAGCAATCCTCGCCTCAGTTCGCGGAAGTGTCAGAACTCGGAGAACGGAGGGTAGACTCTTTCGTACTCGTCATCTTTGGTCAGCCACTGGTCGACAGTGTGTCCCCATTCGGTAACGATATAGCTAGGTAGCTTTCTCAAAATCTTCTGGTTTTCTTCTGGGTCGTTTAATACTGTTAAGTACCTTATCTCTCTCATTGCCAATTTACAGTGTTCCAGAAAGTCTGTGAACTTTCTAAGACTTGGACCGTCGTTGGGAGGAATCTTCGGCCAGTTGTTGATCTTCTTTCAGTACGCGTCAGAGACAAGGAACGGATTGCCATATCTCTCTAAGAGTAGTTTCTTGGCCTTTTCACAAGCGCTGTTGCTGTTAAGAGGTAGCAAGCCGCTCACGGATTCATTGACCTCTCCATTAGTGTATTTTTTTTTGAGGTAATACAGCCTTTCGGAGGGCAGATCTGTCTGGCTCTCGACAAGCGTCTCAAAGGACTTCATCCACAACAGGAAATATAAGAGATTGCCATCAAAGACTTCTGGGTCGGGTCGTGGTAAGTGGTCGCGATCCTGTGGTCGGAACAGCAAGTCAACAAGACGAGACAGTGCATCTGTGTTGGTTGACAGGGGACCCTGTTTCGGTGGAAGTTGGGTTGATCGATCTGTGTTTGGTAGATCCTGGCTGTTTGGATCATCTCTGGTACATTTTACGGTGTTCCTGTTTTTCTGGACTGTTTGTGGGTCCGTCTTCGTGGTGACCGAGTCTGTGTGGTCTGTAGGCCATTGTCCAGGATCTCGAGTATCATATTGTGTGTCAATGTGGTCGTTTATATGCCTTTTACCTGTGTCGGGGTTATCTTCGTTGTTGACGAGTTCAGGAGGGTCCTCAGTCCAGGTTCCAGGATCACCTAGCTCCGTATTTTCCGTTTTGTTTTTCCATTGTGGGTTCCCTTTGGGATCATCTGTGTTCGATTGTGAGACGTGGCTTAGCTGATCGTCGAAATATTTCTGCAGAATCCTTTCTTTGTCATTCGTTTCTTAGTCTAAGCTTTGGCTCAAAATAGATGCTGTTTCTTCTTCTTTCATTCTGTACCGGAAACGGAAATGACGTTGAGAGAAGTGCATGAAGTCGCAGCGATCGAAGCTGGTCAGCGGATTCGGAAAGACAAGATGGCGGCCAGCACATGGTTTAATCCAAAAACAATGTTTACTAAAGGAGTTAATTCAGTACAATAAATTCCACTCGAGTTGAAACGGTTTCGATATTAAATTGTCTTTCGTGTTTGTAGCCTCAGCCAATCCCAGCGCACATTCTGCTTAATGCGTCCATCTCCGCCTTCATTATCGCCAATTCCTTTTCAAGCCTTAATCTGTCCATCTCTTCTTGTTGTTTCTTTAAAGTGATCATCTTTGCACTCTCGAGTTGGTGAAACTTTAACTCGACATCAAGTCTTGCGGCTTTAACTGTCATGTCGGCTAACCTTGTGCATGACGTCGATGATCGTGTTGACTGATTGGATTCCATCAACAGATCGGCAATTCTGTTGTTGAGCGCTTTGAATACTCGTTGAGTTTAATCGTCGCAAACGTCGAACTCTAATGCGGTTGTTTTGTCCTCGCTGTCGTCGTTTTCCTCTTCATATCATTGATATTTGACGGCCAGGTCGATTATGGTCGATTTCATAATCGTTGCGATCGTCTTTCTGTTCGTTGTGATCGGACATTGCGAGAGAGTCTTTACTATGGCTTCCCCAGGCTTCTTTCCTCAATTAAACCTTGATTAGACCATAAGCTTAGGTCTCCGATTACAAAAAACTAATCAAATAACATTGCGTAACATTACTACAATCATAACAGTATATATGTTGATCCACTTGATGTCTTTGGTGTTGTAAGGTTGTAACCCTGCTCACGTAGCCAAATAGCAGTAATATATTCATGCATGAATATTTGATGCCAGCGATTCTGAACTGTTGTGTTAATACTATACCTAGCAATAGAAGAGTATTTACATTCCATCCCCTCCATGGAATTAAGCCCTAAACCAAGCCCATACTTTTCATTTCTTTAGTGTGAACTGGCACAACATTACGTAAAGTCCAAAGAGTAGGGTTACAAAAAAAAAAAGCTATGTGTTGAGTTTAAAATACAGGACAGGCTAAGCTGTGACACTTCTTCATCTGAAAGAGACAAACGACTAAGTGTAAGCCAGGATATGAAAATGAAATTTAGATTTAGTACCTGTTATCAAAGCTGGTTCTAGTGCATGAACAATGTACATAAAGTTGTGTAGAAAAAGTCTTGAATCCTTTCCAGTAAACCCGTAATCGAAAGATTTTGCATTGGGCCCACCCTCATTAAAGTGTTTCATGACTTTTTTTGCAAGTCGGGAAAGGGAGCATTTAGAAATTAAGATATTTATATAAACAACGAATGGACTTGTTGTTGGGAGCTGTGAAAAGGAAAGAGAATTATCAGCAATACCAGATATTAAAAATACTTCATCAAGACAATGTTTGTGCATCAGAGCACAAGCATTGTTCTTAAGATGTAACGGCTCAACATGTGCTACATCAACTTTTTTACCAAGCAAAGGAGTGAATTCCTGACGACTCTTAAGACTGCTTATTAATGTAGTGATCTTATTTCTTTTTTTTTCTCAGTTACTTTTTTTAGCTAATGCTTTCTTTTCTGTTTCACTTCTTTTACCACTCTTAGTCTGTTTTCATAGTTCCAAGGTTTGCAGTGGTTGGTGTCATCTCTGCCAAATGAGCTCTCTAGATTATTTTGGTTGTTACCTGAAAAAGAAGAAAAGTACTCTGCACTGTTTGGTAGCTCCCCTGAAAGAAAAGCTAGAATCTTCATATCATTAGGAAGTTCTGAAATTTTAAACTTTATATTATTAACAACAGTATTCGAGTCATCCAGACTAATTGTAAAAGTTTCTTGTTCAATTGCCTGGATTTCTGAAAGAAGAAGCTTAACATATCTAATATTTTGTCTACAGATAGGCCTAACTACGTAGGTAGTGGAATGGGGGTTCTTTAGGCAAGTTCTTTTTTAATTTAGGAGAAAATAGACAATAATCGATTTTGACGAAAATTGACAAAATTCGTCACACGAGTAGTAAAAACACACCTACTTTCTAATACCACGAAATCGTACTTTAACATCAAACTGTGGTTTAATGTTTGGATGTTTGCGTAGACCGAGCCTTTGACATGGACTTTGTAATTTTTTTGAGTCGTTTTGTAGGATTTTGAGAGAATTAGAAGTCATAAAAGTAGACGTACTTAAGCTTAGTTCGAATCAACGCAAAACATCACATTACAAAACAGGCAAAAAATATATGTGGTAACGCTTGAAAATTGTTGATACTCTGGCCATATAATCTACGTGTGATGGTCTTTCAATCTATGTATTTTTTAGTTTGGTTTTTACAAACGTTTGTAAAATAATTGGCATCAAAGTATCATGAATTTTGCCTTTTCGCTACATTGAAATTGACAACAGTCTGACAAACTTTGAATAAATTATTCCGTATTGTCAAAAATTATTAAATTGACCTTGATTTCGCTACCTGATTATTTGTTCTAACCAGCGAAATATATAACACAACGGATAAATTAATTTTTTTAGTTTTGTTTCTGTTGCAAAACCATTTTTGTTTTTGTCAATTCGACGGCAAAAACAAGGCAACCCGGCGGCATCAATTGTCATTTGTGCTTCGATCATTTGTAAACAACTCTAACACAAGCTTAGAATATAGCTGGATCTGTAATAATATTTTTTTTTGAATGCCATAAATATTATTCTGGTTATTTCATTTATTTATTTTTTCAAGATCAATTTTTAGTTTAGTCTGAGAAAAGCTAGTGCTGGCGGTCCTCAGAATGGTAACTTCACAGAAATTAAACACTTTATAAAAATCGCTCCCATAGAATAAGTTTTTACACGACTGAAGATTGGAATATCATCTTGCCGTTTGATATAAGAATTTCTCAACTTCTTATTTAATCGCTGATTGCTGATATATTAAAATGTATTATTTTCATAACTTAAATATGCAGAAGCTATAAATAGACCTCAACTTAAAAAAAAACTATCGTAAAATTTTACAGCGTAATTTCTATTGAGAAACTCATGAATGAGTTCTTTATTAGTGCTAAATGTATATATCTTAATGATAACATTATAAATAGATATGAATGATCATGTGTGTAGATAATCGACACGTCTCGTCTTGGCAGAGTACTAAGTTTATAACAAATTACCATAAAGCCATTCAAATGCCCTAATAAAAATAAAGTACAGAGTACGGCATAATACAGTAAATGTAATCAACAAATGGCAATAAGGCTGTGAAGTAAATGATGTTTTGGTCGATGTCGCCCGTAAAAATTGGTTAAGTAAAAACTTAATAGATGGAATTATTGGAAATGATCCAATCATAAAATGAACAGCAAAGATGATTGTACAAGAAAATGGTTGAAAATAGAATTTAGCACTAAAAATCATGGTCGTCGGAAAGTGGTCGAATAAATGAGCGCAAATTTGCCCAGAATATTATTTGGCATATATAAACATATTTGATATGTTGAAACCAGGCTATTTCAAACTACAATGGGATTATTTTTTTTTCGAATTTTCTTTTGCGTTTAGTTTTTATCCTCACGTAATCAAGATGTTATGTCATAGTTAACTAGGGCAATTGCTGTTTCAAAAAATGCATTTTTGTATCCCTTACATAGGGCGAAGCTTTTGCACAACTTAGGGACCGGTCATTATTTAAATTGGGTTGAGGGTGGAGTGGAGGAGGAAATGGGAGGCCCTGAAATTTTTCAAGCAAAAACGAGGGGTGGGGGGGATTTGAAAACAATAGATAGGAAGGTCTTGAAAAAAGTTTTTTTGACTATATATAAATGAGTTTAGTTTATTTTATAATTTGCTATAAAAACAAATTGTTTTTACTCCTCGGCAAAGTTGATATAATTAATTAACCACCATATTCTATAGAATTTTTGAATATGACCTGTTATATTATACACTTTTATGATTTATATACCATTGTTCATAAGTATGATATCTCCATATATAAGACACACACACATATATATATTGAATATGAATAAATCGTTCCTAATTTTATTTTCGTGCTACTAGTTTGTTGTAGAATGCATGGAATGAATTCTATAATATTTTTATCGATCTACTTTTATATCCTGTCTTATTATATAGAGAGTAGTACCTTATTCAAAAGGAGTTTGTAAAACTGCTCATGCGATCAATATGTACATGAAATTTGTCATAAAGTAACCACATAATGCAGGAATGTTATGAAATTAACATTTATGCCATTTTTAACTACCTTTTGAAACCCATTCTGTTTATTGGGGAAGAATAATATTTGTGACATGCCATACAATCTTTAGTGTAAAATAAGAATTTTCCACAGGTCGTATACTTTATATTGAAGGGGGAGGGGGGTTCTGAAAACTTTCAAATAAGGAGGGAGTTCCGAAAAAATTTGAAGGGCATCATTAAATTTTAAAGTAGCTTTTTAATTTAAAATAATACACTTCAACATTTTTTTGTAAATAAAATATAAATAATATTCATATTTTCTATCATTCGGTCATTTTTACTTTGTCCGGACGAGTCCGGTTAATGGAAAATATTTTTCTGTCGTTTGAACAATTGTTTTGGTTGCTTTGCACACATATGCATATCATTAGCATTTCATTTTCTGTACATTCTCAATTGTATGTTTAAAGTTATTAATGCGAAAGCAATCTAATGATTGTTATAGCATCATAACCTGGTATTCACTTAAAAAGACGCATTTATGGATTGGAAGTAAGTAAAAATATTTTAGATAAGAAAAAGTTATAATGAGTAAGTTGTTCAAGTTCTCTCAAATTGATAGACTCTTAAAATTGAAGATTCAAAGAAAAATCAAACGGCAACAATACTAAAGCTTATCTTTCTTTTTCTTATATTTCTTTGGCAATAGATTAGTCTTATTTGCAATTATTCAATGGGTGATTAAAACAATTGAAAATGTTTATTCATTATGATCGACACACGATGGCAATCGATGCCGCCGGCTTGCCTTGCTTTTGCCGTCGAATTAACAAAACATGGTTTTGCAACAGAATCAAAACTAAAATTGATTTATCCGTTGTGTTATATATTTCGCTGGTTACAACAAATAATCAGGTAATTTAATAGTTTTTGATAATACTTTAGGAATAATTTATTCAAAGTTTGTCAGGTTGTTGTCAATTTCAATGTAGCGAAAAGGCAAAATTCATGATACTTTGATGCCAATTATTTTACAAACGTTTGTAAAAACCAAACTAAAAAATACATAGATTCAAAGACCATTACAAGTAGATTATATGGCCAGAGTATCAACAATTTTCAAGCGTCACCACATATATTTTTTGCCTGTTTTGTAATGGGATGTTTTGTGTTGAATCGAACTAAGCTTAAAGGCTTGTTCTATGCAAATATCCAAATAGTAAACCACAGTTTTATGTTAAGGTACGATTTCGTGGTATGGGAAAGTAGGTGTTTTTTTTACTACTCGCGTGACAAATTTTGTCAATTTTCGTCAAAATCGATTATTCTCTATTTTCTCCTAAATTAAAAAAGAACTTGCCTAAAGAACCCCCATTCCATTACCTACGTACTTAGGCCTACCTGTAGACAAAATATGAGCTAGGTCATTTTTTGGGGCCGTGGCCAAGAAAATGAAATTTTTTCTCGATCCTTACTGACATTCACACTTAATAGGTTTGTGTTAGGCTCCTCCCCAAGCAACTGATCTCACTCTGAGTTTCCTCATATGAAACAAAATTTAGGCAGGTGTCCTGGAGAGAGAAAACTTGTGTTCTGAATTATTATTAAAGGTTTGGTGTAGTCCAGGGGGGGGATTCTGCCTCGAGATCTGGGTAAGGGTGGTTCACTGTTACCCTGTTAATGACACCAAGATAAAAAACCATACCCTGTTCAGCAGATCATCCCTGTACAGTCGATATAGGGAAGCATCCCACCCCCAGGGGGTAGAGTCTGACTATATAAAATATCACTATAAACATTTAACTCGATTGATAACAGTAGATCACATTCATTTTTTGACGGGCTACTTTCTACCAAGAAGCTAGTCTTGCAGAATGGTGATGTTTAAATGGTGGTTACATTATTGTATTGGGTCAGGTCAATATCAAGTTTGCAATCAATAAACTTTAGATGGCACTTCAACCTTCAAACTGCAGTGATTTTTGTTTCTACAGAAGTGATTGCAGGAGGTGTTTCGTCGATGACCACTGGGGCTGAGTCAACATTCAAATCTTGATCTACTTTCTGAATTACATATATAGTATATTGGGATATTGTGAAATGCACAACATTGTTGAAGTTGGAAGTTGTGGCATTTTTAATAGAGATAACATCGCCTGGTTCAAAACAGAAGGTTTCACAGGAATCTCGCCATAGTACTAAGGATGAATTAGATGATTCATTAGCGATTTGAATTTCTCCTTTCTGTACGTGATTGGCACCAACGTTTTCGATCTCCACCACATGGATAACTTTGAACGTAATATGAACTAACGGAGCATTGCCCGTTTCTCCTCTTACAATAATAATAATAATAATAACTTTATTTCTATAGCGTGCATATCTAAAAATTCATGACGCTTTACAATAAAAATAATACCTGAAATGGTCTCCATATTTAATAATACCTAATATAAAAATTAGGTAGACCTAATAGCGGAGCTCCAATTAAAAAAAAAATGAATTATTCATTCAATCATGTATTCATTCATTTGATCATTCATTACCAATTATCAAATTGTTGATCAATCAATCAATCAAAAATGACTATCAGATAAAAAAGTAAACAAACAAATAAATAAATTAATTAATTAATGAATCAATTCAAATAATCATGAAAAGAAAATATTATAGCAAAAAAAGTGAGAAGTGCGGGATAATTTTCTCTCTGTCTTTTTTTTTTCTTTCTTTTTTTGCTATGTTTGCTTTTCATTATCAAATAATCATATAATCAATTGAAATATTCAAATCTTTATGCATGCGACAACATTATTATACCAAGAAATATGCACAAAAGTGCGAAAAATATCCGAACGTATTTTTGGCTTGTTATGCATGGTAAAAATAGCACTTGTCAATTAAAATTGATTGTCCAATGAGAAGTTAGAAAAAGCACTAACCTGGCTTCTTTGAGATGTAAACAAATCCCCGCGCGCTTCTCGCTTTACGCTCTTTTACGTTTAAAAAAATGTTATAAAAATCGGCAAAAATTTCACTTTTCTGGTGAAATGTGTAATGGATTATTTATTGGTAATCTAGCTATCTAAAACGGTTGTGTATTTTTAATTATCAAATGTGAATACTGCGTAACTCGTTAAAAATAGCTAGTATGAACTTTTGAAATTTTAACTTGCAGATGAGTACAATGACGAATTTGCAATTCAATAACAAATCAAAAAATTACAAGAATTAAATTAAAAACACACACATAAAGATCTCAACGATGGAGAAATATCTTACGACAAGAAGTAAATATAATTATTGCAAACTGCTTTCATGTGGATGGTATAAAAAAGAAATTCATTAAAGATCGCCAAAAAGGAAATATTTGTTTACAAATAGAATTTTTATGTTTCTTCTTGTAATGTGGTTGTTTATTGTTAATTATTACTTATGTTATGTAACAGCATCATACAGGACACGTGTAAGGGGTGGCCATTATGAAATGTATTGATATACCCTAGGGTATTACTATATAAACAAGTTGTTTGCCCGCGTGGTCTATCATTCGCCATTGCAAGCTATCTGTATTAGATTTTTATGTTTCTTCCAAGTTCTTTTTATCAAGTGATCTTGGTAAGTTCTTAGTTCATTTGAACAATAGTAGAATTCCTACAGAGTCATTAACCCAGTGTTTTTCTAATCCAAGTTTTTGTTGTCTAATTTACGTGAATTATTCGGTCTACTTGACTTTTGTTCGCCACAAGTGGTTGATTGTTATCGTGTCTAATGGCTCTTAGTAGGGATTCTACAGTACTTATATTAGGTCATTCTTTTGTTAAACGTCTAAATAGAGACCTAAGGGAAGGTTTTGATCCCAGGGCAGAATTAAATTTTCATCTTCGAGGTACAGCGTCGGTTCGCCTGCACGGTATTGGCGGTCGGACTGTTGATAAACTTAAATCCTTTGATCTTGGGGTTGTTCGGGATTTATCTCCCGATGTAGTGATTTTTATCTCCCGATGTAGTGATTTTTGTGGAGATTGGTACGAATGACCTTTCTTCTTCTAGACCTGAATCAGTGGGTTCAGCGATCGAGGATTTAGTTGTACAGCTTTTAGAGCAATTTTCTGTCCGCGTTGTCGGTGTATGCCATGTAATACCGCGTGGGCAAACCCATGCTAACACGTCAGCATTTTATGATCAAGCACGTGTCTTGCACAAATTCCTCGAAGTTGTTTTAGACCCTTTTCCGAATGTTTTTTGTTGGCAGCACAGACCTTTTACTCACCCTAATAAGCCATTTTATTTACCTGATGGGGTTCATTTGAATCCGTCTGGCCAATATTTACTATACCGAAGTTATCGCGGTGCAATTCTGCATGGGCTGTCTTTACTATAACCACATCGATCCACTTTCATGGGTGTTTTTATCGGGTGTTGTTGATTTTTATTACGGTTTATACCTGTTATTGGGCTTATTTTGCCTTTTGGCTGTTTTGTTGAGTGTGAATTTTTTCGCATCTCACTTTTTTAGCCTTTATATTTGTGCCACTTAGTTGGCTTTGTTTCTTGGTTTACCTTGACATCCATGGGAAGCTTTGCGTCGACTTTTGGTCTGACAGGTTTTTCCCGTCATTGTATTCCTTGAATTTTTTAATTAAAAATCACACATCCGCACCCCTGTGTTAGTTGTTTGTGGTTTTCGATCATGCAAATTTGTTCAACCCACTCTACATTTTACTTTTGTTTTGTAGTTCAGTAATCTGCTAGTTGTATTTTATTTTGCAGTTGATATGCCTCCAGCACGTCGTTCATCGCGTCTACAACGAAGACAGCCCACTACCAGTAGAGGGTCTGTACGCAATGTCAGGGCCACAGTCCCAGAAACAGCCCAAGCTGCCGTAGACCCAGTGGTATCACCTGGACCAGACCGCACAGCAGCTTCTCTCAATGTGTCAGAAGGTTTAGTGGAGGCCATAGTGCAGAGGGTAGTGGACAGATTGTCGGTCACGCCAGCCCAGCCTAGCACTTCAACAGTCCCAAATGAAACTGCAGAACCAACTTCGATGGCATTAGTTGACTCCTCAGTCTCAGCGATGCAGGCCATTCTATCAGGTGAGCAGACGTCTGCAATGCCTGAGAACATATTCTCATCTCCGAGCTTGCCCATAGATGCACGCGTGTCGGATAAAGTGAAGGGCAAGATTTGGAACAATGAATATATTGAGTTTGGTGTGCTTCTTGCTAACCCGATCACAGAAGGGAAATATCAAATTACGTTTGCAAGCGGAAATGACAACTCCCAAACATTGTGTTTAGAACCGGTAGCGAGGTCTAAAAAGGTTTTAACTCTAGATAATTGGCTAACTGCCTTTCATGTTTTTGTTGGAGTTTACACTCAAAAATATGCTTCTGAGGCCCCTGCACTCATGAAGTATGGAGAGGTAATTCAGAACTTGGCTGCTCGGGGTTGTAATTGGCGATTTTATGATGAAAATTTTCGTTTTTTTAGACAAACTCAGCCAGCAGCATTCCCATGGTCAGCTATCCATTGGGAATTATGGATGACTGCCCAACAGAGGGTTGAAAGAAAAGCTGTAAATTCAGCACCTAGGCCAGGAATGTCTGATAATTTCCCAAAGGGATATTGCTATAGATTTCTAAAGGGAGCTCACTGCTCAGGTTGCAGTTATAAGCATTTATGTTCCAAGTGCAATGGCTCTCACCAGCCAAAAAACTGTACTTTTCGTCCCTCAACCAGACCTTCAAAGCCCCAGCAGCCTAAGTCCTCAGTTACCGACTCCAGTAAAAATTCGGCGTCTTGAATTTTTCTTGAAGGGTTACAATCCAAATTTCGTCCAACAGATTGTTTCGGGTTTTTATCATGGTTTTCCACTGCATTTTCAAGGGTCTACGGTCCCTCGCACCGAACAGAATTTGCATTCGGCTATTCAAAATCCAGTTGCAGTTGAGAACAAGTTGAACAAGGAGTTAGCATTAGGTCGTTTGGCTGGCCCATTCCATTCTCCTCCTTTTCGTGACTTTTGCATTTCACCATTAGGCATTGTTCCAAAAAAGACACCAGGTGAATTTCGACTCATTCATCATTTGTCATTTCCTAAGGGAGAATCTATTAATGATGGAATACCTGATGAATTTTCTAGCGTTTCCTATGCTACTATTCAAGATGCTATTAAGCACATCAAGGTTGCAGGGAGAGGTTGTCATTTGGCTAAAACTGATGTAAAAAATGCATTTCGTATTATACCAATCTCTCCTAATGATTATCACCTGCTTGGTATGGTATGGAAAGGTTTGTTTTACTTTGATAAGTGCATGCCAATGGGTTGTTCTAGTTCATGTAAAACATTTGAACTACTGAGTACAGCTTTAGAATGGGTTGCTAACACACGTTTGCACATTGACTTCATTATTCATTTGTTGGATGATTTTTTGATTGTAGCCCCATCATTTCAATTATGTCAATCACAATTGTCTCTTTTTATTGACTTCTGTGACTTTGTTGGTGTTCCCATAGCACCAGAAAAAACCTTCGGTCCTTGTACAGTGCTATCGTTTGCAGGCATTGAATTGGACACTGTTAAATTTGAGGCTCGTCTACCTCGTGACAAAATTGAGAAATGTTTAGGATTAATATCTACTTTGCTAAAACACAAAAAAGCTTTCCTTAAAGAAATCCAATCTATTGTTGGACTCTTGAATTTTGCATGTTCAGTGATAATTCCTGGTCGCCCCTTTTTAAGACGTTTAATTGACCTTACAATTGGTATTTCTTCTCCTTATCATAAAATTCGCTTAACAAAAGAGGTCAAGGCAGACTTAACAGTTTGGCAAGGTTTCCTAACACAATTCAATGGTAAATCATTTTTCTTGAGTGATCAATGGTATAATTCTGAACACCTTAAGCTTTTTACCGATTCAGCTGGTTCATGTGGTTTTGGGGCAATATTTGGATCCAAATGGTGTTATGGTTCATGGCCTGCGGATTGGAACAAATACAATATTGCAGTTCTTGAATTTTACCCCATTGTTCTTAGCTTATGTCTGTGGGGACACCTCATGAGAAATCAGTGCATTTTATTTTTCACGGATAATGAGGCTGTCATGCATGCCATTAATAAACAATCCTGTAAAGACAAGGATATGATGTTTTATGTTCGAAAGCTTGTCCTTATCTGTTTAGAACACAATATTCTTTTTAAGGCTAAACATATCCAAGGCATCCATAATGGCTTAGCTGATTCTTTATCTCGGTTCCAGATTGCCAAATTTATGCAAATGGCCCCAGACCACATGGACAAAGCACAGACAGATATCCCCTTGCACCTGCAGCCAGAGAATTGGCACCCATAATGTCACGTCTCTTACAATCCAGTTTGCAACCTTCTTCAATTCCTACCTATTCAAGGGCCTGGCGATTATTTTCTACATTTTTTCACACCGTTTTTCCAGGGGTTGAGATTAGTCTTCCCTTTTCGCCCCCTACAATAGCCTTATTTATTTCATATTTGTTTGAACGCAACTATGCAGTATCTACGGTGACAACTTACATTTCAGCTTTAGGGTATTTTCATAAATTACATGGTTATGCAGACCCTGGAAAAAATTTTATTATATGTCAAATGATGAAAGGTTATGCAAAAATTGACACTCGTGTAGACAATCGGTTGCCAATAACTTTACCAATTCTTCATAGGCTAGTATCATCATCATTGCAACTGTCATGTTCTGGTTACAACATATCATTATTCCAGGCAATGTGCCTTTTTGCCTTTCATACTTTTTCCAGGATAGGTGAAATAACTCAAAATCAGTCAAACCACAATGTCCAATTTCACCAGTTGTCTGCAGTTCTAAATTCAAAAAACGAGGTTCTTAGTTTCAAGTTCACCTTTTATGATTATAAACATTCCTATAACCAGCGTCCATTTACCTTGAATATTTTACCTAGCAATGTTTGTTGTCCAGTACAGTATCTGGTTTCTTACCTAAAGGTAAGGGGAAATTCGCCAGGCCCGTTATTTAGAATGGCTGATACTTCTCCAGTTTCAAGAGCCTATTTTTCTTCCACTCTTTCAACTGTATTAAAATTTTGTTCCATGGATCCCACCCGATACAAGGGACATAGTTTCAGAATTGGGGCTGCATCTAATGCTGCAGACAAAGGGTTATCTGATGCTCAAATACGAGTATTAGGTCGCTGGAGGTCAAACGCCTTCAGGAAATATATTCGTGTTGAGAGTCTATCTTAACGAGGAGTGCACTGGCAGGGGTGGTGTACTTCACAACACGTCTGAATGGTGTTATTTAAGTCATCTAGCAAGGGCAGTGCTTGAATAATACCATTCCAGGTGGTTTATTATTACAATTCTTGTAGTTAATTTTTGCTTAGGCATTACCAATCTGCAACTGATTAGCAAGGGCGACAGATTGTGGATTGGTATGAATTATTAACTATGTTTTTGTTACCATGATTCTTCATTTGAAAACATTGAGGTTGGCGTCTGACCAGCAAGGGCCGCTGACTGCTTATTAATTTCCGAGTATGGACAGTATACCATGATTTTTATTATGTAAAATATGATTTATGGTAAATTTTACAAAATAATATATAATTGATAATTCATCTGTTTTGCAAGGGCTGCAGATGATGCATTATTCCTGGTGTCGATTTTCCTTTGGGTGGGGCTGGTGTCCATGTCATGAACACCTTTGGCTTTCTATTGCCCTCACCTTTACTGGGCCAAGTTATTGTAAAGTTAATTTCAATTGATGAAATATAATTCAATCAAATAAATTGATAATTTTTTAATAAAGGGGCTATGGGGAAATACCCATAGCCAATTTACTCCAACATATGGTGTCTGTTATTTATTGCCCAGTAAACGAGCTACAGGAAAATCGACATATGGTTAATGTATTTTTGACAAGGAGAATACATAAAGGAAATATTTGTTCACAAATAGAATTTTTATGTTTCTTCTTGTAATGTGGTTGTTTATTGTTAATTATTACTTATGTTATGTAGCAGCATCATACAGGACACGTGTAAGGGGTGGCCATTATGAAATGTATTGATATACCCTAGGGTATTACTATATAAACAAGTTGTTTGCCCGCGTGGTCTATCATTCGCCATTGCAAGCTATCTGTATTAGATTTTTATCCCTCCACCTCCCCTTCTCCTCCTGTGTTATGCTGTTGCTTTCTATTGCCCTCACCTTTACTGGGCCAAGTTATTGTAAAGTTAATTTCAATTGATGAAATATAATTCAATCAAATAAATTGATAATTTTTTAATAAAGGGGCTATGGGGAAATACCCATAGCCAATTTACTCCAACATATGGTGTCTGTTATTTATTGCCCAGTAAACGAGCTACAGGAAAATCGACATATGGTTAATGTATTTTTGACAAGGAGAATACATAAAAGCTAAACATACTGGCGCCACGTTTCTTGTCCTGTACTGTCACTTTTCCACTGAACTTTTCGTCCTCAGTTCTGATTGCAATAAGCTTGTTAATGTTTTTAGAATTTTAAAAGTGGCAAAAAACATTTTCACCGCCTCTAAAAAGTTTACACAGTTCAACTGAACGGCGATGGCAAGCTCGTGTTGGTCGATCACACATTGTGCTAAAATTTGCATTTTCATTCCTTCCCAGAACTGGCAGTCCTACTTTGTTGACAAACATTACATCTTGTATGAAAAGTTTTTTTGTTGTGAATAGTTGATAAATCTGTATTGATCCTAAAGCTCTCCGTGTTATGAATTGCTTGTAAAAAATTGATGAATGAACAGAGTGAAGTCATCTAGCCTTCGTGAGTCTTCTTCGTCTTGCTTTTAACCTGTTTTGAATTGCTGCAAATGCAGCGCATATTATTTTTTTTCATGAACGTTTTGTCGCCGTTGATTTTAGTTTTAAAAGTAGATTAGTCCATCAGTAATGATTGAAAAACGCCACGAAGAATCCACGAAGAATACGGCCTTTTTTACTACCATCTGACAAACTTGCTGTCAAATAAACTCTTCCAGAAAATACAACTTGTAAAATCTTCAGCTTTGAATGACTATTGAATGCAGTATCAAATAAAGTTTTAACAGCTCTGCATGACTGCACATTTGAATAGTTAAAAACAGCGCCACGAGCGAATATTACACATTTTGTCAGTGAACTGAATATTTTGAAGCTTTTCATCATTGAATCGTAGATATTTTTCTTTTTCATGCCGCGGCCTTTGTACCCTTTCGCAGTCAAACCTCTTCAAGCCGTCAGCTTAGCTTTACCATTTTCATGCTCTTTGTCCAATGCAGAAATACATTTTGTAGAAAAATTTCAGTAAACTGCAATAAAAAAATTGATTGTTTTGCGCCCACTAAAACTGGTCAGCAAATTTTGCGTGAATGTACACGAACGGACGTACGTATTTCTGAAATCCGGGCTTCCTGTGGTCGATTTCAAATGAGCTCGATGGTTTGCCATATTTTCTTAATTATGGTGCACCGCTTGCGCGGGCCTTGGGCCCGCGCGGAGCTCCGCTATAAACTTGAGTACATTCCAGGCTATAATGGTACTATTCATGGTATTTGTACATTGGAAACCTTTGAATACTGCACAACTTTGGCGAATGGATTGCAATCATTACTCACACAAAATTATACATCATTTATATTGACAATAGCCTGTAGCACTGTAGGGTTATATTGTACTTCAGATGGTAAGATAAAAGTATATGATTCACATGCCAGAGATGCTATGGGTATGTCTCACCCTCAAGGAGCTTGTGTATTAATAGAATTACCATCCTTCCAAGAACTTATTTGCTACTTGCAAAGACTACATACAAACTCAATTGCTTTATTTAAGTCAAAGGTGTACATATTAACAATATTGATCAGTCAAGTCTTGTGGGTACTGCAACATGTGACAAAACAAATCCAGGTAACTCCAATGGCAGTAATGGTACCCATTCAACCAATGATATTCCTTTATTTCAATGCTGTTGTTCTATGTCTTTATATTCAATTTGTTTTTCTTTAATAAAATCGTACTGGTATTGGAATTCAGAAACTTTAAGCTCAATTGTTCGGCATGCTTTGAACTTTTACAGTTCAACTAATAGAAATATTAAACAACAGCCAACAATTAACAAGTTACCTTATATGCTTGACATATATGATGCACATATTACTATTACCCATACCATGGATAAACAAGGTATACTAAATTCTACATCTCTGAGTAGCAAGATAATGCTTGGCAAACTGATTACAGATAATACAAAGGATAAAACTGGATTTTTGATGTAGATTTCAAATTGTTGTTAAAGTTGTATATTTCAAAAGAACTGCAACAAACCAGAATTTTGTTTAGAAGAAAATAGTTCTGATGGAGAGAAAACAAGTGCATTTCAAAATGTTACAGACATTGATTCTTTGTGTAAGATGCTCTTAGATATTGTTGAAAGACTGGCTGAAGATAATGATGTCAAATATTGTTTTTAAAATGCTCAACCAATTTGTCAAATGACGCAAGGCAAAAGATAATGAATGGCCAAACACCTGTGTCATAGTCAAAAGCAACAGCAATCCAGCAGAAAGTGAAAACTGTGTGAACAGGAACCTGAAAGCAAAAGGAAATGTTTACAAAATAAAAGAGAACAGCAAAAACAATCACTACTTCCTGAACAAAAGGAAACAATTTTGACTAATAAAGCAGAATCATATAAATCACTAACAGCTTAAGAAATATCTAATAGAGCAGAATGGTACTGAACACTAACAACTGTAGAAAAGCAGACACTTTTAGCTAATAGAGCAGAATTGTATCAAACACTCAATTCTGAAGAAAAGAAACAACTTATAACAAAAGTTCAATCAAACAGGAAAAAAAGTCTAAATTCTGACTTGAATTCAAAGATCTCAGCATTTCAAAATATACTAAAAGAGGGTCCATGCTATGTATGTTCTGCTTGTAACAGACTTCTATATAAAAAGACAGTAATTAAGTTAAATAAAGAAAAATACAGTAATCGCAATGTGTTTACTAATGCAAAGTCATTTGATGGAATACCTTTGCAAAACCTGTCATAAAGTTTGCAATAAGTTATGTGTTTATGAAGTACCTCCAGAATTATCAGCACTTCAAAAGCTAGAACAAATCCAATAGCTAAAATAATAGTTTTTTGGGAAAATAGTTATAATAGCCAAAGGCAAACTGAAATATGCAATTTGTAACATACCTGTCAATTGTAATGAAACATGTTATGTATTACCATGTCCTCCTGAAACATCAGGTATAATAACGTTAAAACTCAAAAGAAGAATGGAATTCAGAGGACATGTTTACTTTGAAGGAGTAAGACCTCAGTTAGTGCTAAATGCCCTTAACTGGTTAAAGACCATTATTAAATAACCCATTATACAGTGAAATAACTGTTAGCAGTAATAACATTGATGCCAATGCAAACTATTTGCGACAAAATAATGAATCAGTTAACATTTCAGATCATGATATCAATAATAGTAATCCATCTAATGATCAGGAAAAAGGTGAAAATGTCAACACAAATGAAGAGGAAGGAAAAGAGGATCTTTTGAGTGAGTATAGATCACCAACAAATGAAACATGCTTACAATCAGTAATATCATGTTACCCAATAACTGTTGAACAGAATGATAATGAATCATCAGGGAAGGAAATATACAGTATTGCACCAGGTGAAAATAAGCACCCTTTAACAATTATGACGATCAATGTGAAGAGCTAGCCTTTCCAGTATTTTTGTCCAAAAGGACAATTTGGATCGTCAGGTTAAACTGTCACCAGCTAAGTACTTTAATGCCAGACTGTTACATTAAAGTGGCCTAATTGCTACGCTGACTAATTGCTACTCCTGACTATCTTTTGTTTGCTCAATTCATTATAAATTAAAAGAAGGTAACAGACAGTCACAGATACGATCTAATGTACAAAGCTTAAAAAATGTTATTACCAAGACCAATCATACTTATTTTTAAGACAAATTTCAAGAACACCACCATACTGGCAAAAGGTTATGTACGAAGTTGTTGCTATGTTAAAACAGTTAGGAATACAAACATGGTTTATGACACTGTCTTGTGCTGATCTTAGATGGACTGAACTGTTCCAGATAGCTAAAACACAAGGCAAAGGTACTATGATGACTGATGAAGAAGTTGATGCCATGTCATATGATGATAGATGTAAAATGCTTTACACTAGTCCTGTAGTTGTTGCTAAACACTTTCAATATAGAGTTGAAACATTCTTTACTGAAGTTTTACTCACTTAAACCAACCAATTGGTAAAATTATATATTATGCACTACGTATTGAATTTCAAATCACTTACATGCACTGATATGGACATTTGACTGCCCTAAATTAACACCTGAAACTAAGCACGACTACATAAATTATGTTTACCAGCATGTCCACGCATACCTTTCAAATGTACAACAAGACACTGAATTACATGAACTAGTTTGGAGCTGCATTTGTTGCCTCTCACTTAGATTTGGCCAATTGAGTTGTTTTAATAGCTTATGCGATCTGACATTGTAGTCTGCTCAGGTTATAACTCGTGCTGATCCGATAATTTCTGCTCAAGAAAAGCGATTTTATCTTCAAAAGTTGGTGTATCTTTCTTTGATCCTTCGACATCTACTTGTTTACATTCATGATCGTCGATTTTATCCTCTTTATTAGTTGAAGGAAGCTCAGATTCCTCACAATGTCTAATGAGTTGTCTACGTGGTCGTTTTTTTTCTGATGCGATTTTTTCAAGGGAAATATTGTTGGTATATGATTAATGTATGTTTTTCTGCTTCCTTCGAAATGACAGCTGCAAACTCGATGCCCACTACCTTTTGCGAAGATTTTTATCGGTAGGAAACCTATAGAACGATGGCTGACCTTTACACTTCTTAGAAATGTTGAAGCAGCCGGGTACACAACAAGTAAACCCACCAGCTACGGCAATAGACCTGAAGCGTGATGACGTTTTACCCCCGTGGCTAGACCAGAATCCTTTTCACATTGCTTTTGTTCACTAATTGTGACTATTGTTCCTGTATTCTCGAGGAAATATAAAATTTGAATATGAAAGGATTTTAAAACTATTATGGTATAGAGACGGGAGTAAAACGTCATCACACTTCAGGGCTATTTTTTTCGCCACAGACGCCTTTACCACCAAACGCAGAAGTCCTTGCGGGCGTGACGTCATAATGCAAATCGAACATTGGTTAATGCGTTACAGAGTCTATTTTTTTCCTTGTGTTTTAGTTTTTGATAAATGGAGGTATTTTATGCCAATCTTTAGTAATTGCTTTTATTCATTTATTTATTCATTTGTTTATTACTTGTTTATTCAGATTGGTGCTTATAAATCTGTGGCACGACTAAACTACTTTAGTAACTATTTTACAAATTCATAAGAAAAACACTGTATTCATCTTATTTATGCACTCATTTATTTTATGGATTTGTTATATTTCTTTATTTGTAGCTATCTATTTATTTTTGCTGATTTTTTAAATCAAATTTGCTGTCATTCGTTGTATTTGGCTTTTATTTTAATTTTTCTAGGGGTCCGTTTTGGGGTCCAGATTAGTGGGTCCAGGTTTTGTAGACACCAAAAAACATGAATACCGGTCTCATACCTGAGCTATGACAAACGTTTTCTGAAATAATCAATAGAATACCCTGTCACTTGTTTAGATGCTAATACACAAGCAATGGTAATGCTAGGGTATTCAATACTTGCTTCAAAGTTATCCTTTATTAAAAGTTTTATTTATTTGCAAAACAAACGAAATGTAAAATTTTAACTCTCCAATTAAAAATCGTTTTTTATTTCGCAATTTGATCTGGCGTCGAAATAATAAATAAATGTCTGAAAAATGTATTATTGTTACTGTTGAACGCCTCCAGTATCGTGATTGGTTGCTTTTTTCACGCGACAATGCGTTCCCATGTGATATAAAATGTAGGAGTACTTGTGCTTCATTCATTTTGCGTCGAAGATGTCTTCCATTAAGCTGAAGAGAAACGGCAAAGGTCTAAAAGTGTCTCTATTAAGCTTAAACGTTACAAACATATGCATGATTTTAAAATTAAATCAGCAAAGAGGCATATTTCTAGTGGAAGAAGGGGGAAGTAATTCTACCTCTTCCTAGCCTGCTTACAGGCGTTCCTAGTTGGGGGCCGGGAGAAACTGGGGAGGAGAAGGGAAGGGAACGCCTGCAGCAGCCCATTGTTTATTTGAAATACTCCCCCTATTTAGCTATGCATGATTACCCTCATCAATGTCAAAAAGCATCCAATCAAAAATGGCCAAAAAATTTAACGGAAGTTAAGGTGCATTTCCGGTAAAAACAAATCTCTCACGTGGAGTCGAACATTTTTGAGAAATGTCAAAACTTACACAAAATGCAAAATATTGGCGATCCAAATGAAAATTGTAGATTATGTGGATGTAATTTCAAGGTGAAGTTTGGTGTTTCTGGTAAGCAAGGTAGCATTTCGTTTATTCAAGCCGTCTAAAAGAGCCGATTCGCTCGGTGTTATTTTGTCCAACGTTTGTCGCGACATCTGGATAATTTTGATCAATGAACCTTCAAAGTCTGATAAAGTGTGCAACTCGTGCGCTAGAAAAATCAAAAATCTTGGCAGTACATATAGATTCGTTAAAGAAAGTTTAGAGAGAATTGATTCAGGAAACGACGAGAACGAAAACCCGACGAGCAAGAGGCAGCTTGAAACACCCGACAAACAAAGTCCTTCGTGGAGGCAAAGCAAGAGAGTAAATACAGTGAGATCGTCCCCTGCTAGCAAAAAGTCTCTCGATTTTAACACTAAAACTAAACACGAAGAACTATCTAATATTTGATCGCTGACAATACTTTTTAGAGGACAGACGACGATTATTCTTTGCGCTGTCTTTCTCACACAAGCCGTAGCTTTAACTAGCATTTGAAATATCATACTTTTCCCAAATCCCGTAGGAAGCACAGCTAGAAGGTCACGACCGAGAAATAAACCTTTGATCGCATTTTCTTGTTCCTTTTTAAGCGTGATTTTTAACTCTGAAGACAGATTTTCAACAGCTTTGACAAAGTCATTAGCACTCGACGCCATGTTTAGAGGAGTATTAACAGTCACGCTTGTCACGCTTTATGGAAATTGTCAATCAAAATATGATAGAGCCAATCAGCGCGGTTCGTTTGCCCACGAACGAAATATTTCAAATAAACAATGGGCTGCTGCAGGCGTTCCCTTCCCTTCTCCTCCCCAGTTTCTCCCGGCCCCCAACTAGGAACGCCTGTAAGCAGGCTAACCTCTTCCTAGTGAGGAGTTCGATGTTTGAATCATCGAGGATAGGAAAACGTATTTGGTAGAAGGCGAAGATTTAGTATCAGCTCCCTCAGGATCTGGACGATCATTACTCCCTGCAAGTTCGGCAACAAGTACAACATACACACATAAATTGCCTCAATCAAGACAATCCAAACCATTTTCTTTCACTGGTGGAAACTCTAAAAGGCATCAACGGAAAAAATAACACACTTATAAGTGAGATTAAAGATGGCCACGTGGAAAAACTATCTCAGATTGTTGTCACCCTTCAAGAAGAAACCAGTACCGTTGCCGTTGTTTGTGCGATTCTCTTACAATTTTAATGAGTAATATCAGTGAGTTAGTATCACGCTATTGAGACGTTTTGATAAAAATATCGAGCTTATGGCTCCTCATAGAAGGGGCTCGTCGTAACTTTCGAAAATTAATAGGTTTGCTCTTTTAACAGTAAAAAAAAGTACTATTCTTTTGAACCTTTTCATGGTGCAAACATTTAGAGTGCACATACATATTGCTATTTGCAAAAAAAGTCGTGAAATCCACTTTATCGTATTTCGCTTTACTTTTTACTGCTCACGTTATCTTTTGATTTTCCTTTGTGTTTTTAGTATATATACACCTAAAACCCGACACGCGTATAAAACACAATTATTTGTAGAACGTTTTACAGTATGTCATAATAAGTCCATTCTGATGAGCAATTGAGTTCTTACTGGCTTTGGATTTATGCTTTACTCTTCTCTTGACATTTGTTTCTTTACGATCTCTATCAATCTTACTACAGATGTCAAACACGAGTCCCTTCCAGGCTTGACGATCTTTGACACTACATGTCCATGTGTTTAGGACTTCACCACACTGAAGGATTGATTTTAGCGTATCTTTATATCTAAGGAACGGCCGTCCGCCTTTTCTTTTACCCTCTGAGAGTTCTCCACGCAGTAGAATTTTGACCGGTCTTTCATCTGGCTGGCGTAAACATGTCCTAGCCAGCGCAATATATTTCTCACTAAGATGTTTTCAACGTCAGTGGACTTAACACATGCCAATGCCTCATCGGCAGGGGCCGCGGAGTACCTCAAAAAGTGGTAGGGCTAATCTGTCAGTATCGTGGAAAAAATCAAAGCCAACAAGCAAATTAAAAAAAACGCGTTTTCGCTCATTTTCTCCTGTTTATTGTGTAAAGAAGATTTTGCATTATTAAGAAATCGGGTCGCAGTCATCTCCTTGCCCGGAACATTGCCTTCAGTAAATCTTGACGTCATATAGCGCAAATGTTAAGACGCGGGGCGTCATAACTGCTTTACAATCATAAAAACACTACTGCTCTACAAATCTTTACACTTATTAATGAAAGCTCAAAATTCGAATCATTAGCAGTATTGTAATTAATATCGCAGGAAACGTTCACAGCCTAAGCACGAAAGTTATGATCTACTAGAAGGCCTTAGAACTTGCCAAAGTTCTTCTTTCGGTTGCTGTTACGTGACACAAACTCCTTCGCCACTTCGACGGTGCAAATGGTGTCTAGCCTTTCTTTATGGCCATTCAGTAAGGCTAGGTCACTGAATCTACTGCCTAACATTGTAGACCTAAGCCACGTCTTCAGTCGTCGGGCGGAGGAGAATGAGCGCTCACCTGAAGCACTGGTAGCTGGATTCACCAAAAGAAGCTTACATAAAACGTTCACTTCCTGGATAAGACTTCTCTCCGGCTGCGAAAGCTTTTTTAATTCGCAGAGGATGTCATCAAAGCAACAAACAGCTTCTTTCACAAGAACATCCACAACGCCTAACTGCCCTGGAAGAGCTCCTGTATTCACATCGTCACCATACTTGTCTTCAAGGAACTTCATCTCTGCGTCAAAATCTTCACCATTAGCAGCCTTTACAAGGAGTGATTCCATCTTTGCGTAGGAGTCGAAACTTTCCTGATTAAAGCGACTGTCTATAGCGTTAACAACAAGATCAATTCCCTCGTAGTAAATTCTTCGATAGTGATCTTTCGCTGTCTGCGGATAGCCTGGCGCACCAGTACCGACTTCCAGTCTAGCAGGAGCTCGTCTCTTTCTTGGGAGTTTTGGCTCGTCTACCAAACCTTCACTTTTTTGTACAACAGTATGGTAGAAAAGGTCAAAGTGATCTCGCATTTTGGAGAGGGTTTCTTTCGTTAGGTTTGCTAGCCGTTTCCCGCTAACGGCAGCCATTTTAGTACTCTGAAGTGTCCTCGAAAGATTATCAGTGTGGGAGTAAATCCGTTCCCCCATATGAAGCCCAAAGAAAAAGTCAAACCTTTCCATTTGGGTCTTGCAGCCTATTATCCTAGCGCGGACGTCAGACTGTAGTTTTTCCGATAAACAGATATCCCATTCTTGCAAAAGAATGGGATAGTGTTCAAGAATTCTCCGGAAACAACTAGCTCGGACTGTCCATCTTGTAGGGCAAAGACCAATGATTCCCCGGGAGCTGACATTCTCATCTTCGATCTCAAGATTGTCCTTAAGTTCCTTTAGCAAACATTCTCGCTTAGGTGAAAACTTAATAAGAGTGACGATTTCTTTGGCTATATCCATTGTCTGAGATAAAGTTGCACAGTTACTGGTCATATCTTTTACACACAAACTTAGAGAATGGGCATAGCAATGCGTAGCGTGGGCTTTTGGTTGAACATCTTGAATTCTTTTAGCCACTCCTGTTTTGGGACCAAGCATATTGCTTGCCCCATCGAAGCATTGTCCCCTGCAACTTGCCAGTGATAGCCCGATTTTTGTTAGATGTTCCTTTATGGCTGTTGTAATTGTCTCTGCACTTATATTTGGAATCTTGATAAAACCGAGGAAATCTTCTTGTGGAACAAGAAGCTCGTCTACCCATCTCACACAAATTGTCAACTGTTCTTTATTACTTACGTCAGTATACTCATCACAGATGATAGAAAAGAACGAGGCCTTTTGAATGTCAGATACTAAGCCCTGAATGACTTTGCTCGCAAAAATTGATATCAACTCATTTTGTATATCATGAGAAGTATACTTATCGTTGGTTTTGTTGAGCCACATCAGTAGTTCGGGGCGATCCTTTGATCTAAGTTTGAGCAGCTGAACAAAGTTAGATTCTGCATCGGTATGGCCCTGAAATGCTAGGCCTTGGCGAGCTAAAAATTGTACACATTCGATAACTGCTTTCAGACATCGGCGGTTTTCTGCCATCACTTCTTTTGCAGTCTCATTCATCATTTCAACAATATTTCCATGGGATTGTATAGTTCTTGCGTATTCTACTGCCATTTTATGGCATTGGGAGGTCTGGTGCTGGTTGAATGTAAGCAAGGCATGTTTCCAGTTGGAGAATCCCGTTTCAAGAAATACGAGTTCTTTGTTCCTGGCACTACCCAATTTCGATTTTTGTTGCGCACAATAAAAGCACAAAACTGCATCCTTATCTACAAGATAGTGGAGCCAAGGATAAACCTCAAACCAGTTTGCATTGCAGGAGCGATTTTGTTTTCCAATTTTTTTCTTTGGGAAGTTGAAATTTTTCGGCTGGAATGGCTCATTGAATGCAGTAGGTTCTACTTGTGTTTCATTGGGCAGATGCTGGCTAGTGGATGGCTGTGGATCTGCAGGACATAAAAAACGATGATAGAAAAGAGATCAGTGCTCCTGTGGAAAGCGTTGCATGCTTGCATAACAAGATACCAGTTTTTATATTAATATGGTTTATTACCTTAATGTACATTGAATGTTCTTTGTTTAACAAATTTTATGCAAATATATTAACAAATTAACAACGGGTTTAAACACCATATTAAAGGACCTGTATCAGCCGCCATTTTGACACCATAGCAAACATACCAAGACAGTGAAAGCATCCATTTCCATCGGCCGAGTTAAAGAATGTAGAACGATCTTTTCGATTGAATTTGGTAAATCAAATATGAACCTTTGCTTTTAGATGTTTAGTTCGAGATTTCTACATGTAATTCGCCTTATAATTTTGAATGGAAACAATAACAAAGGAGTGGCTGACTCAGGCCCTTTAAAGGTTGGTAAAGTAAATTCAGAAATGGCTTTTATTACCGCCTACTGAGCCCTTCAAGTTTCCAAGTTAAGAGGTCTACAGTTTTACAATTATCCAAGGGGTATCCCCCAGTTTTTAAAATAATGACAAAGTTTATAAACGACAAAATATACTTAATACAGTCATTTTATCAGCATTGCTTGGATATTTAAAACTAAATCGCTAGGGCTGTGTTGGTTAGTTTACACGACATAATAAGAAAGGAATGGGAACTGCCTCTTTAGATCTTCCCACTCCTGAATATCGTTCGTTAGAATGTCTGCTGATATAATCAGTGTTTCCAGGCAAGGAAGAATCTCAACAATATTGCGAACACATTGAACACTGTAACGTTCAACGTCAGAAATATTCAGTTTTTCAAGAGAAGAACGGAAGAAAGCGATTGAAAGAATGTCGAATTTTGTAAATTGATCACATTTTCGCATATTCAACATTTTCAAGTTAGGGCAAATATCCTCAGATGTCAAAACAGCTCTGGCAGTAACTGGTTTTAAATTTACACACCATTCTATTGACAAATCCTGTAGTAAAGGCAAATAAACAATGAAAGATATATCTTCAATAATAAAATTAGAAGTCAAGTCAAGAACAATTACATTGCAGCACGTTGCAAGAGTTTTATATATATATTCCATCGAAACTTGTAGCACTAAATGTTTAAAATCGCCATTGAAATACAGGTGTTTAAAAAACTCAGCATGACAAAATATTGCGTCAAATGTTGTCTTATTATAGCTAATGCACCCGTAATCATTCAAACTCCCAAAAGATTTCCATAAATCTGCTCTTCTATTTACCAATACGTGAAAACGCTTGCAAACAAGTGAAACATGAATGATGGAATCTCTTGGTGGGATATAGCTCAAAATTGAGAGCAAGAGCTCGTTTGGTAGAGCAAGAATGCCGCTCGCATCTGTAGCTTGAGTCGAGACCTCGCCCGCATCATCTATGGTAACAGATAGATAGATAATTTAAAGCCAAAGTTGAATTACGTAAGTATTTAAATATGGCTAAAAAAATTACTATTGCTCAAATTTAAACTGCATAAAAATTGACAAAATGGGACTTGAAAATCTAAAATTGTTCAACTAAGATTTTAAGGCATTATGAATTCAAAACTTCATTCTTGTTTTAAAGGTGGTCTAAACGCTTGTTTGTTTGTTTTTTTTTTTCCTGAGATTGTTGGGGCAGTTAACGCTTGCCGCCTACAATTCTACCATCTACATCAATAAATGATTAGACTCACGATAGAGTAGAAACAATTTCTCTCTCTGAAAATTTACTAAATATCTATTACTAAATATTCGCCCCCTAAATATAATGACTTTACTTAAAACGAAAACCTGGTGGCTCATTATTGGGCTATATCAGGCCGCACAATTTAATTACACCATTCAGAAAATGTCACAGCTAAATCAAGGACGGATCCCGATTTTTTTAGGTTGGGGGTCCGAAAAAAGATGACTTAGCCGGCTTCCGTGCGTTGTTTACCACAGGAAGCCCAATTTGCAAGTCACCTTTACTGCAGCAGCTACTTAACATTTATTGTAAAGGATCATAGTTACTAACTATGAAAGGATGCAGTGTGAAAATAGTCTCCTCTTGTTTGTACTCAGCGATATATCTTTTGCATAAGTTAGAAGTCAAACTTACTTTCAATATCACTGATATCAGCAATTTCATCATTACCGTCGTGGCTGGGACTGGGAGCACGAGGTGGTTCACATTCTTCAAAATTAATCTCGGCTGAAAAAAGTCACAAAATATGTTCTTTGTTTAATTTCCGGCCAGAAAGAAAGTTAATTCTATACAACATAAGAATCTTTATTATTATGATTTTCGACGTTATTTCTTTTGGTTTTAGTGTTTGATCAACTGCAGCTTGAAACAAATTATTCGACGTCGTGTTAGCTAATTTCGAAGCTAATTACAGCTCAAATAGCACACACGAACCTAAAAACGGATCAAATATGTGTAAACAAAGGAAAAATAATACTTACTGTCTTCTTTTCTTTTAAAAAAAGAAGTAATTTTCGAGTTCGATGACATCTCACTTCTGACTGACACAGTCGCTTCACTCGACACTCTTGCTGTATCACGGCTGTTTACCGCCAACTCCACACGCGTGCGCCAGATTGGTCACGTGACTTTAACAAACAGGGAACCCAAGCGAAATAAAAGAATAATCCGTCGTATTGTAAAATCAGCCGAAAGTTTTAAATTAGTGGCTGCGTTATTATTATCATCATTATTATTATTTTATAAAAAAAATCCTCAAAAAAGTGCCCGGGCTGAAGCCCGGGCAGCCCCTCCCTCTCCGCGGCCCCTGATCGGTGGAAGTGAAGTCACTCCATTTTATACCACGGATAGATCTGAGATGTCTTTGCTGGACTGTTCTGAGAAGCTTCATTTTATGGTAATATAATGTCCATGTTTCGCTAACATAAATGTAATAGTAGGACCGGGCAGCCTGTGTCGTATCGTGGGGCCTGACGCCCAGCCCGCCCACGAGTTCGCCATTGTGATTGTTGTCACCGAATGTTATATTATTCCGCTAGAAAATGTAATAGTTCTTTGAAGCACAACCGTTGACCGTCAGGGTAAGTTGGTATAAAGACTGATCGGTTATTGTTTTGTTGTTTTCGTGGCATTTTTAGTCATTAATATTGTAATATTTAGGTAATTTCGTGTAATAAACCGTGAAACTAAAACAACTTGTGTCACATAAAGAAGAAGTATTACAGTTTATTACACATTGGCTATTACACTTTTTTTTGCAAATGCCTATATAACAGTGACTGAAGAACTGCTTTGCCGTTAAGAAAACATTACTAAACTTTTATTGTACAATAAAAAAGAAATAGTTTACTCTATTCTGTACAAATAGAGTGCAAACACCAAATGTGTGCAACAGTTGTCACTATTTAGTGGTATATAGCACTAGTTAAACAAAAGAAAACAATAGAGTAAGCATAAAATGGTACTATTTAGTGGTATTTATGTTGCACACTTTTAATAAATATAGTACATGGATATAGTAAGCACTCAATCTCTCTAAAAGGTAATCAATCATAAGATCCATTCTTTCTTTTGTAGAACGTAGTTAAATACCGTAGTTTAATAAAAAACATTCTACTTTTTACATTACAAAAAAAAGATGGTATTGACCATAACTCAAACAGACTTATTTTTGCTTCATTCTAAAATTTGAATCATTAGTTTCTTACGATGTATTTTGGAATCTTAGAATCGCCTAGATTCTATGTGGGCTTTTACAGCCAAAATTAGACTTACTCCGTAGCTTCCACTTCCTGGTGGTTGCCGAAGCATGACTAATCTCTCCAGTCTGCCATTTTACGATTGATGGAACAACACCAGTTTTGTTAGATTCCTTCATTACCTCTAAGATAGTTTTTAGGTGCTGATGGAGATCGGAACTTCAATGATCAGTAAGCCACAGTGACATTCCGACGTGGATTGGAACGAGTATATAACGTAACTCGGGGGGGGGGGGGGGGGGGGGGGGGGTCACACAGCCTTCGGCAAATCTTCTGATTACTGTGTCAATTCTGGTTAGATCAACACCCTTCTGACAAGCAATGTCTTTAATATAACTCGGAAGGCACAGAATAGAACGAGTCTTTCCCATGATGCTCCTAGCCAGAATAAAATCGATTGAAAAATTGTCTAGGTATCGTTCATTTACAAAGTATGATAGTAAATTTGCTGTTATTGCAAATTCTTTTAATTCCACCAGACATTTGCTCGGAGAATTGCTACCTAGTGCTCTCAACAGCTCAGCTTTTTCAGTGTGGGTAATAATAATAATAATAATAATAATAATAATAACTTAATTCTTAAAAAAGCATAATCACATTAGTCTCAATGCTTTTTACAATGTGAAAACAACTATGTACAATATATATATATATAAAAAAGGTATAGAAAAAAAAATTATAAAGTTTATAAAATTTTTATTTTTTGAGGTAAGTTTTCAGTAAAATGTACTTAGATAAATGTACTTAGGTAAATGTACTTAGGTAAATGTGCTTGTACTTAGGTTTGATAGAAAAATAAAAAATATATAAATATATTTATAGTAGTATGATATATAATAATAAAAATATATCGAATGAAAGATATTGAAACTGAATAGTGTCTACTTATTGTAAGATTTTGTGAACATAAATGTCTTTAACTTAGATTTAAAAGCGTCAATAGATTCAGATTGTTTGATTTCTGTTGGAACAGAGTTCCATAGTTTAGGGGCCGCTACCGAGAATGCTCGATCACCGTAGTTTTTTGAGCGTGACTTAGGTACAGCCAGAAAGCCTTTGTTGGATGATATTAAACATCGAGAGGTACTGTATTCATTCAGTATAGATGCAAGGTAGGTTGGAGCGAGACCGTTACGAGCCTTGTACGTGAGTAGTAGTATCTTGTATGTAATGCGCTCTGTAATTGTTAGCCAATGCAAACTGTGTAGGATGTCCTGGGTGCTTTCATCGGGCTTTGGTCTTTTGACAACTCTGGCAGCAGCATTCAGCACTCTTTGAAGTTTTTTGAGATCGTGAAGAGGTGTACCGTAGAGTAAGCTGTTGCAGTGATCGATTCGTGTGGTCACAAATGCATGGACCAACTTCTCAGCTTGTTGCTGACTTAGGTATTTACGAATTTTGCTAATGTTGCTTAATGCCATGAAAGAAGCTCTGCAGCAATTGTTAATTTGACTTTTAACACAGAGATGTTTGTTGAAGATTACTCCCAGGTTGCGAATCTCAGACTTAGGTGCTATTGTTGACTCGCCAATCGTGATTCCTGGACCACTAGAAGGAGAACGGGAAAGGACGCCATTGTTTTCATTTAGCCATAAAACCTCAACTTGAAAGTTACTTTTTGTTTGCATAATAACACTCAATTTTGCAAGTGTTCTGAGATGCCCAAGGACAACCCCTTCTCCTTTAGTCTTTGAAAGAGTACTTCCTTTTGCATCGAGTAGCATCCGCATAGCTTTTCTAACGATGTCATCTTGAGGCACAAGTTGTAAAGATAATGGGTGTGTTTCCGTGAAATGGTTTACTGACAACACGAAAGGATGATTGATCTATTGTGATGTCCACAATCTGTAGGTTACACGCTGTCATGTCAACACGCGTAGTAGTGCTTTTTAAGGAAGGGGGACTTGGTGATAAAGGGCTCTGTGTTGAAGGACTACTTGGTGTCGTGGATTCACTTGACAGACTGAGTGATGAGGGAGGTGTACTTGGTGTCGTGGATTCACTTGACGAATTGATTTGTTTAGAATTGAATTTTCGCTTACGTTGGCGTTTTTCAAAATTAATTAATATTATCGTTAGCGGAGCTCCGCGTGGGCCGAAGGCCCGCGCCAGCAGAGCACCATAATTACGAAAATATGGTAAACCATTGAGCTCATTTGAAATCGACCACAGGAAGCCCGGAATTCGAAAATACGTACAACGTCCGTCCGTACATACATACATACATACATACGTACTGTTGATGCCAACAATAGCCTTTATGTATTTTGTGTAGTATTTTTCCTTTTATTGGTCTCGTTAAGTTAATTTATTCCGATCTTTTGTACTAAATCTACTTTTAAGTTACTGCCACTTTAATTTAGCCAGTTCGCATCTAACGTTAAACGAAACCGGACTCGACAAACTTTATCTTGTAAGTATTCTTCTAGTTTTTTGGTTAGTTTTCTTTGCTTTCGTTATCTGTAATTTTCGTAATGTTTGTAATGTAATATTTTTTTAAGGAACCGTTAACGTACAACGCTATGTAAAGAATAAAGGCGAGTTCAAGAAAGTTGACAGCCACATTTAGTTCAAGATAAAATGTCCAACAACGAAGCTTCTACAAGTGAAAGCAACCAAAAACAACGCAAAAGAACAAGAAAGCAACATCGTGTTTACGAAACATACCAAAAGAAATCAGAATGCTATGCCTAAACAAACAACTGAGAGAGTTTATGAAGAACTTAGCAACTACAGATGAGAACATAGAAAGCGTGTACGACAAGTTGCAAGAAGTAAAGAATTATTTGCATTGTACAAACGACGTTTTATGGAATGGTATTCAAGCATCGAAGACGAAGGCGAGAAAATCCTTGCTCAAGATTGGTTCGAAAAAATAAATCCAAATGGGGGCACCGACTCCAATCTCCCCCTCCCCCCCCCCCCCCCCCCCCCCCCCCCCGAATCCGCAAACGAAAGAATCCAATCTGTTGCCAAGCGACATCAAATAGCCATTTCTGAATCTCGGAATGTATTGAAAAAAATTTAATACAATGACGAGTTACAAGTGCGTCATGAATGGAACATATCTTACATTGGGACCGCAAGGATCTTTGCCATCTTGAACGTTTAGACTCTTCGGAATATACCAAAGTTGATTTCCCTTCCTCTTTACCTAAACGTTTTCTATACTGCAAAAAAAATAAAATAAAATGTGTTTATGGATTCATTAATTGTCACGATTTTGTGTGAGTTACAACTACGGTTAGTGCTGGATATTACGATAAACAATGAAACGTTACGCACCACACTGTACATATATGTGGTTACAGCGACTCTGTTAGTCTCAAAAGATACGGTTTAGCAAGTGATAACTAAAACGTACTTTATCGAGAACAATAAAAGGGTAGTGATAACTAAAACTTACTTGATAAGGGAGCGATAAAACGGTAGTGTAGCTTATTTATATACATAAAAAAATAAACGTATTGACTGGTTGAAAAAAGTACAAAATATCTGCAAACTTACAATATACCCCACAGACGACGATATATTCTTTTGCTCAAAGCCTCCGAGGTTTGCATCATAAGACTTCCAAAGTATAAACGAATAGCTCACACGATTCCGAGTAAGTCTGAGTAAGTCTCCGATACCCTCGTCCAAATATAGTAGAATAACATAGCCTTTACATTTCCAGTGTTAACTGTCTCATGACTTTTGAAAAACGGTGCTGAGGATAAACCAAAGGGTAAAACTTTGAAGGCGAAGTAACGATATTTTTCTGAACCAAAAGACCATTTAGAGAACAAATATTTCACATGCTTGTCGCAAATATCAACATGGTGATACACTGAATTCAAATCAAACATAAAGGCGTAAATGGCTTTGTCGAACATACAGTTCTTAAGAGAGGATGTCAGTAAATATCGAGAATGGTTTGACAGTTGTCAAAAAATCGAATCCCTCATAATCTGTCCAAACAAACCTTTTGGTGAGCTATTTTCAAAAACACCATTAAAGAATTTAGTTGATTTTTATTTTTGAAGAAATCAAGAAAAATTGATTTTCCCATTCTAGAGCGTCCAGCGACCGGGAAAATTAAGTCAAAATAGTGCATTTTTGGTCGCTCACAACTAAACGAAAGTTGCCACAGTTATGAAAAACAAATATGTTGTTCATCATTGCTTAAACTGTCCTAGGGTGGAATTTGAGCTAAATACAACAAAGTTCAACTGTTTTTCTATTTATTGAAAGATATTGAAGTTTTGGTATCGGTAAAATCATCAAAATTTATCAAATCGCGAAGTTGTGTCATTCCGAGGCCGTACACTTTTTTAACCCAAAAAATAGTTTTACTTACTCTTAATCTATTAGATATAATCACCATGAAATATCTAAGCTGGCCCGCAAAAGCTCGATTTTATGCAACACAATTTCCGAGGTCAAGTTTGGTCGATTGTCACACAGCAATCAACTAGCATAATTAATAGCAGTAAATTTAAAAATCTTTTCGAAACGTACTAACTATACACAAAATAAGCTTTATCTATGAAATTATGGTTAGTATGCATGTTGAATATAATATCTATTCAGTTGAGGGCAATTAAAAGTAAATAAAACGGAGAAAAATAGGGATCAAACGATTTTCAATAAGTTAAATCGATCAAAACGCTGATGTCACGCAACCTAACAAAAACAAACCACGAAGACATTTTCAAAGTACTCAGTTTTTATTTTTGCACAAATCTGCTTTTGATTAGTTGATATTATAAACTGATTTAAATATGAAGTGAAATTTGTAAAAAGAATACAAACATTTAAAAGAGTTTTAATTTACACAATTTCATGCAAACGTCAGCGATTGGCGGTGAATGAATATTTACAAAAATATCATACAAAATTATTAGATTAGATATTGCTGGTCAAGTAGTAAATCCTTATATCAAAAATTGTTATCTACATCAAAGATTGTTTACCGTTAATCGTTGTTCTTTGCTCTTTAAGAACAAGTATTTGTAAGCATCAAACAAAGTGGGAAATGAAAAAAGCCATGCCCCATTGAAACTTTGTGTGCAGGTAGGTTAGCTAGGGGGATGCATGAAAACACCCATTATAGGGTCATCAACTGCATTGTTGCCATGGCAACACCAAAGCTTTGTTCCCACCCCAGATCTATTTTTTGACCAAAAAATTTAGTCATTTGAAGCACAAATGTAAACACACCGTTCTCCGTTACATTTTATTGATTCCTTTAGATATTTCTTGCAGTACTAGGTCCACCCATAGGCTTTACAACGAGCATCTTAAATCTGACTAGTTGTCGATATACGTAGAGAAATATTAGATGCAGTTGGAGGTGGTGTCCGCCATTTTGAACAAGTACCAAATCAGACCCAACTCATTTATTCATATCTCCTAAAGTGGAGTGAGTTGAAACTTGACATTAATAGCACAACTAAACCAAGGACTGATCTTTACGATTTGATAAAAATTTCATTGGGAACTAACATTGTTTGTATGTAGCAGCTCGATAAATTATGCTGATTTTTCGAAAATCCCTATAATTGCCTATATTGCAAGTGGAATTTATCAATTGCAAAAAACATCAAAACTAGTCAAACAGACACATAAATGTTCTTTAGTGTTCTATTTTATTGTTTATAGTTTTTACAATAGGTTCAAAGCAATGATTTCTGCATGATAATCAGTGTCTCTAGGCCTACCTCACTGAAGTTGCTCACTTTTGCATCGCTGACAATATATTGGTCGATTCTTACAGTTTATCCAAACATCCTGGCCAAAAAATTCATTAAAAATGCCCACAATGTCTCTTTAGATGTCTTTGCAGATGAAGTCTATCCATTTTAAATGGATTCTGGTTGTTTTTTCATTCAAACATTCATTGATGTCTTTGTCGTGTTTGTGAAAATGTCGAACTTTTCCCAGTTCTTCTTAATTTTTTTGATCAAATTATTACAAATGTTGCTGCAAATGCAGTGTGAGCGGTCTTATCTTATTATCCAATCATTTGTATTCCAAACACGAAAGTATTTAGAATCAAAGAAGTTGTATTATGTTTGTTAAATTCACTTTCGAATCACTTTTGTTACACTTTTGGGTAACACCGCTGAACGCTTATCTATTTCACTCATATATTTACTTATTTTTTAATAAATTAGGTCATTATTCATTTATCTATTCTATTTATCTATTTATGTATTTATCTTATGTATTTGTCTTATCATTTGTTAATGTTTTTTACTCCTATAGATTCGTTGTCGCATGGTCGTGGGAAACGATATCATTTATACATTTTCGCTACGATAAAAATGCAATTTTTCTTAGAGATTACGATTACAATATGATATGAGTTTTGGTTCTCCACTCATATGGAAACGACTTTATATTATTGTTAATTAAATTATTTACTCATCAATTTTTATTCATTTGTTTCTTAATCAATTAATTTGTTTGTTTACTTGTTTATTATTGTACGTATTAATTTCTTTATTCCTTCCTGGTTTAATTATTTTTAGCAATTTCCTTTCTATTTTCTATTCATTAATATTTATTTTATTTTTATTCATTACTTCAGAAGAAAGAAATGATCTTTGAAATATTTAATATATATATATATATATATATATATTAATAGATTAATTGATAAATAAAAAATAAGAAATAAGAAATTGAATAGTTAAAAAATAACAAATTTAATAATAAGTTTAATTAATCATATGAATGATTAATTGATTATTCATTTTTTTAATTCATTAATTGATTCAATTTTTTTTTTATTTATTGCCCATTCAAAATTCATCTTATTTTCAATCTGTAATTGAAATTTACTTAATATATAGTTTCATCAATAAAAGCTTTTTAAGCACAAAGGGCATGGAGTAAAAACAAAAGTAAAAACACATATAGGAAAGCACATAAACATATATGACCCAGTAAAGAAATTGAAACGAGACTGAAAAGTGCAAATAAAATTGAATGACAGTAAATAAATATACAATAAAAATAATAAATAAAAAAACACAATAAATTAATAAATCGGAATTAGATAGAAAATAAATAATTACGTAAATTTCCAAAAACGGAAGATCTATTTGTAAATTTACAAACATTTACTAAAAAAACTAAATAAAGTAATAAATAAACGCACAAATAAACAAAACATTAAGCAAGTAAATAATTAAATAAATCAGTGAATAAACAAATAAAAAATAAATAAATTGATGAGTAAATGACAAAAAAAAATAAATAAATAAATAGACAGCCATAGATATATAAATGAATAACTTAACAAATAAACAAATGAGAAAATTAATAAATGAATAAATAAACACATCAATGAAAACATGAAGAAATATATGAAAAATATTGATAAATAGGTACAACAAATACATAGATAGATAATTTACTCCGACGAAGGACTAACGTCCAAAATGCCAGTAAGCACTCTCTTCTTTTTACTGTGTATAATTTATGTTTTTACCACAACAGATAATTAAGTAGTTAAATTGGTCAATTAATAAATAGATTAATAAGTAAGTAAATAAATCAATATATCAAAAAAATATATTAAAAAAAGACAAATGATTAAAATGCACTCTTTGTGTTCAGCGGTCTTACCCTAAAAATTAGGTTACTGAAGCAAAACAACATTGATTCGAAAATTCAGTTTACAAACATATTTTCGCTTCTTTGATTCTAAAAATTGGACTGCAGAGGACTGTATAATAAGATAATATTATTTGCAGCACAATTTGTGATGATTTGATGTAAAAAATTAAGCAGAACTGCCGGAAAAAGTTCGACATTTTCACAAACACGACGAAGGCATCAATGAATGTTTGAATGAAAAAACAACCAGGATCCATTGTAAACGGATAGACTTTATCTGCAAAGACATCTAAAGAGACATGTGGGCATTTTTAATGAATTTTTTGGCCAGGATGTTTGGATAAACTGTGAGAGTCGACCAATATATTGTCAGCAATGCAAAAGTGAGCAACTTCAGTGAGGTAGGCCTAGAGACACTGATTATCATGCAGAAATCATTGCTTTGAACCTATTGTAAAAACTATAAACAATAAAATAGAACACTAAAGAACATTTATGTGTCTGTTTGACTAGTTTTGATGTTTTTTGCAATTGATAAATTCCACTTGCAATATAGGCAATTATAAGGATTTTCGAAAAATCAGCATAATTTATCGAGCTGCTACATACAAACAATGTTAGTTCCCAATGAAATTTTTATCAAATCGTAAAGATCAGTCCTTGGTTTAGTTGTGCTATTAATGTCAAGTTTCAACTCACTCCACTTTAGGAGATATGAATAAATGAGTTGGGTCTGATTTGGTACTTGTTCAAAATGGCGGACACCACCTCCAACTGCATCTAATATTTCTCTACGTATATCGACAACTAGTCAGATTTAAGATGCTCGTTGTAAAGCCTATGGGTGGACCTAGTACTGCAAGAAATATCTAAAGGAATCAATAAAATGTAACGGAGAACGGTGTGTTTACATTTGTGCTTCAAATGACTAAATTTTTTGGTCAAAAAATGGATCTGGGGTGGGAACAAAGCTTTGGTGTTGCCATGGCAACAATGCAGTTGATGACCCTATAATGGGGTGTTTTCATGCATCCCCCTAGGTAACCTACCTGCACACAAAGTTTTAATGGGGCATGGCTTTTTTCATTTCCCACTTTGTTTGATGCTTACAAATACTTGTTCTTAAAACGTTCTGCTTAAATAATGTTTTTAGTGAGCCGTACGTGCAGATTCGAATTACTTTGCTATAAATTAAATATAGCCTTTCTTGCTCATCCTTTTTACGATGTGCACACACAAGTTGTTTGTGAGGTGGGCAGTACTAAACCACGAAACACCGAAACGAAACACCGATACAGGGGAATACAGGGAAATACATGGGAATACAGTGGAATACCTCCAGGAATACATACATTAAATCAATAGAATATATATAAGTAATAGTGCCAATCCATGGGTGTTACATGAAGTAGTAACCTTTCCGTGGTTTGTGTCAAAATGGCGATAGAATTTGCAAAATTTATATGAAGGTAAATGTGCTTTTTTGTAAATAATGATCATTCTTATGTTTCATAAAATAGTTTTTGTTCTTTCTGCAAAAATATTGTGGAAAAAAACTGCTGTAAAAACGTGTTTTAATAGAATAAAATTTCATGTTAGTTTTCAGTTTATACGGTAGAATCGGAGATAAACACGCGCTTTGCAAAAGATAATTTTCTTCAGTGTAATTTTTTTGGCAAAAATCATGGAAATATCAAAAGCAATAATACTGTTTCGGTGTTTCGGTGTTTCGTTTCGGTGTTTCGCTGTTTCGTTTCGGTGTTTCGTGGTTTAGTACTGCCCACCTCACAAACAACAATCTGAATGTCAGAATTTAAAAACATTGTGCAATTATAAAAAAATTAAATTGATAATTATTATGCATGCATACTGGTTTCTTTGATAAAAACAGTCTATTATTATAAATGAAGGTGAATTATCATAAAACAAACAATCTGGAATGTAATTTATAGTGTTGCAAACCATATATCTGTAATTTATAAGGACAACAAATTTCATATGTTGATAACTACTTTTGTTGATGATAATACTTTAGTACAGTCTGAGACTTTGTATTTTTTTTTTTTTTTTTTTTTTTTTTTGCAAAAAACTTTAGCTCAGAATTGAATTTTAGTACTTACAAATTGAAATTACTTTAAAACTAAAACACAAAACTTAGTACCATGTTGATACACAATATATGACCTGGTTTCTTGAAAAATCAATTCACAACACTGAGTAAAAAAACCTTGACATAAGCAATCAATAATCCTCATGACAACATACAGGGTTAAAAGTAAAGATAAAATCAATAGACCAAGAGGAAGACATTTTTATTCTTCAATTCTTGAGCTTGTTTACAATATTAAATCAACCTACAGTAGCCTTTCATTTGGATATCTAATGTTTAAAGCCAGAGAAACACAAACATGAACAAGCTGAACAGTGTGGGGATTTTAAAACATTGTCACATCATCAAAAATCAATGTAATGACTATTATGCATGGTTTCTTTGATCAAATCAGACAATCATTATAAATGAAGTTGAATTATCATAAACAGCACATATGCACAGTCCCATAATATATACAGTTGTTTTTTAATTACTCCGACTAAGGCTCCAGAATGTAAATTATGGTGTTGCAAACCATATTTGATAAATGAAGAGATGAAAACTAGATATGTACAAGAATGAACTGCGTCTGTGTTTCTATTTGAGTAATATTAAGGACAACATGTCACATGTGTGCCTTTAATTAAATAACTGTATGATTCTAGAAAAAGCAGTGCCTTCACAAATTCTTTCACAAATCATTGCTGTACAAATATTAATGCAACCACAAATAAGTCAATTGTAGGAGTTGAGTCTTTATTCACATCAACTCTTTTTCGACATGCAACCTATTGTAGTATTAAAGACAGCAAGAGCAGAAAACAACAACTTTCTGTTTACAACTATGACTGTAGAAACAAACCTCTAATGAACTTTTCAAGTACACTTTATAGGTATCTGAAACAAGATAAAATAGATGTGTAATTAGATCTGTTTGAGAAGTTAACAATACAATAATACAATTGACAACAAAATTATCGACCGAATATTAATTTCAAAAGCTTTCATTCTTACCTAAAATTCGCCCTGAATTTCGGCTTTTGGACAGAAAAACATCTTCTAAAAACATCTTTTCCTACTGTAGAGCTATATTTAAGTTTGTATTGACACATAAACCGTGTTTTTACCATCGAAAATGTCGTTGTTTGCACTGTGTTTACATGTTCCCCCTTCATCAACATGGCAGCCATCTTGCCTAATTTAGCGCGCGCGACCGCTGTACAAAAGAATCGCTCGATGGCTTGATGGCCCCTGAGAGGGCGACATATGGAAGACGTGAAATGCCGAGTTTCCAGTGGACAAAATTTTCCAGTTGCCAGCCGTGCACTGCCAATGCAACTTCGAATGCACTCAGAGTTATCACTGTCCTGGTCTTCTCCAAACTTATCTTCAAAAAAGTCATATGTTGATAGATGATATTCATCTGTGGTAGATAGATACATGGTTATTCGGTTGAAATCCCTGCCTAGTTCTTCTCTGTGTGTTTCTAAGTTGAATTCGTTGTCACTTCCAGGTAATTTATTTGCAAGCTGACCATCTTCGTAAATAACAACGTAAGCTGCACTACCCTCGTAGCGACTACTGTTAAATATTTTCCACGTCTTTTGACTTTCATTTAAGAGGGTCTTATATGAAGGAGGGCGGGTAATCTTCGAGTTACGCGCTTCAAGTTACGCGGCCCCGCCCAGCGCGTAATTACTCGATGCTACTAAAATAGATTAGTGTCTTCGAGTTACGCTCTTTTTAATTTAATAATAAAAATCAACAGAATTCATTGTTTTTATTTCATTTTTGTTTATTTATTACAAAAGTATGTAATGCTTATAAAGTGTATACGTCGAAAATAGTTATATAAGCTTGTAAATAACGCCGCTCCAAGTGTGACTGAAATAAACAATCCAAAAAGAGTAACTTAACGGTTTTAATATCCTAGACAATGAACTATGGGGTACTCTAAGAGTTTTATGTTTTCTTCAGCTGCGCCTCCTGACACTCTTGTTGCTTCTTAATCGTTTTTTAAATTTTCTCTTGTGAGTCTATAACGCCATAAGCGCGCGACTTATTGTTGTCCAACTGATAAGTATACAGAAGTATTTTAATAAATAATATAAAAATTAGGTAAACCTAATAGCGGAGCTCCAATTTAATGAAATGAATTATTCATTCAATCATTCATTCATTCATTTGTTCATTCACTACCAATTATCAAATTGTTGATAATTAATCAATCAAAAATGACTATAGATAAAAAAGTAAACAAACAAATAAATTAATTAATTAATGTATCAATTCAAATAATCATAAAAAGAAAATAACAGCAAAAAAAAAGTGAGGGATAATTTTCTCTCTCCTTTTTTTATTTTATTTTTTGCTATGTTGGTTTCTCATGATCAAATAATCATATAATCAATTGAAATATTTATGCATACGACATCATTTTATTATACCCAAGAAATATGCATCCTTTTCCATAAGGTTATGTTGTTATGCAAGATAAAAATAGCACTTGTCAATCAAAATTGATTGTCCAATCAGAAGTTAGAAAAGCACTAATATGGCTTCTTTGAGTTGTAAACAAATCCTCGCGCGCTTCTCGCTTTACTCTCGCTTTAAAAATCGAAAAAAATTTCACTTGAATTACTTATTGGTTATTTAGCTATCTAAAACGGTTGTGCATTTTTAATTATCAAATGTTAAAAAATAGCTAGTGTGAACTTTTGAAATTTTAACTTGCAGATGAGTACAATGACAAATTCATACAAGCGTTTTTGCAATTCAATAACAAATCAAAAAATTACAAGAATTAAATTAAAAATACACACATAAAGATCTCAACGATTGAAAAATATCTTACAAAAACAAGTAAATATAATTATTGCAAACTGCTTTCATGTGAATGGTATAAAAAAGAAATTCATTAAAGATCGTCAAAAAAGGTAAACATACCGGCGCCACGTTTCTTGTCCTGTACTGTCACTTTTCCACTGAACTTTTCGTCCTCAGTTCTGATTACAATAAGCTTGTTCATGTTTTTAGAATTTTAAAAGTGGCAAAAAAACATTTTCAACGCCTCTAAAAGGTTCACACAGTTCAACTGAACGGCGATGGCAAGCTTGTGTTGGTCGATCACACATTGTGCTAAAATTTGCATTTTCATTCCTTCCCTGAACTGGCAGTCCTACTTTGTTGACAAACATCTGGTATGAAAATGTTTTTGTTGTGAATAGTTGATAAATCTGTATTGATCCTAAAGCTCTCCGTGTTATGAATTGCTTGTAAAAAATGATGAATGAACAGAGTGAAGTTATCTTCGTGAGTCGTCTTCGCGAGGTCTTGCTTTTTATCTGTTTTGAATTGCTGCAAATGCAGCGCATATTTGTTTTGTTTTCATGAACGTTTTGTCGCCGTTGATTTTACTTTTAAAAGTAGATTAGTCCATCAGTAATGATTGAAAAACGCCACGAAGAATACACGAAGAATACGGCCTTTTTTACTACCATCTCACAAACTTGCCGTCAAATAAACCCTTCCAGAAAATACAACTTGTAAAATCTTCAGCTTTGAATAACTATTGAATGAAGTATCAAATAAAATTTTAACAGCTCTGCATGGTTTCACATTTGAATAGTTAAAAACAGCGCCACGAGCGAATTTTATCCATTTTGTCAGTGAACTGAATATTTTGAAGCTTTTCATCATTGAATCGTAGATATTTTTCTTTTTCACGCCGCGGCCTTTGTATCCCTTTCGCAGTCAAACCTCTTTAAGCCGTCAGCTTAGCATTACAATTTTCATGCTCTTTGTCCAATGCAGAAATACATTTTGTAGAAAAATTTCAGTAAACTGCAAAAAAAATTGTTTTGCGCCCACTGAAACGGGTCAGCGACTTTGCGCCGCAGTACACGGACGGACGCCGTTGTACGGAATTTGGAATTCCGGGCTTCCTGTGGTCGATCTGAAATGAGCTCCATGGTTTACCATATTTTCTTAATTATGGTGCTCCGCTTGCGCGGGCCTTCGGCCCGCGCGGAGCTCCGCTATAATATAATACTCAATTCAGAGGATCATGATGTATTTAATAAATAATAAGTAATTAACAATAATCTTAATTGTAATTTATTTCTTTAACGCGCATTACGTTTACATCTCAATGCTCTTTACAAAAAAAATGTTTTACATAATCTAAACAAAAAACGTAAAGAATAAAATCATTCGAAAACTCATGAAAAAAATGTATCACATGTATCTCACAAATGGGATTTAACTGCTTGTGCTGCCAATTGGCTGCTTGTCACAGGCAAGTATCCATCGGTTATCTGATGTTGCAGTTATGCTACTGATTGTCTATCCATTAGCTCTTGCATCACTTGAATCATACAAAAGGAAAAAAACTGCTCGTGCTGCCAGTAGGGTGTCAATAACAAATAAATATTCATCGGCAAATGTTTGTTGCAATGCTTGACAGGCTGTTGTAACACATGGAATCGATCTGTCTATTCAATAGTCATTTACTAGCTCCTTAGCACATGATAATCTTGGATTACATGATTTGTGGATGCCATGGTTCGTGTAGCCTCAATTAGATGAGATGTCGACCAAGACTAAAGAGCCCCATTTGCCCTGTGTGGTGGATGGCCTTTGGCTCGCTAGGAGTTCATCCGCCCTTAAAGCAGGTATTGTATTTGATTCCTGCTGGGTGTCCTCCCACCCTCCTCACAAGTACTAAACCACTTTAAAACACACTTTAGCCTCAAGGGTTAAGTAAAGGCTGATGTTTTATGAATAACATTTCATTAACAACGCAGTTGAATTTTGAGTAGCATCTCTCAAAAGTTTTTTTCAGAATCTTTCGTATGGTTGTGACAGTTCTTATGAAGTGCTCTAACTGCAGTGGTTTTGTGTTTTTCTAACCTCTCGAATATTTGCATATTTGACTTATTTAACACTTTTTAATCGGATGCAACTCACAACAAGTTTAAAGGACAGGCACTTGGCTCTTTTAAAAGATAAAAAATGACTTGTGATGCTATCTGCTTGTAATAATTAATTTTTTACTGTATTGTTCTATCAAATGATCAAATAAAGTGCAAACAATATATCGGTTCATAAAACTTTAGTATTACTGAATAGTACAATCAATTACAAGTATGCAAATTCTATTGTTTTCTATTAGTATATATTATATACTGCAAAAAAGTAGTAAGTATTCACAGATTAATTGTTTGCACTCTGTTGTTGAAATACATGATTTTTACAATGACCTACACTCAGTTGCAAAATTAGTTGGGACACTACATATAATTTAGAAGTAAAACGCTCAGTATTGTTCTCAAACTCTAACCCTTTCCCCTACACAATGTTGGTAGTCTCGATGATGATAAACATCTCACAACAAACCCAATGCATTATTAGGGACCTTAAGATTGAGGACGGGAAGGCACATAGACGGCTACAGGAAGTGAGATTTTTCTTCCGATCATGCGCAGAATGCACCTATCCGGTTTATAGTCTCCGTCCTGCTGACGGCGACGACGCTAATTCAAGTGGTTTTATGTAGTGCCTGATACGAGAGCTTTACTTCGGTTTTCTACCAAAAAACGTGTCTTAAATCTATTCGAGCAGCTTTTAGCCTTGTTTGAATCTAGTATAAGTTTAATATTTGTAAGTCAAGTACCGTGTAGCTCAAGTCAGAGCGCTAGCGTTGATCAACAACCTCAACAAGAAACGACGAAACAAACCACGGCTAATTCTCAGCCAAATAGAGGCAATACAACGTGTGTAACTAAGTGTTACTTAGTTTTACAGATTCTTTGTATTTTTGTTGTTCAGATTTTTATTTTGGTAGGTGTTTTGAAGCTAAATAATGCGTAGAATCTGGCAGTTGTTTATAGTCATGATTTCGCACTTTATGCAAATCGCGGGCTTTATCTTCTCTTAATTACAGCAATAAACTTTTACTCATGTGACTTCTCAAGTCTTAAATGACAGAATCTTTGTAAATTCGTCGTTATTTTTGTATTTTCATGGGGATTTTGACGTGAAGTCATACGCCGAAAGTTATAAAATTGTCAGTCATGATCTCGCACATTATGCAAATTTTAACGCAGGCTTCATCTCTTGCAGTTTACAGCAATAACCTTTATTCATATGGTTGAAGGTGTGAAGTCACCGTCGTCAATTTTGTTAACGCTCTTGTGCTTCGACGACCGACGGCTTTCTCGAGTCAGTCTTTCTCGTCCTCGATCTTAAGGTCCCTATTGATTAGGGGGAGGGGGGATTTGAAGCGGGTGAAAACGTTGTATACATAAACAAAGGAGTAGTTTCGAAAGGAAACGGGAAAACTGTCAATGTCCCAACAATTGTGCAACTGAGTGTAGCTTGCTTTTGGATCACCGTTAGAAATCACATTTACAACGCGACACTCAGGTCACAATCTCTTTACTCCGTCTGTTTCAAAAAATTATGGTAGATTTTCACTGAGCTTCAATGGTGTAAAAATATGAAATTCCATAGATGACTTAACCAAAACAATGAAAAGAGAGGAATTTCAGGGATGACTGTTTTCTCTCATATGATTAATGCTTTATTTTTAATTGTTAATGTAAATTATAGACATGCACTTACGCATTTATAGCGGAGCTCGGCCAGCGCAAGCGGAGTACCATACTTCAGAAAATATAACCATCGAGTTGATTTTTGATGGTTCGGCCCAGGCCACTCCGCGCGTCCTTAACTGTCCTTGCCCATCGAGATTGCATTTTTGCGCGTAAAATGACACGATTTCGACGCGTGCAGACACAGAATAACTTTATCATTATTTGAAGTTGTTAGAGATTTACTGAAAAAAACTCGTAGAGTATCCAGTGATAAATTTTACAAAACTCGAAAAAAGTATTTTTCAACACAGATGAAGATATTACAACTTGAAAAAACAAAGTGAAAACCTGACCAGCATGAACTGACAGCTAATGGAGTTTACTTTTACAAGTTTGCGAGTTGAGAGAGGATCAGTGGATTTTTCGTGGATTCTTCATGACTTTTTTCGATTATTGCTTAACGACTAATCTACTTGAAGGAAAAAGATCGACGGTGAACAATAGTGCATAAAAACAAAAACACGAAAATCTGACATTTTCAATCGAAAAGAGGTGAGCAAAATGAACACACACGATCACCGATGGAAATAGCCATGCTGTCACTCTGTATATTCATTCATCAATTGATTGTATGGAAATCAAGGCGTAGGATCATTGTACACTTATCAACTGTGCACAAAAAAAACTAACTTTTCATACAAGATGCTTGTCAAAAAAATGCAAATTTAGCACAATGTACGATCGAGCAACACGAGCTATTCTACGCCATTCGGTTGGACTTTGTAAGCTTTTTAGTGTTAGAAAAAAAAAACGTTTTCACTTTAAAATATCTTGGGTATAATAAAATGTTGTCGCATGCATAAAGATTTGAATATTTCAATTGAATATATGATTATTTGATCATGAAAAGCAAACATAAAAAAAAAGAGAGAGAGAGAAAATTATCCCGCACTTTTTAATTTTTTTTTGCTATGTTATTTTCTTTTTATGATTATTTGAATGGATTTATTCATTAATTCATTCATTTATTTGTTTACTTTTTTTTATCTATAGTCATTTTTGATTGATTGATTGATCAACAATTTGATAATTGGTAGTGAATGAATGAATGAATGATTGAATAAATAATTCATTTCTTTAAATCGGAGCTCCGCTATTAGGTTTACCTAATTTTTATATTATATTATGCATGTATATATATATGATCATTTCCGGTCCTGTATATATTTATGTATATCTCTGTCTAAAATCAATGTATTTTTTAATAGCTCGTCCATCGATCTATTCCTGTTTTTTTTCCGATAATGGTGAGCTAGCTCGAAAACGTAAGTTGCTCTAGCTCTCCAGCACAGCTTGTATCTATTTCTTTTTCTCTTTTCTTTTTCTTCATTCATATGTATACATCTTTATTATTAGAATGTAAATAGCACTATATCACCCGCTTGTAACTTTGTAAGTTTTTGTGCAAAAAAATAAAATAAAATAAACAAACAATTCAGTCATCTACTTTACTTATAGAAATTAAATATTAAAAGCAGGCTATACAATTGAAATACTACACTGTATATTTACATCAAACATTGCAGTTGCAACTACCAGAACAATCCATAGGGCAGCAAAAATAAATATAACAATCAATCTTCTCATTTGTGACCAATAATTAAAAAATCTATAATGTAGAAATTGAACCAATATAAATATATAGTAGTTTTTCTTAGAAAAGTTATGAAGTTTATGTATATACTGTCAGCAGTGTTATAGCAACATAAAACACTTAATATCAAAATAATGTTTTCACCTCTTTAAAGGTTTTGAAGATTTTGTAAGTTGTAAAATAAATCATGTTGAGTATAAAATTAAAGCTCCATCTTATGAAAAAGGGCTGACTGCCATATCTAGAAAAATCAAGTCAATATATAGTGAGCTATGTAATAAAAGTATCACTTAGCTAAAAAGCTCAATGTTTGGGAATATTATTTTCATTCCAATATCCATATTGAAAATGAATGGATCAGACTTCGTTGTTTTTGTAAAATGTTATCTTTAGTGGCAGTTCTTCTGAAATAACAACTTCGCATCTTTCCGGTGATATTGGAGGACTGAAATATTTCACCAGTAGTTGATATTTTGCACAAATAGTACATTCCATTGTTTGCTTGTCAAACACAAAAATAGCCTTTATCCTGTCAGTGAAATTAACAGAGATGCAAGCATTGGTTTCCTTGTAAATATGTCCATAGTTGTTTCGCCTAATTATGTGCTCCGATATCACATTAAAAACATCCTTGGGGACATCCAAGTAAAATCTCCTATCCAAGCTGATACAGTATTTGGAGTAGATTGAAGTCGACTTATAATTTTGCTGTAAATTTTTGCCAGGCTTCGCCTTTACCTCAACGAGCTGTTGTACATTGTTGTATCGGGGCTTCGATTTATATTTCTCCTCTATTATATCCACGCTTCTTTCAATCTCTAAAGAATGATTAAATATCAGTTAAACTGTCTGGATTATCTATTTTGCACAGTAGATTTCGTTCTTGCAATCAATCTATCCAACACAATGCTTGGTGGCTCGTCTCTGAATAGTTCGGCCGCCACCTTGAAATATACCCATGATGCTATGCGCGCCCCCAATGATCGATTGGGAGGGCCCCAGTGTGGAAAGCCAGTGTGATCGTATAATGTGTTCTATCGGAGAAATGTAGAGAGAGAACAATGGCGGCCCAAGAACGCAACCCTGTGGCACACCATATCTTAAATTGAAGGGCTTGGACTTAGAGTTGCCACTGATTCCAAAAGCATCTCTTAGCTTTGATGACAGGATGTCGTCATCTAACGTATCAAAAGAAGATGATAGATCTAGTAACATAAGTAGTACCTCGTTATGTGTGTCCAGCACGATGTTTATGTCATTACATACGCGTAATAGAGCTGTTTCTGTGCTGTGATAGCTGCGGTAAGCAGACTGTGTCTTGGAATGGAGAGCATTAGTGCTAAGATAGTTGTTGAGTTGGATCGCTCCAAGCCATTCAAGAGTTTTATCACAGATTTGTAATAGGTCTATAGTTCTTTAAGATGTTGCACTCGAGTGATTCTTTTTTTATCTTCTGTCAGGCCTTTAATTTTTTAACCATTCTATTATGTTTATCAAAATTTCCATTGCTTTTCTATTGCCTGCATGCAGCCTGGTAATTGTTTTCCAATACAACAATGGGGCTACAAACAGGCTATTATTGCCTGACTCCATGCAAGTCTTTTTACCTGATAGGTAAAACAATTCCAAGATTTTTCCAGATTCTTCTGTCACCCAGTATATTTAAAAGATAAACTTACATAAGTAAGTTATCAGGCTTCTAAATAAAAAAAACATTTGAAAGAACAAGGCTGTTAAGCCAAATTCTTCTACAGCTCTACGACAAATACATGGATAATAATTATTAGTGGTAATTTGATAGACAAAGTTTCCTTTATGCAAGTGTTTGAATATATGTCAAAACTCAGTTGCATCCTCATTATCACTCATGAGTTTGAGACAGTGATCTACCATCTAGTAAAAAAAGGAAATAGAGTTTTAAGTTGACATGAAAAGAAGGTGACAAAATGTGGTTGAAACAAAAAAATCCAAATTAAAATATCAATAAAACAATATGAACTGGCTTCAACTGAACAAAATAAGAAAAAAAGAGGCAGAATATCAACAACAAACTAATTCATAAAAATAAAAAAATAAGGTAATGGTAGAGTGTAAACTAAATGTGTGCAATAGTGAATAGTAGTAAATAGCACTAATTAAGCAAAAGACAACAACAGGATTCACATAAAATAGCACTATTTAGTGGTATTTATGTTGTACACTTTTAATGCATGCACTCTATCAAAAATGAAGATCAATCAAACTTACCACCAGCACATCTAGAAGATCCACATCAATCACACAATGTATATACATCGCACAACAGATCACCTTCATTTAATCAAGATCGTTTAACACCAAATCTCGAAAGAAGAACACAGACAAAGCCAGTTGTGTTGATCGGTGATTCGTAGTTAAAGCACATCAAGCCAAAAAAGCTCTCGCGGAAACCGGTTAACAAACACACTTATCCTGGGAAAATTCCAGTCGAAATTGCTTAAGTCATTGAACATATAAATGTAATATAAAAATTAGGTAAACCTAATAGCGGAGCTCCGATTTGACGAAATGAATTATTTATTCAATCATTCATTCATTCATTTGTTCATTCACTACCAATTATCAAATTGTTGATCAATTAATCAATCAAAATGACTATAGATAAAAAAGTAAAGAAATAAATGAATTAATCCATTCAAATAATCATGAAAAGAAGATAACAAAGCAAAACAAAAGTGAGAATAATTTTCTCTTTCTTTTTTTTTTCTTTTTTTTTTTGCTATGTTATTTTCTTTTTATGATCAAATAATCATATAATCAATTGAAATATTCAAATCTTTATGCATGCGACAACATTTTATTATACGCAAGAAATATGTACAAAAATTCGAAAAATATCCGACCCTATTTACATTTTTGGCTTCCTTTATGTTGTTATGCAAGGTAAAAATAGCACCTGTCAATTAAAATTGATTGTCCAATGAGAAGTTAGAAGAGCATTAATATGGCTTCTTTGAGTTGTAAACAAATCCCCGCGCGCTTCTCGCTTTACGCTCTTTCCCGTTTGCAAAAATGTTATCAAAATCAACAAAACTTTTACTTTTCTAGTGAAATGTGTAATGAATTACTTATTGGTAATCTAGCTATCTAAAACGGTTGTGCATTTTTAATCATCAAATGTGAATACTACGCAACTCTTTAAAAAATAGATAGTATGAACTTTTAAAATTTTAACTTGCAGATGAGTACAATGACGAATTCACACAAGCGTTTTATTGCATTCAATAACAAATCAAAGAATTACAAGAATCAAATAAAAAAAACACACACACACACATAAACAACTCAACGATGGAGAAATATTTTACAAGAAGAATTAAATATAAATATTGCAATACTGCTTTCATGTGGATGGTAAAAAAGAAATTCATTAAAGATCGTCAAAAAATGTAAACATACCGGCGCCACGTTTCTTGTCCTGTACTGTCACTTTTCCACTGAACTTTTTGTCCTCAGTTCTGATTACAATAAGCTTGTTCATGTTTTTAGAATTTCAAAAGTGGCAAAAAACATTTGCACGGCCTCTAAAAAATTTACAAAGTTCAACTGAACGGCGATGGCAAGCTCGTGTTGCTCGATCACACATTGTGCTAAATTTGCATTTCCATCCACTCCCTGAACTGGCAGTCCTACTTTGTTGACAAACATCTTGTATGAAAATTATTTTGTCGTGAATAGTTGATAAATCTGCATTGATCCTAAAGCTCTCCTATATCCCGTAAAAATTGATGAATGAACAGAGTGAAATTATCTTCGTGAGTCGTGTTCGTCTTGCTGTTCACCTGTTTTGAATTGCTGCAAATGCAGAGCATATTTTGTTTTTGTTTTATGAAAGTTTTGTCGCCGTCGATTTTACTTTTACAAGTAGATTAGTTGATAAGTAATGACTGGCAAACGCCACGAAGAATCCATGGAGAACAAACTTGTGAAATAAACTCTTCCAGAAAATACGACTTGTAAAATCTTCAGCTTTGAATGACTTTTGAATGAATTATGACAGCTCTGCATAACTGCACATTTGGATGGTTAAAAACAGCCCCGTGAGCGACTTTTACCCATTTTGTCAGTGAAAATATTTTGAAGTAGCTTTTCATCGTTGAATCGTAGTTATTTTTCTTTTTCACGCCGCGGTCTTTGTTTCTCTTTCTCAGTCAAATCTCTTCAAGCCGTCAGCTTAGCTTTACCATTTTCATGCTCTTTGTCCAGTGTAGAAATACATTTTGTACAAAAATTTCAGTGAACTACAGTCAAACTGCAAAAATAATGCATGTTTTGGCGCCGACTAAAACTGGTCAGCAAATTTGCGCGTGAGTGTACACGGACGTACGTATGTATGTATGTACGTACGTTGTACGAATTTCTGGGCTTCCTGTGGTCGATTTGAAATGAGCTCGATGGTTTACCATATTTTCTTAATTATGGTGCTCCGCTTGCGCGGGCCTTCGGCCCGCGCGGAGCTCCGCTATCAAACCAGCCAAGTCATGTAATTATCCATGACGGGACAAACGATCGCCCACTACAGTCAGAGGAAACATGTACACAGAACACAATCCATCTTGTTCAAACAGCCAAACAAACGTTTCCACGCTCCAAAATTGCAGTATCGGGACTGATAGACAGAGATGACATCGATGTGCAAACAAAAGTCAATGCTGTCAACACAGATCTCAGAAATAACTCACAACTGTTGAACTATGTATTTATTGACAATTCCAGGATTGATACAGAATCATGCCTGAACGCCAGCAAACTCCAACTGAACGTAAAAGGTTCAGCAATGCTCGCATCGAATTTCATTAAATTCATAAGGCCAAGACCCAAAGCCAGTAAACAGGGTTTTCAGAAAGACCCAATCCAAGCACTAGGAGAGATGCTGATAAATCTAAACAGCAGACAAGAACAACCCTGGCAATAGAGGAGGCACCGTCGATGAACAATTTAGGTAAGACCAGTGTTAGTTTAATTTGTGCAAACGAACCAAACTTTCCAAATCTTAATTGCTGTCGCAGCAAAGTGAGCCTGAGCGAGCGTAGCAAGGCAGCTTTATAATTGAGTAGTTAGGGAGCCGAAATCAAAATTTTTGAGCCCTCCAGGATCCTTTGCGAGTTTGTTTCAGAGATCGAATTTCAGTGCCATGATTCTTCGCGATCTCCTGGACAAAGGCTGTGAGACCATGTGCGTTCGCTCTCTTGTACTCTTGTAGCGCTGCTGTGAAGACGTATCAAGTTGAGAAGAACTTAAGTACCGTCTATTGCGTTTTATTTGGATCTGCTTAGAAGGTTAGTATCATTTCTGGTTTCTTTGATTTAAATATGTCCTGAAGTACGCGCCTTTTGTTCATTGTTATCATTGTTTTTTGACATAAAGTGGTATTTATATCTCTTGTAGCGCTGCTGTGAAGACGTACGAAGTTGACAAACACACAGACAAACACAGCACAGTTGTCTATGTGTTCGTTAGTTAATTTGCCATTAGTTATTGAACATAATGGTGTAGAAAGAAAACCATTGGGTATTCCATCTAAGTTGTTTTATATTCAGGGTGATGGCAATTGCCTCTTTAGATCACTGTCATATGTAGTCACTGGAAGACAAACTTAATGAGGCAAGCAATTGTAAATCATATGAAATATATTGAGCATTATTTAAAGCCACATCTCAATGATTCTTTAGAGAATTACATAGTTCGCAATAAAATGAGACACGAGTCAACATTAATAGTACTGAATATATATGGAACAAAATTTCCAAAACCATGTTGGATGGTTCATTACCAAAAAACAAACAGTCAATATACATAAATCATTCAGGAGGAGTTCATTATGATGTTGTTCTGGATGTAAAATCTTATTTCAGACAAGGTACCAAAAGAAAAAAGTCTCTGTCTACAAATGCTTCTAAATGTAAAAGAAATGACATTGAAAAGAGACCACAAACATTGAAGTCTTCCAAATCATTGATAAGTAATAAAAAGAAAAATAACCAAAAGAAACCTGAAAACATTGAATCTGTAATCCCTGTTGTTTCTAGGTTCCACAAATCAATACAATTAAGCATATATCAATGTACAATCTGTCAAGTAGCATGGCCACTAAAAGCAAAGCCAAAATCTTTAGAATCTTATGTTTGTTTAAGATGTTCACGAGATAAATTGCATCCTAAAAAGATTTCTAAAGCAAATTTTATGATTACATCATGTGTACCACCAGAACTAAAGGGCTTGACACAGATTGAAGAAATGTTAATAGCTAGGGAGCTCCCCATTATGCGAGTTTATTTGAAACCTGGAGGGCAAAGAGGTTATAGTGGTCATTGTTTGAATTTACCCCAAAAAAATTCAGAGATAGCCGACTGCCTTCCTCGTTATGCTAAAGACATCCCATTAATTGTTGTTACAATGAAGGGCAAAGAAAATACACACAAAGATGTTTTTGTCAGAAGGAAAAATGTTCAAGATGCCTTAGATTGATTGATAATAAATAATCCCCTTTATCATAACATTAGGATAATAGTGCCGCTTTGAATTCTTTGCCAGTTGATGGTATTCCTGATGATTTGCAAACTATTGAAAAAAAACAGTGACATTGAATTTGAGAATTTCAATGAAGATAATATAGATAATAGCCCTGAAAATCAACTATTTGACGTGCATACACAAACTTCCAGTTTTTTACCACAGTCTGATGACACTCAACTTGGAAAAGCCATAGTAGCAAGGAATGGAGCGGTATATTCATTGAGTGGATTATTGTCAACAGTTGGCCAATTCAATTTATCATGTGAATTCAATGACATATTTTTCAACTCTTTTTCCAGATGGTAATTGCGATCCCACTGATCCATCATTAATAAGAAATGTCCCCCTCACTTCCAGAATACAGCATCTCATCAAATTTTCTGAATTAATCAATAACAGATGGGTATATAGATTTGCTTCTCACCCTAGATTTGCTTATTGGGCTTTGAATATGATAGAAAGACAGACTTTTGGAACAAAGTAGTATATTTCTTAAACAGAATCCTGGTGAATCACACCTTACTATTGATGAACTACGAGACATGTCTTGTGATAATTTCTTTTCAGTTTTTATGTCAAAACTTTCGAGATATGTCGGTAATATTAAGGTAGTTCAGCTTACTGGCATCGTGTACGAGAAGATTTGAAGGCAATCATTGCTCATACACAAGCACCCACTATCTTTTTCACCTTTTCTGCCGCTGATATGCATTGGCCAGAATTACATTCTCTCTTTAATAATCTGACATCATCATTAACTGCTGACGAAAGACGGCAAAATGTAATTGATAACCCTCACCTTGTTGATTGGTATGTTACAAAACGTCTTAAAAGTTTCGTGAAACATTGGCTGTATGAAACCCTTGGAGCTGAATGGCACTGGTATCGATATGAATTTCAAGCTAGAGGTAGTGTTCGTTGTCATGGAACAGCAAAATTAAAATCTGATCCAGGTCTTTGTCATCTTGCTGAGATTGCTTTAAAAGGATTTTTTGCAGAAAAGAAAATGTCTTCGAATGATGTCATTTATGATGAAAATGATGTTTTAGATGTCCAAAAGGACAAAGAAGCATCATCTAAAATTTGTAATTATGTAGACTCCCTTATTTCAACTTATAATCCTTCATCATCTGACTATGGTTGGACTAAACCAGAACAGCATCCTTGTCAAAAATATAATGAAGCTATAACGTCTGCACAAAGTAAAGGGGATTACATTGACCTTTTAAATACTGTTCAACGTCATACACATTGCAGCGCAAACTATTGTTTAAGACAAAAAAAAGTAATGAGACTGATGTTAGTTGTCGTTTTAAATTTCCATTTCCCCTGTGTGAGAAAACTAAGCTTGAGTTTGAAAAGATACACACTAAAGATAACAGTGTTCAATACAAAGTGAAAGTAATCACAAAATGAAATGACCCAAGGTTAAACAATCCCCAACAAGCTCAACTGCAGCGAATTGTGACATTCAAATTATTATTGACCATCATGCATGTGTAGAGTATTTGTCAAAATATGCTGCAAAGGAAGAACCTCGCTCTCCAATGTTACAACAACAAACATACAAAACAGTCATGCAATCTATCAATCCACAACTTGATCCTCATAAGGCAATGAAGAAAATAATGATGAAAACATTAGGTGAAAGATATTTTAGTGCACAGGAAACCATGCACTTACTCCTTTCCCTAAAACTATATAGCTCAACATTTACTGTAATGCCATTAAGGTTAAATGGGTCTTGTCGCATAGACAATTCTGGTACTAAAGATTCATTACTTGACATATATGCCAATCATGAATGTTAATTTTTTTGAATTTGTGACAAAGTTTAAAGCGATCAAGGGCAAATTAGAATCGCAATCACCTACTGTTGCTCCCAGAATATTCCTACTTATAGTTCTAATCCAAAAGGTGAAAGTTATCACTTCCATTGCAAATACCAACTTTTGAAGTACAAACCATGTAAAATTATCTTACGCTCAAACACATGTTCCAAATTACAACAAGTCATGGATAATACCCAACTCCCAACAGTTGCAGCAACACAAACTCCTGATAGTGATAAAGAGGACTGGATGATCATTTCTAATTTCTACAACTCAAATAATACTTTTGATGCTAATGATTCGAATTCTTTTGACTGGCATCTTGGCAGACACAATTATTCATCTCAACAAATTGGAGAAATGCCCAATTGGATAAGGGCTAACAAGTCCAATTCAGAACATTCACTTCCACATGTGAATTACAACATAGATATTGCAAGTTTCAGTGCTAGACAAGAATTGGCTTACAATTTAGTACTAAATCATCATAATGATCATTCTAATGACACGCTATTGCTCATCATCAATGGTGATGCAGGAACAGGAAAAAGTTACCTTATCAATGCTATTAGATCTCATCTCGGTAAAAGTTGTATTATTTGTGCAACAACTGGTAAAGCTGCATTCAATATGAATGGTGTGACTGTCCATTCTCTTCTAAGCCTTCCGGTAAACCATAATACGCAGAAAGATTTGAAGGGAGAGAGCCTTGATCGTTTACAAACAAAATTGCATGATGTTAAATATTTACTCATTGATGAATATTCTATGCTTGGCCAGTGTTCTTTTGGGTGGATTGACAGACGATGTAGACAGGCCACTGGTAAAAACCAACAATTATTTGGGGGTTTGTATATCATTATAGTTGGTGACCCAACACAGTTGTCACCAGTGTGTGACAAACCATTGTATCATTCAAGGCCATCAAGTGCAGTAGGAGAACAAGGGCATATTGCTTACTGTACGTTTGACAAAGTTGTGATTCTAAATGTCAATCAAAGGGTTAAGGGTACACAACCTGATCAAATTCTATTTCGTCAATTGCTTTCACGACTGAGAGTTGGAGGATCTACTGAAGACGATTGGAAAATGTTGCTCAAGAGACAACCTACTTTTGTTAGTAATATTGCTCAGTTCACATATATTTCAAGGCTGTTTTATAGCAATGAAAATGTACAAAAAAATAATTTCCAACAGTTGATGCAGCTAAAATACCCTGTCGCCCACATACATGCAAGACATTCTTCTGATAAGGCTAAAAGCATTTGTTCCCAAGAATTTTGTGGTCTGCAACCAATCCTCCTTATTGCCAAGGGTGCATTAGTCATATTAACTATGAACTTGTGGCCGTCTGTTGGTCTTTGTAATGGTTACACAGGCACTGTCACCGACATTATCTACTCAACAGAACAACAACCACCTATTTTACCATTAGCTATAATGGTGCATTTTGAAAATTACTCTGGTGCATGTTTTTCAGCCACTCAAAAAAGTGTTTCTATCCCTCCTATAACAGGAACAACCAATTTAAATGGGAGTATACATGAAAGGCAACAAGTTCCATTAAAGTTAGCGTGGGCTCTGACAATTCATCAAAGTCAGGGATTAACATTGGAAAAGAGTTGGGTTGACATTGGACAAACTGAACAAACATTAGGCATCTCCTATGTGTCATTAAGTGGTGTTAAAAAGCTGTCATCCCTTGTAGTAGAACCAATGACATTTGAAAGACTTGCCAATATAAAAAAGTCAGACTCTTTTAAATTTTGAAAATTAGAAGAACAAAGATTAAGTCAACTTAGTGAACAAACCTTATTGTCCAATTCACTAACAAAATAATGTTTAAATATTTATAAATATATAACTTACAGTACTATTATGGAACAGTATATATTTCATTTTGTTTCGCTATTATCAAATTTCTTCCTTACTGCCTATTTTGTAATTTTACATAACATTACCAGTGGACATATTATACAAACCATACTACCACCCCACCTCCCACACACACCAAAATCCACTACTTGTGTTATACACAATGCAATTCATTGACAAGTAACAAAATTCACTTAATTATATACATTTCACTCATTTTGTTCCTAAAAAGTAACACTTCTTACATTATTCAATTTATTCTTAGGAATTGTCATGGCAAGCCCAGGAACACAACCCGAAGGTAAAACAGCTCACCAAAAACAATCGAATGTTGCAAACACACTTTCAAGTTTACCAGTACTACAAATTATACCTTCTCATTGTATTTGTTGCCTCAATTTAAAGAATTCACTTGCTACATCTCTCCAATTATATGGCAACTGAACTGTAATGCAAATCCCTACACATAATACTTTGTGTTCCATAAAATACCTATCAAACTTCTCTTTTTTATCGAAAAAAACACTAAATGTTTGGATGAATTGTCAGATTTATTCTCTAATTCACAAACATTCCTTATGATGCACATCTATCCTTTGTCTTTCTTGCTACTTATAATCATACAAACTGTAAATAACAACTGAACTGTAAAGCATATGTTCACATGCAATGCTTGCTGTTCTAAAATACTTATCACACCTCCTTTCCTTAGAGAAACTTGTACAAAATTTTTGGAAAAATTGTCAGTAGGTAGGTCTCTCACACATTTACTCTATAACCTACTTTTTGGAGTTCTGTTTGCTTTGCCAAATGTAACAATTCACTTTCAAGTCAAATACATAACTTCCATCAAACTTTTAACTGTACAATCTGTCAAACATTAAATTACGTTGCACTATCATGATGCAAACACAGAGTATACTTCACACATTTTTGCACACGTACACTGGAAAAATTACAACAACAAAAAACAAGTGTGTTTATTTACTTGTTTTTGCAATAACCAAATACCTAAACATTTTTTCCGAGATTTTCCAAAATAAATGCCTTTTTTTCACATTTAGTTATTTGGATATTGCAAAAACACGTAAATATACACTTGTTTTTTAATATTTTTTTCCAACTTCATGATATCACTGCAAATAAACCAAATTCTTGTTCAGCATATCTGTTATTGCACACAATTTATTTGTCATACACAAACCACGCATCCAAGCAGCACTGCAAAATTAATACTGTTTTTTTTTGTAGACAAACCTATTGTAGCATATCTACACAACTTATCACCGATAAAGAACAGTCAGCGAAACAACCTATATTTTGACCTCAGTTTGCAGACATCCAACTCCACAAACAAAAGTGTCTGCTTTTCTGCAGAGAAACACACACAGTATAAATCAAAACTAGAATCGTCATCACCAAGGAAGTTGACAAACTTCAACTTAAAACGCAACCATACGACTAACCAACTGGAAGTGCATATCAATAAGAGAACGAAATTAGAACAACCCCAAACAGATGAGGTCGACTTTGACTACCATCAAAGTCAGCCAACAGAGCCAGATTGTCCATTGACTGACGCTGCTTCAATAACTACCAGTAGAAATTTCAAAGGACTCGCCACTGTCATTAGAAAAGTGTCATTCAGTGGACCACCTGAAGATGTCCTCACAAAGGGTAAAGCACTTCGTAAACTGTAGGCCCAAATCACAGATAACACTGCTTCGTTTAGATAATTATCTGGCAACAAGACATCAATAGAGTAAATGCTGAAGAAATTTACAAATTCAAAAACATTGTTGTCAAATAATATGAAAAGAAAAAAATACCTAACTGTCAACAAAAGAACATTAATAGAGAGTTCCACTGAGGATATCACAAGGCAAACAGATGAACCTGAACACAATTGTGCACAAAAGCAACACCTAGCCTTTACGCCACAGCTGTATATTTAAATGAAGATGGTACTTCACTCACTTTGAAACTCTTCGAAGACAAACTTTGCCATTTACAAACACTGTACAATGAACGCAATGCAGATGCAAAACCTCTCCATGCTTCAAATGATGAGAAAATAATGGATATGCTGTTACTTGTAGAAGCAAGTATAGTCTACAATAACAACAATGTGGTTGCCATTCAAAATATTGATCAAGCTTAGTTACTGGAACATTAGTCTATGCAAACAACTTTCTAAATTTTTTTATCTGATCCATTGAAATGAACTGTAAATAGATATGTATTATTTATTTTTATTAACTACCAGCTTCACATTATTCCATATTTACGATTGCATATTTATGTTACAGTTTCTTTATGCTACCAAAACCACTTTCAAAAATTATTTACAGGGTTATTTGAAAAACATAGTATGGTTGATTTATATTAACTTAATAGCATTACATTATTCCAAATTTATAATTGCATATTTGCGTTACAGTTTCCTTTATGGTATGCAAACCACTTTCACAATTAATACAATAATACAATAATAATATTATTATTACAATAATTATAATACAATTTGTTTACATGATCATCTGAAATGACCTGTAAAAAGGAATATATCATTAATTTACATAAAGACGCACACTTATTGGATTATATACTCAGGCAAATTCTTAATGAGACACAGAATTATTCAAAATGTATAGTTAATGTTCTGCAATCATATGTATATATTTATCGAAAGATATATTTCTACCTTTATATTTTCTTTTTTTTAATAAACATATCGTACAACCATTACACTTGTGCACTGTGTTTTCTCTTATTCAATATTCCATCACAAATTTTATTGTTCAGACTCCATTATTCACATTCACGCATGTCTTAAAGTACTTGGGAACCCTTCCTACTGCGCATTCTGCTCGCATGTGAAATCAAATAAAATTTATCGTGCGATAAAAAAGAAATTTTGTGTTAGAGCCCAAATATGGTCATTCTTGAACTTTTTGTTAAAAAAATCACAAAAATCACATACGGGGCTAAAAAGCCGCTAGTGGCCATTCCCGCGCGTCCAAAACATTGAAATCTCCTCATTTTCCAGGCGCTTTTTGCTCATAGCTCCAAAATTACCACGGTGACACCAAATTATTTGTCAGTTATTATATTTGACATAAAACCAACTTTGCAATTTTGAAATAAAAAATTTGTGGTAGAGTGTACAAAAAATTAATGAAGTTATTCATTTAAATCTCCGTAAAATATCTCAGTCAATGTCTTTTCCAAGGAACATATTCATGAGTACTATAGCGAAAGAAGCATTTTGGCAGACTTTAACAGCAGATTTGTGAAAAACTTTCAAATTTCTTCGCAAGAATATTATTTTCAACAAATTTGAATTACTTTTAGTTGAAATAAGGCAAAAATGGACCTATCACCACCCCCACAGTTCCAAAACAAGCACGGTAACCGCTATTATTGACTTTCTTTTTGTTGCTCATATGTATCAGTCTTTATGCAGATAAAGTTTTAAGAAATTCAATCGACGGGAAGTGTGGATCCCGAAAAACCTTAACAACAACAGGCAAAACACACGTCATGTTCACCAGCCCTTTTTTCTCTTAAACTATTCGATCAACTTTCATTTGCATACAATCACACTATGCAAGGGCAGCACTCACTGAATTACATTTATACTCTACACTTCTGTACGAGTATAAATCATTTATTAGCTAAACTGCATTCTACAAAAACTACAGGACAACAAATAAGGTGGTGGACATCTCATTTATTCATGTTCATGGACCCGTTGCTAGATTACAGTAGATATATAGCCTTACGTGCAAAGTTTACATTTTTAGAATTGTAGTACCAGTCATATTTCTTGCTAAAAATGTGACAATTTTGTTATAGTTTGTTATTATGGTAGAGCAAATTCGAACGTCCGGTACGATCCAGGTTAGTCAATCCTTGCTACGCATCAGAGCCGGTCACGCAACCACCAAAAAACCACTTTGTGGAATAATGTGGACGTGAACCCCCGACCATGCTAAGATGCAGCCTTTGGGGTTTTAAGGTAGCTAGGATGAAACTGAGACCTGATTATTCATGTCTGATAGCAGAGAAGTGTACAATTACATGTAAAAGAGTGTCATATAAACTGATAGAAACTTATGTGGATATGGCTGACGTATATTACGGTATTTGAAAATTTACGTTAAACTGTTGCACAATCGCACTGGAAAGATGTCTTCAAGTGACTATCACTTAGCATCTCTGTTCTTATATACTCCCGCATATTAATGACCCAAGGGGATATTAACCCTTTGCACAATGCTAAGTACAAACATGTATACATTCCGTAACGCTACTAAATACATTTAGGCTAGTAGTAATAATAGTGGCAGTCTCTCAAGCGAATCTAGTAATGACCAAAACAACGATATTGACAAGTCGCTAAATGACATTCAAGCTTTGAAAGGCCTCAAAATAGCAGCGTTAAATGTAAACAGTCTATATAAACACATTGATGAATTACGAATTATTCTTCGAAATAGACCCCTAGATATTTTCATCATTAATAAATCTAAACTTGATGACACTATTAAAAAAAACTTGTCAATATCGCCGGGTATAATATCATTAGAAAAGATAGAAATAGCATGGAGGCGACGTTGCTTTGTATATTAAAGAAGAATTAAATTATTCGGATAGAAATGATTTGGTCCCAGAAGACCTTGAATTGATCTGTAAGGAAGTGAAGTTAAAATCATATCCTCCAAACTCTGACATAAACTTATTAAATAAATACGAAGAATTTCTTGCAAAAAACTGATCGAGAAACAAAAGAAACCATCATACCAGGTGATTTTAATTGTGATCATTCGAATGAAACTAGTAATGATGAAAAAAAATGAAAGTTTTGAATACTATCTATGGTTTTGAACAATTAATCAATGAGCCAACACAAACCAGTAGCACTCTAATTGACTTGGCCGTAACAAACCATCCTGAGAAAATCACGATATCTTGGGTGGCTCAACTACGGTTAAGCGATCACGATCTGATTTATTGTGTGCGCAACGTAAACCGTAATCCAAAACACGGACACAAAGAGATTAATTACCGTAACTTCAAATCTTTTGATATCTAAATTTTCAAAGAGTGCCTCCGCCAATAATTTTATAGAAATACTTAATCAACACGCACCAATAAAAATTAAAGTCGCTTTAAGCCTGGTTCCAGCACTTGGCAAAGTCCATTGGGTTACTAGCTGTATTTTTTAGTACGAGGTCTCATTGACTAATAACCTTTATTCGAATATTCGCGCCAAGCCGACCTCACTATTGGTTGCAGAGTTTTGTTTACGTCCTCAGCGGTTCTTTTACGTCCACCTTATAACATAGTCAGAATGAAGGCAGACGGGACCTCCGGCTTTACGTCCTTATCCGAGAAGACGAGGCACTGAGAGAGTAAAGTATCTTGCCTAAGGACACAACGTGATCGCCCGGTCTGGGAATCGAACCCGGGTCACTGGACCCGAAGTCCAATGCCCTAACCACTAGGCCACCACGTCTCGCTCTAAGAGCGCATGAATAAGGTTGTTCATAATAGGGTTGTAATTATCTTTGATTGTAAAATAATAATAAAATGCAAGTTTTGTTAGCTGTTTATCCATTGTTAGCTGACCAAGGGGCAAATTTGAGCGGGGTATTTGGTACTAGGGTATGATTGCGTGACTGAGTGACGTTACTAGTCAACTTAGCATGAAATGGAGGGTCGTGAATTCAAAATTGCGGAATTTGTACATGGTTGTCAAATGTTTATTTCTACTAACAAATGTTGCTTTAAATCCTCTGGAACCTTACAAATATCCAGAAAGAACTTTGAATAGCAACTTAAATAACTCCTTAGCAGGTTAGTTATATTTTCTTAGTGTAAATAAGAAAGAGAACAAGGACATATATGGCATAAGTAACGTTTTATTTGTATAAACGAGGTAACTAAACACTAATCTGAGAACACAACATATTTGAAAAGAAACTGATTGGCAGTTCGAGTGCAAACAGTCTCAGCCTCCAGACTGATTGAACGATTCAAGACCTTCATTAGATAAAAAAACAAAAACAACAATCACAAATCAGACGATGATCGACCAACAATCTGGCTCAACCTACCCTACATTGGCGAGAAAGGAGATCAACTTACCAAGAACTCCATACGCAAACTTCGTTCTTGTATAACAAGGCCAGTACAATTCAAAATAACATATAATACCACTAAGATATCATGTTTTACGAACACTAAAGATCGTACGCCCACATTAAATAGATCAAATGTTGTTTACAAGTTTTCTTGTCCGGGCTGTGCCGAAAGCTATATAGGCAAAACCGATCGAACATTATACGAACGACTACAAGAACATAGTAACAACAAAAGTAGTGCTGTCTACGAACATTTAACATCATGTAACAATTTTCTTTATCTCAAAAGTTTGTTCAATATTTCAATCAGTGAAAACGAGTCAAACCTTGTAAATGAGCGAGAATTCTTTTTCAATACTGTAAAAAACAACACCATTGTAATTAATAACGACAGAAACTGAAATCTACTTTTGTACAAAGAAGCTTTCTTCATGAAAACAATGAAGCCATCCTTGAACACAGGCCTACGTGCCTCTAGAGAGTTAACTCTGTTTATATAGTCCTTGAATTGTAATTGTTAGTTTAGTTATTGCCTGATGACGGTACTGAAATAAAGACCGAAATATTGCAAAATCACCTCTGTTCTTTTCTGGATGAATATCACCCGAAAATGAACCTTTTCGGACTTACATTTATTTTGCAAACAGTATATTCTGTTAAATATTGGTAGCAGTAAATTATGGCGTACCATCGGGGCCAAAATTCAACCCGCTAATTCAACATTGTACTTTTGAAATTTGTGTTGACTTCACAATTCGACTTTCAAGTTTATATTTTCTTGTGGTCACTTTACAATTCAACATTGTACTTCCAAGAATTGAACATTGTATTTTACGTAATTCAACATGCAACATTCGCGATTCGACTTTGTACTTTTCACCATCGAACATTCAACTTGCTTCGTTTGAATATCCAACTGCAATCCAATCACCATCAGTCATCGTGGGCTCAAGAAATATCAAAAATTATTCCCCAGTAGGGGATAGGGGTATTCAACCAGCCCTCCCTACACCGTACCCTTGAATTTTATCGCGAAGCATTCCCCTTACGGTTGCAAAAAGACGGCCGATCCACGTAAGAACTAAATTAAGTCAGGTCAGCCCTTTTAAAAGTGGCTGACCAACGTTTCTCCTTGGGTTCTTTGCCAACCACCGGCACCCGTGGACCGAAAGTACAAACTCAAGGTACAGGAAGCATTGCCTTTATAGAACAAAAGATTTCAGAAATTCCACACTTGCATAATCCGCGTAGTTGCTAAAAGCCGGAACTACCCACAACGACCCAAAACGATAACGAAACAAAAATAAAAACGATGATAATATTATGATAATAAATCAAAAAAATCACATTGCTGTTGTTTGCCTTTGTTGCAGTCTATTCTCTGGCGTGGGAATGCTTTGCTGTGATTTTTGACAAGATGTCTAGTGTGTTATATTTAGACTCGGAAGCCATTTCAATGTTGCGGGGAAAAAAGCATACTATGACATCGTTTTCGGTTTTTTATACAACTCTATTCATTTAATAAATCAATAGATAATATTTAGTAAATAAATGAATTTTGAAGTTTGAGCCATTCAGCAGCATGACTAATAACCAATGATTAATAACTAATTTATTTATTCATTATTGTGGCTCGTTGTGGCTCGTTGTGGGTAGTTCCGGCTTTTAGCAACTACGCGGATTATGCAAGTGTGGAATTTCTGAAATCTTTTGTTCTATAAAGGCAATGCTTACCTGTACCTTGAGTCTGTACTTTCGGTCCACGGGTGCCGATGGTTGGCAAAGAACCCAAGGAGGTAAGTCGGTCAGCCACTTTTAAAGTCTTTAAAAGGGCTGACCTGACTTCATTTAGTTTCCTTACGTTGATCCGCTATCTTTTTGCAACCGTCAGGGAAAGGCTTCGCGATAAAATTCAAGGGTACGGTGTAGGGAGGTTGAATACCCCTATCCCCTACTGGGGAATAATTTTTGATATTTCTTGAGCCCACGATGACTGATGGTGATTGGATTGCGGTTGGATATTCAAACGAAGCAAGTTGAATGTTCGATGGTGAAAAGTACAAAGTCGAATCGCGAATGTTGCATGTTGAATTACGTAAAGTACAATGTTCAATTCTTGGAAGTACAATGTTGAATTGTAAAGTGACCACAAGAAAATATAAACTTGAAAGTCGAATTGTGAAATCAGCACAAATTTCAAAAGTACAATGTCAAATTGTTAATGTTGAATTTTGGCCCCGATGGTACGCCATAGTAAATTTATGTATTATTAGAATTCAACTGGATTTTTTTTTTTTTTTTTTTTTTTTTTTTGAAATAGTCACTAAATAGGAATTATTAGGTAGTCAATATTTAGATTTCATTTTGAGGACATATTGAAAGCACTCTAGTCAAACACCAATAGTTTGTATGACTATCTAATGGTTACAATATGTTTTTCAAATGAAAATCATGGCAAGTAAAAACAATTATGTATACTTGTTTGCAACAACATTGTTGTACACATTTATATAAATATGTATTGAGATGCAAAATGTAAAATAAACATTTTTTTTACATTTGAAACCAATTGTTTTATGATCTGTGCAATATAATACAGGATATTCAATGAAGCCAGCAATAAATGAAATGAGTTTTCTGCTTTACACATCATTAAATAAACTGAATAAATGAGATATTTGTGTAAATGTAGACTACAATGTTGTTGCAAACGAGTGTACGACATAATTTTTAGAAGTACCAAACTTGTAAGGAGCTCTCTCAACCAGCATGCTTTGCACCACTCTGGTCTATCATATGCTTAGAGCGACCATTTTTGAATAAGACGTTAAAGAAACAAAATCTCTTCAAGTTCTTTAACTTTTTAAACTTTTTTTAACTCACTCATGCGTTGGCTAATGGAAGATGTTTCTTAATTATTTTACTCAGATGTAAACAATAAGAGTCTGACAAAGCATTGTGGTTGAGACGGCTACTTTAAATCTAAACAGTAACGTAGACATTACATTTTTGTAAGTAATGTTTGTATAAAATAAACAGTAAACAGTATATATCAATAAGGGTGTTAACATCTGGGTCAATTTTGCATGTTTCTAATGGTGCGCTGGACATTTTGCTATGAAATGACACAAGCTTACAATATTGAGGATTTTTTTCATCGATTTTGCTTGTAATATTGTGGACCCATGTGACCAATTATGTACCCAGCTATATATTGCAAACAGTTAATAAAAGATGGGGCGAATAGAACAATAAAAAATGAGCTATTTGAAGATACTGTGTTGACAAAGGGCTGGAGACATGGGCTTGGAATTGTTCTCAATGTTGGTATTTGACAAAGCAGGTTATGTGATCACAAACAATTTGTAATTTATGTTAATTTTGTGTTATCCCATAAACCAAGTCAGGAATACAAAGCCTTCAAATTGCAGTTTTGCTTAATCTTTGTAATTTTTTTTAATCTTTTGATAAACCCAATTTTTGAATGTCTATTTTTTATGTTATATGTCACATAGCCAGCAAAATGCATCAATATTTTTCATGTGAAAGTTATTGGTTTTTTTTATATTTACAACCATTTTCATAGAAGTGAGTCATTTGGAGATACCATTCTCGTCTAGGAACTGGTATTTTGGTGGACGTCAATCAAATCATTTGTTTCACGGTGAACACTTTGTCAGCTTTTTTTATGGATGTCTACAAAAGTGCCAGGATCTAGATGAGACTTTTAGCTATGAGCATCAAACTTCAATGAAAATGATTGTACAATAAGTTAGACTAAGCCCCTAATACCCAAATTATAGTGAAAAGTGTTTCAAACTGCCTGAATGTCAATTAGTTTTCTGGTTACTGAATCATATTGAATAGATACATATGAGAATGCCATTAAAGCATTCTCAAAGGTATCATCATCACAAGTGTTGTTAAGATTACAAAGAGAGACATTTATTGGCTTCATTATTAAAAACTGAGAGCCGTAGTGAAACATCAGAGGTTGTAATGAACATTATTTGGAAAAACCATTCGTTTATGCATACATGAAGGTTTACAGTCATTCTGCATTTTGGGCAATTACCTTTTCTGTCATTCTTTACTGTGACTTTCGTAAGGCAGGTTCTGCAAAAAATTTTCCTTGTGATAGGACTGATGCCTGACACTTGCCTGTGTTGTTGTGTCTGGTATATCTTCTACTTCAGGAAGTAGGTCCTCATCATAACCTTCAGCAAGTTTGAAGGAATATGAAATGCCATCTTTTGGTGGATTTAGATAGCGTTCTCTGAAGTTGTTCTCTTTGACTCTTATATTAGTAAAAATGTATGTTTGACCTTGTGTTACAGAATTTATTTGGTTTTGCCAAAAAACTACTTTGATTTGTGCTGTTGGATCAAGTAAAATTCCTTCTTGCTTGTTGAGGGTCTTTTCTTTGTAACGATTTTCTTGGTTGCAGACAATGAATGGACCTTTGCTTTAATTGTAACAAACTGGTCTGCGGTTGCATTGTTTAGAGATTCCAAGGTTGTTAAAGTGTCTGATGAAACAATAACTGGTGTAAACTGATCTTCTTCCATTAACTCAGTAACTGATACACGGCTGTCTTTATCAAGGACAAGATCATTAGATGCTTCAGTATATATGTGGAAATTCTGGATTTTTACAGGAGATTTGTTATTTTGAAAGTTGGTCAACTCTTGCCTCTTATTTGGAGTAAAAAACGCACCTTTTCTTGTTTGTAGTTTTGTATGGATGTTGTAATTAAAGTATTTCCTTTTACCACTGACTTTTAGAGGTGAAACATTAGATAAGTACCCCAGCATCTGGTCATTTGTTTCTGTATCTGGTGAAGTTGTATCTGGAGAAAAAAAATATTGAAAGATTATTTGAAATGAATATCAATATATCCACAATTAAAGTATCACTGTATTATTATATAGAATGGTGAATGCTAATAAGTGACACTGGACGAAAAATCGGATTCACTATCAGTGTAAATATGGTGTGAATTTAGTGCTCTATATTCGCACCAAATTCACTTCGAACAGTAAATTTGATATTCACGACGTAGCGCAAACATGTTGCAAATACAGTGTAAATATGTATATTCACTTAACATTCACGTTCTGCAAATACAATAAGGAATGTAAAGTTCACATCTAGTGTGAATGTAGAGTGAATGCACACTTCGCCAATCAAAATAAAATGCATTTATAATCACCACCATTTTGCCAATTTTGAACTTGTGAACAGTGTTTTGAACGCCAGCCTATACTGAGCGCAGGCGGTTGCCAATCACAATCAATTTTAATCTTTGAAAATGCATTGTTTTTCAAGTCTTATGTGAAAAAAAGTGTTTGCACTTAAAAAAATAATGATGATGATGAGGTAGTTCAATTTTAAAATCTACTAAAATACATCATCATGATCCTTGCGGTATTCCTGTGTCTTAAAGCCGTGAAGCCTGTCGGTCAAGCGTCTTTCTGTACTGTTGTGACACTGACAGATGATGTGAAATGTGACTCACCAAATAACGAGGTAAGTTTTTGCTCTTTCTTCTTTTAAAATTCACTACATGACTTTAAAACTTAAGAGGTTAAACATATTTATTCCAATAAACTATTACTGTGTGAACTTGAGTCACATGTTGTAGATCGTTGTAGTTTCCAGGAACAAAACACGATTCCCATGTAAACAAACTATTCAACTCTGTGCACAAAAACTACTGTGTTGCTCTATTTATTGCTTATATTGAATATTTCAGCCTTGAAAGATGGGAAAACATCGAAATAAGAACCGTAAGCAATATATAAAAAGAAGAAGGAAAAACAGAGAAATAATGAGAAAACAAGTCATTGACTCTGAAAGTGAACAACAGCATGCAAGTACAGAACCACATAATCTGCAAGATATTGAGCACAAACGTAAACAAGCAAAAGACGAAAAAATGGATGAAATGGAAACAAAATTCCGACAAGATCCTCTTTACAGAGGCTTCCTAAACTATAACAAATACAAAGCTTGGAAGCTCTGGCTTGAAAAGAAGTCAACATTTGACTGAGGTATGATGAAAATTTGATAGATCATCAGTTGCCAACAAATATTTTTTTAAGTGTCAGCATGCAGTCAGGATCGTACACATCCACAGTGGTCTTTCTCTGTTTGAAATGCACTCTCTCAAGGCACCACAGAAAGAAAGGATGTGGGAACGACTCAGGTTTCAGCCATACTGTTGCACAATATAAAAATACACAATACAAAATACTGTTAGGTTTAGTGGGAATATACCTTACTGTCAAAGTTAATGTTTTAATCAAATATTTTTTCATGACATAAGGTGAAGCAAGATACACAAAGAAGATAATGGACAGCTAATAGCATTTAGGATTCAAAAGACAGCCATTTGTGTTAATTTGCAAAAAGATAAAATCACAGATGACTAAAAGTCCTAACAACCTATACAGCTTTTGAACTACATGTATTGAGCAAATAGCTACACTAAATAGTGTAGTCTCACATCATCTCAGTACTGCTGTACAATTTGACAAAAAAGATGCATTTGGACAGGCTTAATCACAATTCAGTGTAAAATATTCACAAATCGGAATAAGTGCTGTTTTTTGACAATGGAAGGCACATTTATATACACACTGAATCGATATTAAGCCTATACAATTATTGTCTTTTGTCAAATTTTACAGTAGTACTGAAGTATTAGCCAATCAAATTTTGATTATCACATTATACTCTCTCATCAATAGCATTTGACTACAACTTGACAAACAAAATCAATAGCATGTTTATTGTAAAATAGTTACCGCAAAATCTGATCAAGACTCATTCAGGGAAATAGTATGATTCTATTTTTTTGTAAGTAATACAATATGAGGTGGACATCTGTATGAGGTTTAAACAACGAGCAGATAGTGACAGTTTAAACGTCATACGGATCTCTAGCTCATATTGTATTACTTACAAAATAGTGTATCATGATCTTTATTTTTGAAATACCAGTAGTCAAATGAATGCTGTGACATAATGTAGACATGATCAGTTCTCAATTTACACCAAATCATGTCATGTAATAATTTCTTAAAATACTGACTAATAGCACTGAATGATGCACTGAATTAGCAAACATTTTTTCACGGCTCACTACAAAATAGTCCTGTTCATAGACTGCTTGATTCAAAGTCAATCACACTATTTTAGATGTAGTAAATTTTGGTTAGTGTTAGTTGAATTTGAAATGAGTGTAATGTTTGGTTCAATCAAATTTATTGGTGAATAGTATGCAGCATCACTAATAATACAATATTATTAGTGTTTTGTCATGATTGAGTGTAGCAACTTGATCAACAGCATTTCACATATTTAATTGGTAAATTTTATTTGAAATAATGACTTCTACAATAACCAGTGATGAATTCATATCATTATAAAATGTTTCACAAGACGAATATTAAACATACTTAGATAATAAAACAATTTCAAGTAGCAACTCATGTAAGTTAGAGTGGTTTGCAAAAACCTGTAGAAATTTTTTTTAAATTTAAATTTATTAGGAAAATAGAATTTATTAGAAATTATTTAATAGCTGCAGTATTTAGTCCTTAGTTATGCTAATTCTATTTTCTTGATAAATTTTAACTTTAATAAATTTTATTGTTGCACTATTTTAATGTTTGCACTCTATAAAGATTAGCATAATAATATGCTCAGTGTCTGTAAAAGGTGAATACCAAAAAAATAAAAATTTTATATGAACAAAAAGTTGTCATCAAATTATTCATGTTTGTACCAACACAACTACTGCAGTGTCATTATATTTGTCAGTCTGTAATCTTACTTTTGGAAACACTGCTAAATTGCTAATTAAAGGATTACATTAAAAAGTAGTATGAGATTTAAGTGTTCATATTAACCAGTGCAACTTTGATTTTTTTTGTTTTTGTGCTGAATAGTTATAAATTTTGTTTTAAGTAGTTTTTTTCTACAATGACAAAATTAGATATTTTGTTCTGGTTCAGGTTCAGTGTTGAAACATTATAATAAACAAATAAACCCATTCCACAAAATATGTTTGTAAAACTGTTTTTCAAGTGTGCTTTGCTTTGTCTCGATCAGCTTGAATAGAGGTATCTGATTCAGCATCTAAGTCGCCTTGTCATAGGGCAGACAACGAGGACAGTTTCATTTTCAAGGACTTGATAAGCTGGACAAACTTGCCATGAATTCTTTGTAATGAAATGAAATCAGCTGGGCCTTCATCTTCAAAAAAATCTTGACACCAAACTTCTACTGGGGCCCCTAGTTTGTGTCTTCTTGGATGTGGTTGCAACCATTTCACTTCAGCTAATATAAACATATGAGACTGGCCATCTACTTGTAAATTTTGACGAATAAACTGCTGTACAACACCAGGTCGCATATCTGATCCAGTACTGTCAATCCTCCCATGTGGTCCACACCAAGCAGCTAGAATGTATGCAGATCTTTTATTTCTTGACTTGAAAGAACCATACAATTCACCAGCAACATTAACAGCTGAGACAATTTCACAATGGATTGTTACTGAGGAGGTATTGACATTATCCATAAAGGCTTGGTATGATTCTTTTAAGTGAGAAAGAGAGTTCAGTGAAATACTTTGTTTGTAAATAGGTGTTAGGCAATGAAGAAATGTTTCTTGATCTGTAGTAACTGACCAGAAGATTCCTTTTCGTGTTGGACCTATGGAAAGCAGGCTTTGCAGAATGACTGAACATGAAGAACTATTGCTGGTTGTAGCTTGGAGTGTTCCTGAAGTGGATGCAGTCATTTTTTGTAGAATAGGTCCAAAATAGTCATTAAATGCTGTGGGAGGTGAGAGGGCTCTCACATACTGTTCAGATAAGAACGTTCGCATTATCTGAATCTCTACTGATCTTTGACTGGTGGAATATTCTCCTAATATGCCATTAAATCTTTCAAAGCTGAAAAGCCAGAAAGAATACACAGGCCCGAAATCTAATATACACTCCAGAATATGCATATGTAAATGCATATTAGGAGTCACTTTGTCTGTTACATATAGCATTTCAAAGCCTTTACAAAAGTTCAACAGATGATTGGTGTGCACATTACACTACAAGCCAAGACAAAATGGCGCCATACTTCTAAATCTCTCTCTGGAAGGATATCCCATAATGCAAAAATGGAATAAATAATGGTCCATACTTTCCATTGGTCTGCAGTAAAACCTCCATAAGAATTTGCTATTTTCTTTGTCTACCCACATTTGAAGGGACTTCAAGTTTGTCAATCTTTTGCTGTATTGTTTCAAGGTTTTTTTTTCTATCAGAGGTGATGAGCTTTCTAGCCAAATGTTTCGCATTATGTGCTTTGCAGTGCCCGTGAAAAGATTATGCATCGGGTCGATGATGTGAAACTTGAAACAATCAAAATAAGGTAGCATCATAAGTTCAGTGTATCGTGTACCATACTGATGTTCCTTTAAGTTTTTATCTGTTTGTGATGTTTGTTCTAGTATATCCTCAGCTTGTTCACGGTGCTCTTCATTCGTTCTTGGCGGACAGGGCTCAAAACCTGAAAAATCCATTCTTTCTGACACATTGCCAGAAAAAAACTTTTTTACATTTGGAACATCCATGGCAGGATCCATGTCCAGTGAACCCACAGACCTTTCGTGCTGCAGGAATATCACATCCCACACACAACAATGCAGCACGAAATGTCAGAAGATTACCTTCAATCGTTATTTGTTTTACCCCTGTCTCTATACCATAATAGTTTTCCTTTCACATTCAAATGCTGATTTCCTTGAGAATACAGGAACAATAGTCATAATTAGTGAACAAAAGCAATAATTAATTCTGGTCTAGACACTGGGATAAAACGTCATGACGCTTCAGGCTTATTGAAAGAATTTTCAATCCAGTACAGGTCCAGTGCAACATTTTAAAAGTTTGAAAACCAACTAATTGTACTTTTTACATAAACCATGTATTTTAAAGCAAAAAAGTAAAAAAGTCAGTAATCTATGATACATATATCTCACAAATTATTGTACTTACGATTCATCTAAAGAAAATACTTCAAGAGGCCTCTTTCTCTTTGATGCTCTTGGAGTGGAAGAAAAAGGTACACTCCCCTCTTGCTCTTCAATTCTATTCGTTGTAACAACAGTAAATATACACATATCTTATTATTTTGTTGACGTAGTATTGTTTTACCTAACAAGGATTACAAATAAACTCACTAAAACAGTAAAGTATATTATAAACGATATTTTGTATTCTAGCCAAATAACAAAATTTTGTAATCATTTATTATTTTGTAAGCCAGGGAGTTTCATTTATTACGTAAATGTTATCCTGAACTGAAAAACTCAACTCAACCAATGCAAAATGCATTATTCTTAATAACAAATTATTTTTGATTGGATAATATTTATCAGAATCCAGTCGATTGGCGTGGTTCCAATAGAAATGCTATTATTTTAGAAACGATCACTTCTTTCGATAACTCGAAGAACTCTGACAAGTCATTCATTACTACACTGTCTATTACAAAGATAAAACTTACCTCTTTCGTTCTGGTGTGAGATGTAGAAGATACTCAGCGAACTCACTATTTGTAGAGTCACTAAAACCTGATGTCACCTTTCGATTCCTCCACAATTCGAACACTGACGATCTGAGTCGAATTTGGCAAACTCAATCTAGGACGTCCTATCTTCGGTTCACTGGTCAGAAAATATTTCCGATGAGTTCAAATGTTAAAATATGACGTTGAATTTGTTGAATGATAATTTTTCTTTCAAATGAGAGCACACAAACATAGTACCATCCATGGAGATGATCGATGAAAATGGATTTGTAATCGAATACTCAAATTAGGTAATTTCCATCATCACGAAAATGGCGGCGAAGCAGCCGAGGCGCGCAAAGCATCCCGGTCTACTAACTATATTTGGTTTGTGATTTTCCCATTGTATGAGCAGATATTTTACAAGTTACAAGTCTTACGAGTTAAGACTTTGCAATTTTTTGAGCTTTTAGATTTGCATATCAACAAAATAAAGATACAATATGGCAATATTAGCTTAAAACCAATTTTTAGACAGTGGAGGCTAATTTGGCTCAAATCCCACTTGACTACTGCATTGTTTTAAAATCATTTCTCTTTTTGACATTAAATTGAACATTGAATTGTTTTCTCATTTTTTTATTTGCTCAGTTTTTTTATGTTAAATTAGATTTTTGTTTGTTTGTTTGTTAGCTGTAATCTCTTTATCAGTGTTTTGCAGCTTATGTGTGTTTGTTTAGTATTTTGTTATCAGAGACTGTAATAGTTATATTTGATATTGATGAAAAAATGAAAAATGCTGCTTGTATTTGATAAGAGAGGCAGAGGAAATAACCCCAAATGGTCCAATATGTACATGGAAGTTTCATTAATTCTTCTTAAATGGTGGAATTTTATATGTAAATTTTGCATTCTGACACAAAGTGAATTTAGAGGTCTTCCAATTTTCATTGCATTTCACAAAGTCAATAATGTGTTCTAAGTCATTTTATTTGTTTGATTCTTCACAGGTAGAAATGGCAATTTTCTTGAAGACACACTGGGCATTTGTTCACTATTAAAAACCACAAACATACAAATTGATATCTTATTTTTATTTTTATTTTAATTGTATTATAAAGATATAAGAAATAACGATCTCTCAAAACAGGTTTCAAAAAATGTACAATCTTAACCGAATTTAAAATATTATTGAACATCAACATACAGCTGTTCTTAAAAAGGTTGTCTTGTTGAAATACTGATTTAGTAAATTGCAAAGTCATTTGCATATTTCATGATTTTTATTTTTTAAGAAATGATGAGTGAAAATTTACAAAATAACTTCTTCACATAATTATAATAACTATGTAACTATATAATATGTGCTGCTTTGTATTAAAAATAAAAAAATTAAAAAACTTGATATATCATATATCATATCAAGGACAGCATTTTACAGAGTAAAATGTGTTTACAATGGATGGGCACTATGTTTCAACATAGTTGTTGCTTTTCCAGGCTATTTATTTATCGACCGGTTGTTCATATCAGCCAGGCACTTGTAAATAATTTAAATTATAATCATAGATTTAATTATAATTTTTACTTTACTGATTTGTTCTAGCTGTATTTATTGTTGCAGACAATAAAGACTACAAATGTCATCCATATTTGCTGGTGTTCTGATAAGCAAAGGCTATCAAAGTGACATGGTGCATTAATTCATTTTTGTGCAGAAAGGAAGGGGGAGGGTGGTTAATAGCTGAAATAGGGGTAGGTGTTCAGGTCATATTTATGTAAAGCACTTAACATGCTGCAAAGGAAGCATTTTTGTTTGCCACAAAAACATATTAAATTATATAACATTGTGCTCGCACCAATTAAAATTATCCGAATAATTATATTGATTTTAGCCATATTGTTGGAGCTCCGCTATTAGGTTTACCTAATTTTTATATTAGATGAATTGTATAGTGCAGAATGTTGAGCATTATTGAACCAATTCACATTGAAATCACCAATAAATATTGCATACTAAGATGATAATGTTTCTAATTCTTGTTTTAAAGCTGTACACAATACGGTCTTGGATATCCTTGGAAGTTTGTAAATGATAGTGACATGGGGAAGAATCATAAATCTTGTTGCCGTTATTTCAATGTTATTATTAGGGACTTGAAGATTCGACGACTACGGACTACGACTACGGACGCGCTCCGAAAGTGGACTGGAACGAGACACATGTATTCGTCGTGCCTTGCAAGTTGCGTCGTAGTCGGCCTTGAGACGGTAAGTATTGATCAGAATTTGTGTAGTCACTAAAACACAATGGTTTTATAGCTAAAATTGTTCTTAAGTGTTTGTTTTATTAAGAGAAATCATATTTGCTATGCTTTAGCATAAATCCTGAGGTAATTTCGATATATTTCTGGCTGAATTAACGTCACATTTCATGATTTAGCAAAGTTCAGTGTAAAGTCTTATCAAAACCGAAGTCACAGCATGTTGAAGCTAACTTGTACTCGTGAAATTTCTTTACAGGAAAGCAAAATGGCCTTTTCATTTAATGGGTAAGTATTTTTTTTGTTCTATTAAATATGAAATATATACGTTTTATATATTGCTTTGTCTTTTTTCTGTACAGGTCCAAGATTCCGTCTGCAGCGATCGATCAACCCGTCGAGCAGGTAGCAGGCACACACAAAAATAACAAGTAAGCATAAAATATTCCATGTTCTTCACAATTATTTATGTTTATTGGGTGTAGTGTAAGTAAAGGTGAACTGCTGTCTGTCGAGCTAAAAGCACACCAGTACTTACTAGTTTTTTGTTTCGGGTTCTTATTAGACTACATGATCAATACTAAACAAATTGAAACTAGTGTTTAATAAGAAGAATAAGCTATATAGGCTGGTCATATATACATATTAGAATGCAAAAACTACTGACTAGTACAACACGAATAGCACAATTGTATGAAGGTATCTGCCACTCATTGTCTTTTGTTTTTGTTTGAATGATTGTTTACAGTACAAAGACTAAATGTGTGCAATAGTTGTCATTATTTAGTAGTAAATAATACTATTTAAACAAAAGAACACAATAGAATTAGCATTGAAAATGGCACTATTTAGTGGTATTTATGTAGCACACTTTTAGTGCATGCACTCTAGACGTACAATTTGTACCTTGAATAGCTGTTAAATAATTTTGTTTAATTTTAGTGGTTCCTTCAGATGGGATGATTCTAGAGATATACTTTTGCTGCGAGAGATACGAATGCAAGAACCCTATTTAGAAAGAGTGGGATCAAAGGAAGCAGGCATGAAGTGGACTTCAGTTGCCAGTACACTGAACACACATTTGACTTTCAAAGACTCAGCCAGAGATCAACGCTCAGTTAGAGATAGATTCACTAAACTTTTTAGTGAATTTAAAGCCAAGATTAGAGAAGAGGAAGGATCTTCTGGTACAAATCCCCCTGATCTTAGTGAGAAGGAAAAGCTTTTAGAAGAAATCAAAGAAACCATAGATTCAAATCAAAGTGACAAGCAAACCAAGTCTTCATCAGCTGAGAATGAAAGAACAAAAGCATTATCAATGAGAGAGAAAGCTATGACTACTTAGAGTAAAACCAAATTCAAAACCTTAGATGATGAAAGTGATTCAGATGAAGAATCATCAACAAATTCATCTGATGCAGATTCTAAAAGAAAGAGGAAGAAGAGAAAGCGGGGATCTTCTGATGCCCTTGAATATATCCAGAAAAAGTTCACCAGTGAATATGACTTAAAAAAACAGGAAATGGAAATGAGAAAGGAACAGTTTAAGTTAGAACAAGAAAAAGTGGAGATGGAAAAGAAAAGACAAGAGCAAATGCAAGATTTAGTCATACAACAACAAAGACAGATGGCAGCACAGCAACAACAACAGCAGCAGCAAATACAGCAGCAAATGGAGCTACAGAGTCAAGTCATTGCTTTATTGGCAAAATTGTCAAAATGACTGAAATTAACATTTTAGAATTTAATCAGTCATGTTGATTACAGTCATTGTGATATTCAGTTTGTTATAAATGTTCTATAATAGTGTGGAGTGGTTTTCATAAACCTTTGAAATAATTACTAACTTATTACAGTACAGTTCATACACATTCTATTGTTTTCTCTTTGTTATCATTGACTATTCTATAGAAAATAGTATTAATTGTTTCACAGGCTTGTGGAAATCACTCTATGTGTTTAACAAAGCAACTGAGCATTTCATATGTTCACATTTGAACATGGGTTTTATTCATAGCTAATGTTTAAACATTAGTTTGATATTTTGCTTGTTCATAAGCTTTGAGTTTTGTTGTACTGAGTTGTATGTTGTACACAGTTTTTTTTTTTCAGGAACTAAAAACAAAACTTACAAAAATTGTCATATTTTGTTTCACACTGAATATGTTTGAAAACAATCTGTACACTATACAAGTTGATATAGTAATATTGAACTGAGTGTTCTTCAAAATTCATTTGAAGTGTCTCTGTTGGGTTTATTGACTACAATGACATGCTGTCTGTTACTGTGTAATTAGCTTTTAATCAGCACTAAGTGATAAAGTAATAAACAATGTCATTCATATTAAAGCTGATGGTTTTCTTAATCTAATATCTATAATCTAATAATTTGATAAATCATGCAGAACATACTCTATCAAACAATAACTCTGATCAGCTAAATATAGATCACACAAAGTAGTTATCAAGTGTGGGTGGGTCCAGCTGGAAGTACTGTGATGTTTCATTTTTGTACATACATGTGAGAGCATTTCTCATGAGAGCACACACAATGTATTGCTTCCCAACAGCACTCATACCAATCTTTAGATTCTTCTTATAATCAATGAACTTGAAATAGTTAGAAACATCCCCAAAGAGCCATTCGACAGACACTCTTACATTGCTCATTGCAGTATTGAACTGTGTCATATCTTGTGTAAGTACAGGGTAGTCTGTCTGTCGAAAAGGACCCATCAGTTGAGGGTGAAGGGGGTATCCTAAATCACCATATACACATAGAATGTTACCTGCTTGATTGTATGCAAACATTTGAAGCGAGGTAAGTAGATCAGAGTCTTTTAACATGCCAGCATCGTGTCGACGACCTTCAAAGGGCCCACATAGATTTGCAATCAGCCCATTGGGGGTTGCTACTGATTGAAATTTTATGCTATGAACTCTCTTATGTCCATTGTAAACAATGCGCTGATTTTGGTTTGGACGTGCGATTTGACGAACAGTGCCGTCAATAAAGCCAAAACAATTGTTCAAAGGACTTCCCATTCTTGAAATTGCTTGTGTGTATTGCTCTAAAAATCGTGGAGAAAGAAAAGGTTGCTGCCAAGATGTAAGATGGTGACTATGGTTATCATAAACCCAATCCAGAACAACATTGCTAATCATACATAGCTCTGGCACTGGCCGGCCAAATCGGTAAATCATGTCGTAGTATCTACAAGGATAGGCTAATCGTTTGAGAAGTATGCAAAGTCCTTCGATTCCATTGCAAATTGTGCCTTGGGGACACTTAAATGTGTTTGGAACTTGGAGAACTCTAAATAAATAGGGAATGTCTTCCTTTTCCACTCGGAATTCTGTCTTACACTCGTGTGAATCGAGATCATCTAAACAAAATAGATCGTATTTCCAATAAGGATAAAGAGGGTTGGTAGACTGAAAATCTTTGTAGAGGATTAGGAAGTCTTCGTCACTTAAAAGACCATCAATCCAAGCGTAAATTAAATGTTCCCGTACATTTTGAAAAGACATTTCAGATGTTCGTGCTCTATTTACGTAGTACGTAAAATCTTAATTTGTTTTTACGCGCCACAGAACTGTGTACTCGACCCAATCCACAGTAGGTATGCTAGACCTCGTCCAACCGTAGTCGTAGTCCGTAGTCGTCGAATCTTAAAGTCCCTATTACTAGTCTACCTAACAGGTAGCAAAATGCTGGCTTAGGCAGAGCACAGAAAAGCCTCAAAATAATCAAAGAGAATACTAACAAAAAGTAGTTATTTTTAACAATCACTCAAGCGGAATACCCACAGGGACAGATTCATAATTTTGGAAAGGGGGGGAGTCACTAATAAAAAAATACTGATTATCAAAGACCCCTGATCCCCACGAACCCCCTTCAGGGAATGCTCAACAGTGGTTTTTTGAAAATACCCCACAATTAGGATACAAGACAACTTCAACAACATCAAAAACTCATTTTAATTTCCAAATTTTATTTTCAAAATATGAATTGTTTTTTTTTAAATCACTAATTAGTGAATAACTGTAAAAAAGCACAAACAAACAAAAACCATGACACTTGAAGAATAGTGTTGTAAAATTCATGGTATAATTATTTGATACCATTTTTGCATCAGCAAGCATGGACTTAATATTTGAACTTTCAGAATTGCCTGATTAAAGATATTCATACTTACAAATAATGAGAATCACCTGTAACGAATGGCTTTTACACAGCCAAAATATTAGGAACCTTCATCAATGCACGCACAAGAACCAAAATGTTTCCATGCTTGCATTGGCAAAGTGAATACGGTTCTTAAAATTGTCTTCTTATGTTTGCATCTGTGGTTTTTCAACTAGTGACAAACAGGCTTAAATAACAGAAACGTGTAATATGGTATAGCATGAAAAGCACTCTAATAAATGAACAGTAACAATTATAACCCAAGTTCTAATGCAAACTCTTGGTGGAGATTGATTAAATTTTTAAGAAAATATTCACCACTTTTACAATAACCATAATTGCTTCTGTATCGAGGGATAGATTTGAGTTGCAAATTAACACAAATGAAGTCAATGAGAATAATTTCCTAACAAAATCAGAAGGAATTATGGGTATGTGAAAATAGAGAATACTTAAAACACTGTAATAATGAACATGAGATAGCTTGCAACACAAGAAAACCAAATAATTAACTGTCATTGGAACTATTTCAACAATGTTTTTCTTGATATGATATACTATTGTGGAACTATTTCAACAATGTTTTTCTTGATGTTATATACTATTCTGCCTTGTGCTTCAAGGAACATTTCAATGATGTCATCATCTTCAAGTTGCTTGAAAGACTTTGAAGTAGGTGTGTTGTCTGTATACATATTATACAAAGCTTCAAGTTTGTCATCAAATAGAACCAATGAAAGTTTATCATCTTCTCCATTTTGAAACAAGGCTTTTGCATATATACGTTGAGAACAATTTTGCTTCTTTTGGGAGAGACCACAGTCAGCACAGGTTAAGAATTTCTTGTCGAATTCTTCCATCCTAGTTTTGCACGAGTTGCAGGATAAATATCTGGTGATGTGTTGCACGCCATAACATGGCAGGGCCACAGAAAAAAGCAGGGGATCTTCTTTAAGCTCCTCGGGATCTGGGCGGTCAATTTGTATTTCTACTTCCTTAACAATTGTTTGCTTGTTAAGGGTGAAATAGTTGACTTGATTGAATTGATTCACACGTGCTTTATATAGCTGATAAGATGCACCACTATTTATTCTTTGGGTGTCATCTTCCCATAGCACCAGGCGCAGGTTGCCAGTGTTGTCAGTGAACGAGGTTTCTTGCTTCCTCAATGTTTTACCTTTGGTAACAACTGTCTCAGTAGCTCCTTGAAAAGTGATTCTTCCTTCAATCTTGACTTGTTTCTTTGGTGGCATTTTTGTGGCATCTTCCACTGTGGTAAATGTGTTACTGGATCCAGCGCTGTTGGGCATGTGAATGTCAAATTTAACTTCACCTTCAGGAGGATCAGATAGTTTTGTGCGTTTGTTGAGATGTAGCTCATCTTCATCTGTGTATTTGTTCCTTTTTTTTTGGATAGTTGGCAATTTTTATTGGGGAAGCTGATTCAGCACGTGTCTTGAAGGTTTTGTGCTTTTCAGGGGAGAAACACACTGCTTTGAAGGAGTTTTCACTAGTTTGCAGTTGAAGATTAAAGTATAAATTGCTGTTGGCGCTTGTCTTTATGTCCGTTAAATCGTGTATGTATGCAATGATTGGTTTATCTGTAAAACAAAAAGAGAGAAATAAGGAAATTATCACTATTTGTAAGAAAATAATGGAAGGTTGAGAGCAAATTTCAAAATTAACATTGGATACAGTTTTAGTTGTAGGAATAACAATTTTGAGACTTTGTGATTGCTTGGTTTGATTGTGTTGGTTGCAAATGACAAATCATAAGAGAATCTTTAATATAGTTTTAAAGTATGATTTGGCAAAATAACTTTGTGTGGGATGGGGTGTGGTGTATGGATACCTTGCTTACCTTTTGGGCACTTTTCATCTTTGGATGATGAAGCTGTAAAAATGCAAGGAGAAAAACAATAACTGAATTGCAATTATACAAAGTTTGTTAAAAAGAGTTGCATTCAGGACTTCCCTTGTCCCACAGGGGACTTCAAATTAACTTACAAACACAGTTATCAAGAAATGATAACTAGTCTTGTCAGTGTGGTAGTAAATGTAGTATAACACAGCTGTTCATATTATATAATAAATAGTAATTAAACAGTGCAATGATAATTTATGGCAGTGTTATTTGCCAGTTTAAGTAGCCTTTTTTCTTCTGCTATTCTGTATTTTATGTTTGGAGAACTATTTATGTTTTTCAGTCTCTCAAAGGGCATAGGTTCAATTATAAGAGAGGAAAGATTGCGTACTCTACTAATAGCTACATACGAGACTCCCAATGTAGTTTCTCTTTTGCCTATATCAACCCATGATTTTTGTAGTGTAAGCCCCTGACTCTTGTGGATTGTTAATGCCCAGGCAAGTCTCAAAGGTAGTTGTTGTCTTTCATGAATCATACTAGCTATTTCAGTTATGGGACAAATGGGAACACAAGATGGAAAGTTTTCAAGCGATGGGCCTACATAGTTTTCAAATTTTACAACAACTGCTATGGGGAGGTCAGGTGGACTGTGATCTGGGTGATATATAATATCTGCTACTGTTCCCTTGGCACCATTGCACAAACCAACTGAAGTCCATAAGTTCATTGTAAGCATTACTACAGCTCCTTTTGCTAGAAGTAATATGGGTTCTAAACCAAAAAGATCTTGAGGGCTTATTTTTTCTGCTGCCTTAGAAGAGTGCATTGCTCTGATAGTTGCAACTGAAGAGCCGAGTTCTGTCAACTTGGTGTAATTGTAATTGGCAACTTCTTCATTGCTATATCATTAAAATGGTGGAGGTTGGATACAGAAGATGGTTGTCTTGTTAAAAGAAGTCTCCAATCGGCTTCGTCTATAGAACCATTGCGAAGGTGACATAAAACATCTCTGAAGGTTGCTTGCTCGGGATTTGAACCATGAACTCTTTGATTGACAGTCAAGAGCACAACATTGGTAAACATATGATATGCAAAATAGCCTTGTTCACCTATTGAGTTGGATGGATGAGAATGATATAGTGCTTTATCTCCAACTGGTGGCAATTGACCTGGATCCCCTATTAATATGATTGATTTCCCACCAAATAGTTGCTCATTTTTACCTGTAGCTTGTCGGCAACGCCTGTCAATCCACCCAAATGTTACTTGACCGAGCATAGAATATTCGTCTATCAGAATGTATTCTATATTGGCTAGTTTAGTTTGTAGGTTTACAAGAGATTGACCAGACAAATCCTTGTGTGATGCTATTGGAAGGTGCAATAAAGAATGAATTGTAATTCCACCAATATTGTATGATGCTTTACCAGTTGTTGCTGTAACAACACAACTGTTTGTGAGAAGGCTTTGGATAGCATTAATTAAATAACTTTTACCAGTTCCTGCAAAACCATTGATGATTAGCAAGAGAGCCTCCTTGATATTGTCATTATTTGCATGATTCATGACAATGTTATATGCCAGTCTTTGTCTATTGCTAAAACTTCCTATGTCCACTGGTTCAACATGTGTTGTAAGGGAAGTGGATTGCTCGTCTTTCTGTGTTTTTATCCAGTATGGCATTTCTTCTATTTGTTGTTGTGAATATTTGCAACTATCTGAATGCCAGTCATGTGTATTGGATAAAACATTTGAACTAAAGTTAGTTTTGGAATTGTGATAGTCTGAAAGAATCATCCATTCATCCTGATCCACGTCAACATCCTGTTGGTTATTAGAATCATCTGATTCAGTTAAATTGTGCAATGCACTTTGCAATTTATCAATCCAATTTGGTATATTATTTCTGGCATATGAAGTTTCTAAGAATTTGTGCCATTCACTTATGTATGTGGCATTATCATCATCAGTGTTGCAAACTTTGTATGGATTATCTGTCCATGGCTTGTATTTTAAAAGTTGATATTTACAGAACTCAGCATAATTCTTTCCTTTTGAATTGGCAGAATAAGTGGGAAATGTCCTTACAACGATATTGTTAGAATGTTCCGTAAGCTTCCCTTTTACAACCTTGTATTTTGTGGCAAATTGTAAAAAATTCATTTCCATAATATTGGGATGGGAAGATACAAATCGCATACGATTGGCATAAGTGTCTAGTAATGATTCTGTAGTGCAAACAGTTTGGTTGTTGACATGGGGGTTCACCTTTCTAGATCCATTTAAATTTACTGGCAAAACATTAAATGAAGTACTATACAATTTCAAAGAAAGAAGCAAGTGCATAGTTTCTTGAGCACTAAAGTCTCGATTTCCAAGAGATTTCATCATAATATTTTTTATGGCTTTATGAGGATTTGTGCATTCATCTACTGATTTTATAACAGAAGTAAAAGCAGATGTTAACATTGGTGATTTTGGTTCACCTTTGGCAGCATACTTAGTGAGGTATTCCACACAAGCATACTGATCAATGATAACCTGAATGTCACAGTTTGCTCTCCATCCTTGAACTTCAATAGGCTGATGGTTTGTAAGCCTCGAATCATTTCTTTTTGTGACTATTTTAGCTCTATATTTAGTTGTTTGATCTTTTGAGTGAACAGGTTCAAAATCAATTCTTGTTTTGTCATAAAGATCAAAGGGGTATTTAAAACGACACTGTAATTCAGAATTGCCTTCTTTTTTTTCAAACAGTAGTTAGTACTGCAACGTGTGTGGCGTTGAACAGTATTGAGTAGATCTACATAATCAGTTGCAAGTTGAGAGTTAGGAATATCTTTAAATTTCTTTTTGCAAGGATGAATGTCAGGTTTAATCCACATTTCATTATTTGGAGGTTGAGGATTGTTTGTACAGAGTAATGAATCTACATACTGACAAATTGTTGCTGAAGCTTTTCTACCTTCTTCAATGAGTCTTAATATAGTTTTATTGTCAGCATTTTCTTGAAGCTTCTCTGCTAAAAAGCCTTTTAGGGCAATCTGTGAGAGGTTACATAAACCAGGATCAGTTTTCAACTTAGCTGTACCATGACAATGTATACTCCCTCTGGCTTGATATTCATACCTATACCAGTGCCATTCAGCTTTTAGAATATCATAAAGCCAATACTTAATAAAGCTTTCTACACGTTTTGTAAAAAACCAGTCAACAATGTGTGGATTATTGATAACATTTTGCCTCCGTCTTTCATTTGTCAATTGTTCTGGTGAATTACTCAATAGGGAATGAAGTTCAGGCCAATGCATGTCTGCTGCTGAGAAAGTAAAAAATATTGTTGGGACACCCTTGCTATCTATGATTGCTTTCAAATCTTCTTTGACTTTATGCCAGTATGCAGCACTACCTGTGATATTACCTATGTATCGTGAAAGTTTTGACATAAAAGATACTGAAGTATTGTTATTTGCCATGTCACGCAACTCTTCAATGGTTAAATGGGACTCTCCAGGATTTTGTTTGAGAAAAATGCTATTTTGCTGTAGAGTTCGCCTCCTCTGAATCATGTTTAAAGCCCAGTAAGAAAACCTAGGGTGAGATGCAAATCTATATATCCAATTGCTCTCAATCTTTTCTGCAAACTTAACAAGATGCTGTACTCTAAAACAGAAGGGAACATCTCTTAACAGACAAGGATTGGTAGGATCACCTTTACCATCAGGAAATAGTGTTGGAAATGCCATTGTAGCTAGAAAAGGTGTTGTGTACTCATTTACAGGAACACTATCAACTGAAGGCCAATCAACTCTTGAGGAATTTATTTCAGTTTGTATTGCATCTAGTTCGACTTGATTATTGTTTCTTTGAGGAAGAAAACTGTTTGTGTCGGTATTGTTATCATAAACAACATCTTCGTCATCCAAGTCTTTGTGATCAGTTGATGTATGCTCACTATCATTTGTGTCAAGTTTATCTGTATCGATTGTTTGCAACTGTGATGGGATACCATTTACTGGCAAAGTATCTAGCATGTTTAAATCAATTTGGATATCTTGATATTGAGGATTATTGCCAATTAACCATTGCAAAGCATCTGAAACCTTAGCCCTCCTTACAATTACATCTTTAAATGTGTTTTGTTCACCTTTCATTCTGACAACAATCAGTGGTAAATCTTTGGGGCACCGTGGCAAAGAATTGGCAATATCTGTAACATTTTGTGGCAAATTGATACAGTGACCAGAATAACCTCTCTGACCACCTGGTTTAACATAAACTCTCATAATTGGAAGAACACGAGCAATTAACATTTCCTCAATTTGAGTTAACCCCTGAAGTTCAATAGGAACTTTAGAAGGAATCATGAAATTGTGTACAGAAAACTTTTTAGGATTTTCTTTGTCCCTAGCACACCTACTACAAATGAAAGAGGATGGTGATTTTGTTTTTGTTTTTAAAGGCCATGCTTCAAAACACACAGTGCACTGAGTAATATGAAAGTTCATGGAATCATGAAATTGTGCCATTTTTTTATGTGTTTCAATATTAGATAAGTCTGGAATTGTTGTTTTAATTTCATCTTGCTTAGGAATGCTTTTAGGGATACACTTCTTCTCAAGTTTGACATCAACTTTTATTTTATTTTTTTTTTTAATATTGAGCTTTTTTTTCAGCATTGTCATCAAGTTTACGTTTGAAGTAATTTGATTGTGAAATTGATGGGATCTGCTTTCCAACATCAAGCACTACATTGTAATGAACACTATTCTCATGTTCAATATAAATTGCACACTTGTTTTCAGGTATCAACCCATTGAGCATTTTTCTTGAGAAATTGTGCCATCTAAATGCATTGGATACATTGGAATATACAAATATATCTGTGCTTAGCAATGATGCAGCTGCAAATATTTCAATATCAGTACCCCAAGTTCCATCCTCACTCATCTTTGTTGTTTTTAAGTAGTTGTCTAGAGAACAATTCATGTGTGGTTTTAAATAGCATTCTATTTCTTTCATGTGTTCTATGATTTTGGTTCTTATATTGATATGATATCTTTGAGAGCCAGTGATTACATATGACAAAGCACGAAACAAACAATTGCCATCTCCGTTTATTTTGAAATTGACTGATGGTGCAGTTAGATTTTTCTTTTTCATAGTCTTATGTTGGTATAGCAATGGAAGGTTAACTTTTTCACACAAAAATGATTGTGAAGGCTTATCAACAGGAAAGAAAACCTGAGCAATTGTACTTTGTGGACAACTAATATATACCTCATCTTTATCATTGTTAACAAAATGTGAATTCTTAACTAGACCAATTGAAGTTTGACTGTCAACATCAAGCACTACATTGTAATGAACTCTATTCTCATGTTCAATATAAATTGCACACTTGTTTTCAGGTATCAACCCATTGAGCATTTTTCTTGAGAAATTGTGCCATCTAAATGCATTGGATACATTGGAATATACAAATATATCTGTGCTTAGCAATGATGCAGCTGCAAATATTTCAATATCAGTACCCCAAGTTCCATCCTCACTCATCTTTGTTGTTTTTAAGTAGTTGTCCAGAGAACAATTCATGTGTGGTTTTAAATAGCATTCTATTTCTTTCATGTGTTCTATGATTTTGGTTCTTATATTGTTATGATATCTTTGAGAGCCAGTGATTACATATGACAAAGCACGAAACAAACAATTGCCATCTCCTTGTATGTTATACTTTACTAGAGGTGAAGTTAATTTCTTTCTTTCTATAGTCTTATGTTTATATAGCATCGGCAGATCAACTCTTTTACACAAAAATGACCGAGATGACTCATTTAATGGAATGAATAATTCCACTAAATCAGCTTGATTGGAAGACATTATGAATTGCTTGCTATTGTTATACTCACAGTTTTGTTGACCAAAACGATTTGTTATATCTAAAAAAAGATGATAATATAATAATCAATATATGTTACATCTGTTAACTTTCAACTGATATAAAACCAATAAAACAACTGCATAAAACATAAAGGCATGAATATCACATACCATTCAACAAGGCATGTATAAAACACACCACACAATTAAGAGGCCTGAATCACAAACCATTATTAAAGGTTTGCAAAAACATACCAATAAGTAAGATATAACAAATCTATGCTAAACTAGCCAGGTGTAAAAGACCAAAAAATTACCGAAAATGTAAGCCTACACATTGAAGAATAATATTTTTTGTGTGCGTGTGTTTTTCAAAAACATATGATGGAATAAATCACAAATAAGAAAAATTTTTAATAATAAAAAAAATAGGAATATCAAAACAAAAGAGTATCGGCTTTAAAACTAACCTTGTCTGACTGACTTGTTTGACTTGTCTTTAAATCTAAAAAAAGAACGAAGTCAATGGTTACACCCATTAAATGCATAAAGAAGTGAACAACTGCATATATCTAAGTTCAATTAGTTCAATTATATTGTAATGATTACCGTCTACAAGGAGCGACACAGCTATGAAACGAAAACGACTACCGTACACGGCCGGGATGAACGACAACAAACTGTTATCAATAAAAATCTTAGAATATCTAAGCCATCTTTAAACAAAATCATGCTTTCGTTTTTGTACCATTATCATGTGAGATATTATTTTACTTTTTGAGCAATATTTTCAAAAAGATTAAGGAAAATAAAATAAATCTATAAAATATCAAATCAAACAGTCGCACTTGAACTACGACGTAGAAATTAAGACATATTTCAGTTATAACAGAAAACATTCCTAATATAATCATTTACATTTACTCCAAATGATTACTTTTCGAACTCATTGCACAATAATCGCCGAAAAAAAGATTACAAATTGCACATAAAAAGGCACAAAGTTCCACTCACCTTCAGCACTGAGAAACCAAGCACGTGGGACAAGATGACGGCTTTGGTGTCGCATAACAACAAACATACCACGAGGCGCGCAAGGGACGTAGGTAAACAAATTTGCGGTGCATTATGGGGTAAAATCGAAATTTTAACTCCCTTTACAGATTAGGGTTGCTGCCTTGCTCGCTCGCTTCAGGCTCGCTCGCTGCGGCAGCAATTATGTTTTTGTGGATATCCAAGATAGTATAGATAGATTTGTTCCTGATAAAGCATTATGGGCTATAATGTTAAAGTCATGAATAAGTGAGGATCAGCTCTTGGATAATTATTGCTATTGGAACTAATTATTCTTTATTTGAAATTTGTAAGGTCTTCTTCCGTTTGATAACCTTCTCTTAACCTATTAAGCATTTCTGCAAATGCTTTGCTTTCTCTCTGTCTCTTTATTTGTTTAAGCTCAAACATTTGGAATAATTCTATCCATAAATTTGGGGCAAGAATTCCAAATTCAAAATTATCCATGTCTTTAAAAATGTATCCATACATCACTGGTTGTAGTTGGAATATATCACCAATAGCAATAATGCTAACCCCACCAAATGGTAGTGGACTACCTTTGATGTCTTTGAGTCTATTATTGATTTGCACATTAAACATGGCATTTCCTACCATTGATATTTCATCCACAAAAATTAGTTTGACCCCACCAATTTGCCATCTAAGTGTATTTAATCTACCTGAATCAAGTTTTTTTATATTTTTGTAAAGACTGACATGCTGGTATAGCTAGTGCACTGTGTATACTGTGTATGTATACAGTGCACTACCTCATTGTCAAAGGCTCAGTATTCATATCAACTGATGGTATTCCTAAGTCATCTGATAAATTATAGGTTTCATTGAAATCAGGGTGTAAATCCCGATTACCCTCAGCTTGATCTTCTTGTTCAATGCTCTGAGTACTTGGAGCTATACAATCATATCTTTCTTCAATCCTGCTGATTTCCAATTGCATTTCATTGAAATCTTCTGAGCATACAGCGTATTGTTCCATGTGTTCATTAATTTGATTTTGAAGGAGGATAAACCTCTGTTGATAAGAAGAGCAATTGCTAAGCAGATCAATTTGTTCATTGCACCAGGAGGTAAATAACATTAACAATTCTCTATAGTGCTTCTCTGCATCAGATTCTTTGTTAAACCATACACATCTAATTATCCTAGCTTTAGTTCTTTTCCTAGTCTTTTCTGCATTATTGGTTTTCAATTCACATTCATCATCATTTTGATTATCGTCAACAAAAGATTCAAGAGGCAGTCCATCAAAATCTAAATCTTCTGTTTTCTTGATGTAACATTTTCTTGTATGATCATACCAAGCAGCCCAATCTGCTTATGTTATATTTTCTAATTTAACTGGACGCTTACAGTATCGTTTTATCAACCCACTAGTATAGATTTCTTCATCTTCATCATCCATTTCTTTGATGTCATTAATATGCTTTAAAAGTTCAAATCTCTCATCAGGAGGTGACGTATTTATAAATATAATTTGTCTAGATGCTTTTCGGAAAGGTAATTCCAAGGTTATATAAACTGCTTCTTGAGCACTAATCTCAACATTATTGACAAATTTACTGCCAATGTCTCTAACCTGTTGTTTAATGTTCAGATTTCCCTCTCTTGCTTCAGTGCAAGCTTGTCGTAGCAGTTCACTCATACCTGTTTGACCTTTTGATATATAATTCACTATACATACAGCACAACCATAGACATCCAATACAAACTGTCTATCCATATTTGCTCCCCATGCCTTAAGACAAGCAGGGTTATAATTGTTAACACGTAACTCATTTGGATTTCTTTTCAGAAACACAGTTGGTGTATTCAGTGATGATCTTATTGCATTAAGATAGCATTCTTCAGTAACATCTAGATTGAATAATAACTGATCAAAAGATATATCTTCCCCTTCTATCATATCATCTAGGCATTTCTTTATTGTTTTCCAGTTGTTCTTGTGATTTTTTACTTCACTATCAGGTGTATCATTATCTAATGGATAAAGTATCATAGTTTTTCTCAATGGAGGTTGTTGATAATTGAATGTGCATTGACTGTTTGTATTCTTACGACAAGTATGGGAATGTCTATGTATTTGTCTACCATTCACTAGATCTTGTAATTGTGCATCATTTACTGGCTTTTGATATTGTCAACAAATGCTGTAACTTGTTCATCACTATCAACTTCAAAGTCAGGTGCCCCATCAAGCCATATTAACATGTGAATATGAGGAGATCCTCTTTGTTGGTATTCCACACGATAGAACCAATCAGACATTTTACCTAATGGTTTAGCAGAACTTAAGAGAAAGTTGGTCAGAAATTGATTTACTTGAAAATCAAAGTGTCTGGCACATGTAACAGGGTCATTTTGTATTAATCGACATCTGTCTTCCCAGTTGAGATTTTCTAAATATTCATCAGAATGTAGCTTATTAAATCTGTGACAAGCAACAACATTTATAAGGTGTGGATATCACTATACACATGCTGTGTTACACGAGGGGTACACTTGGATTTAGTAACAAGTCTAACGACGGAAGCCTTTCTACACAATTTCAGAAGATTTACAGCCAGAAGAGGACTCCCGAAGTTGGTAATATCAGACAACGCAAAGACATTCAAGTCAGCATCAAAGAGATTGAGCAGACTGCTAGATATTCCAGAAGTTCAGAACCATCTTCTACAGCACAACGTCAAATGGTCATTTATCTTGGAGAAAGCACCCTGGTGGGGAGGTTTCTACGAGCGTATGATAAAGTCAATGAAGAGATGTATGAAGAAGACACTAGGGAATGCTTGTGTCACCTATGAAGAATTATCAACAGTACTAACTGAAGTCGAAGCAGTACTAAACTCAAGACCATTACCATATGTATCATGTGATGACATCGAAGAACCACTGACGCCATCCCACCTGATCTATGGATGAAGAATATTGTCTCTACCCTCTGAAGGTAGTATGAAGAAGAATGAAAGTTACTCAAGTACCCAGCAAGACTTGATCAAGAGAGCAAAACACACCCAACAGATTAAAGGTCATTTTTGGAAACGGTGGTCTAAGGAATACTTACTAGAATTGAGGAACACTCATCGCCAGTCATCAAGAAAATCAAAAAAGGAAACAACGAACATTTCTGAAGGTGATGTAGTTATTATTCATGATGACAATTGAGCTAGATCACTTTGGAAATTGGGTAAAGTTCAAAGTACCATTACAGGAAGAGATGGACAGATAAGAGGAAGACACAAGGAAATGTACTTACAAGACCAGTACAGAAACTGTTCCCATTAGAATTAAATGTAACAGATGAACTCAAACTGACAAAATGAACTATATATCATGATTTATTATGAATTATAATGAACAATTAATGGACACTGAATTATTAATGAAACGTTAGTGAACATTTATACCACAAGCACAAGAGTAAAAAAAACTCATGAACTTGAAACTGAGACATTTAAGAATCTAAGAGAAAATTGTTTTTTTTTTTGTTATTCACTTTTGGCGGGGGAGGATGTAAGAGAATGTTAATTTATTTCATTGTATTGTATTGTACTCTGTGATGCGTAAACCCCACTAGATAGTCTCGTGATAAATGCCTATATAATATGTTAAGTACAATTCATTTATTCAGTCTAAAATAAAACCATGATGAGATAGGACGTACGACGTGATTACTCGCAGATACCTGGAACACTGAACAACATTTCTAACAAAGACCTGTCCAAGCCTTGCCACCGAGTACATTTGTAAAGGAAGACATTTACAGTAGAAAGAGATGGAGACAGTCACAAATCCTAGCTAATCACTTTTGGTCGCGTTGGTTGAAAGAGTACATCCCTGCATTGCAAGAACGGTAGAAATGGCAAAGACCTAGACGGAATGCTGAAATCGGAGATCTAGTTCTCTTAGTTGATGAGAATTCACATAGAGGACAATGGCCTCTAGGCCGCATCGTCAGTGTCAGGGAAGGGACGGACGAGTAAGAGTAGTAGAAGTCAAGTCAAGATCCTCCACAAGACCAATACAGAAACTATGTTTGTTGGAAGAGGCACAAAAAATGAAGGACTAGCTTGCGCTAATGACCTATGCATAAAAATAGTAAACATTGTTTAAATTGAACAATAACTGTTGAAATTAATAGATGTACATGTATTTGTAAATAGGCGTTTAGGTGATGCTTCACCCTCAGTTTCGCATGGGGTGGGGTGTAGCGGCCCATTTGCAGTTGTCAATCATATTACATTGCACTTGTAACCACGTGATTGGTTTTCACGCCAGTCGGCATCGTTGTAACGAAGAATAACAGAGATATATAAAGTATTGTTGTGTTTGTTGCTCGATTTTAATTGGTATATAGCTCTAGTTTTGAACTGTCTAATCAAGTCGACTACCCCTTTTAACAGAGATATACCTCAAATATATTTATTTTCTATAAATAATTGATTAAATATATTTGAGATACTAATTGGATATATTTTTATATATCTCATTTTCGTAAGGGAATGGCTCACCCTTTTTTTCTTCAGTAAAACAAATAATAAATAGCAAAGTATAAGATTGAGTTTATGATAAACCTGAATTTCTAAGGAATCTAATTTACAACTTATAGATTTTCAGTGCAGCCTTATTAACTTTTTGTTTGAGTAAAACAACTTTTTAGAAAGTATGTCCTTTTGAATTGATGTCAAACTTAAAAGAAGTAGAGACAATTATTCCTACTAGTATCAAAATATCATTAACAGAATTTACCCAGTTCTTAAAAGCAACATCATCAACTGTAATGCTGTCCTAAGAAAATCCACTCTTTGGATCGATTTGTTGCCACCCATTCCACTGTATCTGGAGGTTTATAATTGTACACACTTACAGTAGTCTCCACTTGGCGAATGATACAATTTCTCATATAACTAGGAAGATTTCCTGGTCTCTTGTCCTTGAGCTTTTCATCTATTGCTCTTTCAAATTGATTGGGTAAGCGGAAGTCCTGGGAGGTCTTTTGGGAGGTCCTTTGCCACACTGTTATATATAATTGTAGCAGACGTGTTATCCACAGATCTTTTAGAGCACGTACTAGTACTATCAGACTATATTTCTTCGTTAATGCAGCAACTCTCTTTTTGGTTTGCTGTGTAAATGGTTGAGAATTCAATGTCAAATCTTCACTTGCCAGTGATGGTTCTGATAACAAATCTGAAATTATGGATGCTGCTGACTGAGAGGCAATTGGGATTGCACTTATGTCAATTATGCTCTTTGAATATGTCTTCTCAGCATTGTCAAGTAAATTAATATATACAAACAGATTTTACACATAGACTGAAAACAACTCCTTTCAGTTACTGTAAAGCACATTATAATAATAATAATTATAATAATTATTACTGACCAGTGTGCACAATCAAACAGACAAATATTAACTTAAAGATTTTTGCAGATAATCTCCAAAAAACTTACAAGTTTGCGTAGGAAACCAATTATGTTAACTTTCACAGGAATGCTTGCAGTTACGAATTATTTATTGACATCATCTCTTTCTAATATTGCTAGAGTGTTTCCATCAATATTATTATCTGTAATCATAAAAGTAACTTCATTATCAACATTTTACGCTTAATAATGGATACAAAACCCACTGAAATAAGTGCAAAAAAAGGCAAAAACATTTTTCCATGTAGTCTGTTGTTCTGGTGTTGTTAATTGCTACAAATGAATGTTCACATGAACTGTTATAAATGTGTTAACTAATAAATTAATTATGTCAATTCACAGTTGAAAAGGAGAGGAACTGGAAACAAACGGAAAATTGTAGAGGTTAAAAGAGCATTTTACTATGTGCTAATTTTAAAAAAGCCTTATCAAAGCTGTTTTCAAAGAGTAATGCATTAGAGATAATGCTTAACAATAATGGTCACAGTGTGGATAACAAGTTAAGATGTTTTAGTGATGGATTCCTACGTAAAAATCACCCCATTTTTTCAACGAATATATAAGCTTTGCAGATGGTGCTATATTATGACGAGATACAACTTTGCAATGCAGTTGCCAATCTAGTAAAAACGCACACGTTTTATATATATTTTTCATTAATCTGAACCTACCACTACAATACAGAACAAAATTGGAAGATGGCAATTTGGTTGCTATTGCACGGTCTGTTGATGTTAAAGAATATGGATTTGATGCTATCCCTCAACCATTTTTGCAAGACATCCAACAATTGTCGACCCACGATGGTTACCAGTTTAAATTAGATGATGCAAGGAAGGTTACTTTGCAAGGAGCGCTTGCTGTGTATATTGCTGATACTCCTGCAAGCCATGAAGCTGCAGGTTTGCAACTGTTGGGTTGTCTTTTAAAACGTGCAGACATTGCCACGCAACCTTTGAAACAATGCAGACTGGTTTTTCTGAAGAATGTTTTGACTCAAGAAACCTTTATGAACATTTGCAATATCTTGATGAAACAACATTTTAGCATGGTTTGTGGCATCAACAGACCCAGCATACTTCTAAAATTTCCTCATTTTGACATTTGCCAACAGATGCCACAGGACATAATGCATGTTCTCTTAGAAGGTATTATCCCTTACACACTTCACTTTATAACAATTGAAAAGTTATTTTCTGTTGGTGATCTGAATGAATAAAAATTGTGGATTTCAATATTCATATTTTAATAATTTTTTTTGGTGTATGAGGATGGAATCAAAGCACAGTTATTTTAAGTCATTAAGTGGGATTGTTGGTCACAAAAAATGTACCATTTTCTTTGGCCAAGAGACACTAATAGTTGGTTATGGAGAGCCATTTGTGCCAAAAATACAATTGTTACTGCTAAATTTCCAATCGCTTTCAAATGTGCTTTCAGTACTTTGCAAACATGGCATCGGACATGAGAGATATTCTTGAATCCCTAGGATTTAATGATGATGTTATAACAAAGTTTTCAAGTGAGGATATAACGCCAGAAGTGGTTTTAACATTGAATGACGCACAACTGGTGGAGATGGGCATCATCACTTTGGTTAAACGCCAGTTGCTTCGCTCCATGTGTAGCAACAACACCTGATCCGGAAAGTAACTTTTAAAACTTTTAATATAACCTGGGTACAATTGACCTGTTTTAAAAATTATTTCTTTTATCAAATCATCACAGTTCGATATAAATATAACAACTTTTTCGAAGTTTAGGACTGTTATGTTACTCTTCCAGAGAAAAATAATGCTGCAGCTCACTAAAGAAGAGGTGTATTTGCGTAAAGTAAATTGTACACCGTAAAAATCAAGAAATAAATTACTGACGTTTCGGGTGTTAGTCCTTCGTCATTTTATCTCAACTTTTTCATTAGCAACACAGACGCAGCTCACACTAGTTTCACCGCTAGATACCTATTAACTCAATCTTTTATATAAGCTGAACCGTACCTCAAGTTGGTCACTAAACTCAAATGAACAACCTACTACGCTTAACGCAGCGGGTTTCTCGCTTAACCAATTAAAGCAAAGAATGAAATAATAGGGCTGTCAAATATTGACCTTTAGAATCGGGTAGCTTTGCGTCCAATCCGAAAATCCAATTTCACATTATCCAAAATCAAGAATCTATAACAATCCATTTTCATTTTTACGTTTCGAAAAACAGAATTGTTGATAATCTTAGTTTGCTTATTCGATTAAACCAGTGAACAAAACCATATCCTAAACTTTGATGACCGATTTCTGATTCCTGTTTCCTAAAAGTTGATTGTCCAAATTCTGATTTCCACTCTTTTACGACTTGATATGGCCGCCAAGGGTAGGTAGAGTAACTATTTGACACTTCCGGTAAAATCATCAACGAACCATTCCGCCACAAAATATTGTTTGACTTCCGGTTCCGGGCTCATACCTTCCCCCCTCGTATTTCCACGAGAAACCCAAACTGAATTATATCGTAAAAAAGCAAATGCTTTGAGTTTTACTTACATACACGATAAATAAAATAAAAATATCTGGAAATATAATTTTATTAAAGAAATTATGGTCATTCACTGTTATTTGCTGAATGATTCTTCATCTTCTAATGCATGCGCATGCATAATTGTAATTTGATCCCATCTGATTGGCTTCGCATAACCTAGCACGCATTTATTGAATCACTTGAAGGTGCATTCTAGCTGGAAAATGTATTCTAAGATGGAGAACTGTGACTTGAAGTATGGAGAAGAAACACTCTTTTCTACTAAAAATGTCACTGTTGGAGCAATTAGAGCGTTATTTGGAGGTCTTTCCCAGCAGCAATGCGTTATCTGGTTGAGAGCCGTATCGGGAACAAATGTGTTTCCAAACGAAAATGACATTTTCCCAGAGCTAGAACTTTGCGAACTCTATCGAGTCGAAGTTGGTTCTGTGAAGAACTCTTCTAAAAGACCATCAAGGAATTCATCAAATACCAATGAATCTGGCGGGTCAGATGAAGAGTTTGAAAAAAGTGCGTACCGACAAGCTTCCAAAAAGGTGAAGGCATACAAAGGCAAAGGGAAGGGACCGAGAGCAGTTCAAGAAAGGGCAACTCGGGTCCGTCCAATAGTGTTAGCCCCACTTCCGCCTCATGGTAATTCAAAATTACTGTTGGAGTGTGGAAGGATAAAAAAATGAACACAACCAAGAACGCCTTATTAGATGTAATGATCTCTCCACTTGCTCAAGCGTTAAAGTAGAGCTCGGACATGAGTTGATGACATCACCATCAAACATCAAGCTTTATGATAGTGATTTCTTAGAAGTCATAGATTCTAATGGACGTGTAGGTAAGATATAATTTTAAATGTTCTATTTTGTTTCAATGGGAAAAAAAATAAAATTCCTATACATATTATCTTCACGTATCTGTTAACATGATGATCTGTCATAGTCACTGACGCGTTAAAATGTTGTCGGAAATATCGATAATTTGTCTTAAGAATCTCTTTATTTTGGCCTGCATAAAGTCAACATAGTTTTATACTATTTTAATGTTTCTTTCGCTACATTTACTTAATGAAATTATACGTATTTTAGTTTGATTACATGCTTTCTTTCGGAACAAAGTTTGCGGCGTGAGAACGCTCGTCTATGAAACATGCAGTGTGTGATTGTAATTTATCTTATCTCGGCTTCGCATCTGAAACCATGCTTTTTTATTTGTTTTACTAGGACAGGCCAGCATGAACCGACATGTATCTATGTACAATATTGGCACAAATAAACAGCCAGAAAAAAAATATTGATATATCATATGCTACAATGATAAGAAACAATGAATGTTTTCTAAATTACCATGGTTAATGAATGACTTCTTTTCATAGGGAAGTACTGGTCAGGAACGCGAAAGATGCTTATGTGAAGGGCCTCCGAAGTTTGAAGAATGTAATCAAAAAAATTTCTGAGAAAGCTACAACATGTAGGCAATTCCTGTATTCATACATAGATAATTCTGACGAACAAGAACTAAATTTCCTGCAGTTGGCAACAGGTACAGCTAGTGAGACAAGCTCCCTATTCCCAAGATCCGTAAGGGTGTTTTTCACAGTCAGAATTAATTTATTCATCAACATGTTTGATGGAAATAAAACTACCCACCTATTTCACATCTAAAGAGCAATTCAGTACAGCATTAAAAGCTGTTGTAACGTGAGGGGCCTTCAATTCACACTGAGGAAAGATTTGAAAAAAATTTGACACGTGTTAATCAACAATTTTTGATTGATTTCAAGAAAATCCTTATTTCAACAAGAAAAAGGGACATTGTTTTTAATATGCAGCTACAGTTGTATACTGTTTTTGTTTGAACATGTAAAATTTCCCATTTATTACTCGGGCTCCAAAGACACGAGGTATAATTTTTTTTTTTTTTTGATCTGTCAGCATTTTAAATTTTCCGCACTTTGTATTTCTATCGGCTCCAGGTTTGTGATTGGTTGTATTTATTTCGATTGTGATTGGTGGAATCGATCACCACAGTCTTGAACACGACGATCGTAGATATCCTTGTTCTTTTATTGAAAATAAACTTCAACATCTCAAAATAATCTATCTTTAATTTATTTAATCTTTTGTAAATGTTTACAATACGATTTTTTTTAATTACAGTATCTTTATTATAATTTAATATGAACAAAGTGTTGTAATGTTTGGCTTATGATTAATCCGAGACGTCAATGTAAACGCTTCACCAAACTTCCACAGTATTTACGCATTGCTTACTGTATTTTGGATTGGTGAATACTGAAAAGAAAAAGGAAAAATGTCAAGTTATCATTTGGCAAATAAGCAAAAATGATGTAACTGAAGCACAACTCTTGCAACAGCGTCGCTTCGTACATAATTTTGATGGAAAACTTTTGTCGAGCAGAATCAAATACCAAGATGTTGTGACCTCTAGTCAATTATTTTGATTGTCAGCCGGTGTTTGTATCAGTGAAGTTTGTTGAGGGAATACCATTTGATTGAACATTATGTTTTTGCTCAAAGCGAGCAGCCATAACTGTCAAGCGAGCTTAAATCAATGGAATTTTAGCAATAAAAAATGAACTTCATCGCTGTTTGAACAGTTTGATATTCTCAAAATATTAGTTGAAATCCGATGTTCAGCTCATTTGCATAATCTAGAACGTTGTTATGGAAACGAGCCGGTCGCTGGAATGTCACTTCGACGTTCGCGCCATGTGCTTCCAGCGGCCCGGTGAGTTTTTCCCTGTTTAACATTGAAATTTCTCGAATTAGTTTGCTTTAATACCTGTATGATTCAAAGACTTTATAACTTGATTTGTTATAAACGCTCTGGTGTAATTTTTATCGCAGTAACTATAATAAACGGCTAAATTGGTGAACATTACTGAAGTGCTTGTTTTCGTGGCGAACATTTCTGGTAGCAGAGCGAGGTTTTGGCTTGGAAACTAACGAGAAAACCCAAGGAAGACTACTTTGATGGTATTTACATTTATACAACTCATCTAATGACGACTTAAACATGGAATTCAATTCTAATCGATACAGTCAATTGCCAATCGACACAGACATGCCCCGGCATGCTAATGATGAAAGTATTCGCGGGCTTCCTGTGGAAAGAGCAAGGAGAAATATCTCTGCGCCTAGGAGATATGAAGATGAATTTGACCCAACTATCGAGAGACTTAAAAGAAAATTTGAAAGAAAGAAAAATGCTTTATCAAGACTGGTAAATACAGCCAACCAACTCATTGAATCTAGAGGAAGCCGGAGGACATTGAAGGGTCTTATGGACAAAATAGAAGAGGCGCTGAAAAATCTAGAACTCGCAGCTGACGACTATGCGTCGCATGTCACTAACCGAGATGACCTTGTGAAAGTAATGGACTACGTCGAGATTAGCTCGGACGGAGTCATCTATTGTTTGGAAAACATAGAAACGCATCTCAGCGAAAGAGTTAATGAAACCCGGTCTTCGACGTCGCCGATAAATTCCGTATCTACGACCCGTAGCGCAGCAACCAGATCAAGTCAACCTATAAGAGCAATTGAAAATTCCAACAAACAAAACCGTATCACGGAACTGGAGCGACAAGTACAATTCCTACACCGAAGTATCTCCGAATGCCAACGAAGCTTACGCGACCCGGAGTCCCTGATGAATCGCTTACGCGATTTCGACGATGTCAGTTATAGTCGTGACGAACATCACCACGACGAAGTCAGCGGCGAGCCACGCCCTCCACAGCGAAGTAATCGTGACGAACATCACCACGACGAAATCAGCGGCGAGCCACGCCCTCCACAGCGAAGTGATCGTGACGAACATCACCACGACGAAGTTAGCGGCGAGACACGCCCTCCACAGCAAAGTAATCGTGACGAACATCACCACGACGAAATCAGCGGCGAGCCACGCCCTCCACAGCGAAGTGATCGTGACGAACATCACCACGACGAAGTTAGCGGCGAGACACGCCCTCCACAGCGAAGTGATCGTGACGAACATCACCACGACGAAGTTAGCGGCGAGACACGCCCTCCACAGCGAAGTAATCGTGACGAACATCACCACGACGAAGTCAGCGGCGAACCACGCCCTCCACAGCGAAGTGATCGTGACGAACATCACCACGACGAAGTTAGCGGCGAGACACGCCCTCCACAGCGAAGTAATCGTGACGAACATCACCACGACGAAGTCAGCGGCGAGCCACGCCCTCCACAGCGAAGTAATCGTGACGAACATCACCACGACGAAGTCAGCGGCGAGCCACGCCCTCCACAGCGAAGTGATTGTGACGAACCTCACCACGACGAAAACCGGTACGTCGAGTCACCCCCCTTCCCAGTTAGTTATCGTTACGAACAACCCTACCAGGGACGACGCCTCTACCCTGACAGTCCTGCACTAAAGACCTGTGGTCAGTCGAAGGAGTCCACTCCCGTCGAACAAGTAGAAGTGAGCAGTAGGAGACGACACCAGCATAGTGATCACGACAACACGCCATTACGTGCACCACTAGCAGCACAAGAGACGCTTAGTGTATCTTGGGTGAAAGATTATTGTGACAACGAAGCTCGTCAAAGGTCATATGCTAACGAAACCAACCCAGTGTTTGCCAACACGCTTCCAAGACTACAACTTCCTAGATTTGCCGGTGATCCACTCGAGTGGCCAGCATTTATTTCCTTATTTAAATGCCTGGTGCACGATCAACCTATTACTGACACCCAGCGAATGACGCATTTACAACGAACTCTTGACGGCGATGCCAAGAAACTCATCATCGGTATGCTAAATCACGGACACATGTATAAAACAGCTCTCACTGAACTTGAGGAACACTTCGGTAACGAAGAGGCCGTAGCACGAGCTTACCTAAAAACTATATTTGATCATCCACGTATCACTGAAGACAACTTTCTTGCACTAAGATCGTTCTACAACACGCTGCACGTTGCTGTGTCAACATTAAACAACCTGAACTACTCCAACGACCTCGCAGCAACCGACAACTTGAGAAGAGCAGTAGGCAAACTGCCTGAATCCTTGAAACAGCTGTGGGGTGAGAGAAAGGTCGAGATGAAGCCCAGAAGAGCCACACTCGTAGATTTTGACGGATGGTTACGAGCTAGAGTGCGTGCCAAGGCAGCAGTAGCTGACAACTCGTCAAGACCTCATGTGCGAAACAACCCTAGCGGAAGACTAACCCAATCGGCTGCCGGTAAAGGACGTAGTAATGCCCATCAACCAAGAGCGAGTTTACTTACCACTAGCGTCAACAAGCGTAATGCCAGTAACCCTAAAGAACCAAATCCGACTGTTCCAACTTCAAACGTTAGTCCCCGAAACATCCAAGGCCAAGACACAAAGACGTATAACAGAGAAGAGTGTCCAGTCTGCCAGCAGAAGCATTGTATCGATAAATGTGAACAGTTCAAATCGATGAGCGTAAACGACCGAGCAAAGCTAGCTAAAGAAAAAACTTTGTGCTTTTTCTGTCTCAACTCCACAGAACACATTGCCAGATTCTGCAAACGATCCACACGCTGTGACGTAGGAGACTGTAACAAACGGCATCATCCGCTATTACATGGTGCAGACCCCGTCTTCGCTGGAACCTCTTCGGTCAGTTTCGGTGACGTGACTACGCTGTTACAGATAGTACCTATCGTTGTAAAGACATCAAACAGTACTACTCATACTTACGCTTTACTGGATTCCGGAAGTCAAGCGACGCTCGTTTGTGAGGACTTTGCCAATAAAGTACGAATGGGCGGTGAGAATACGGTTTTACATCTCAGCACAATTACCTCCAGAGACAAAGAATGCCCTTCCAAGAAGGTATCGTTTGTAGTGAGTGGCACAACTAGCGACGCAACGGACATCAAAGTAGACGAAGCATGGACGGTGCCACAACTGAATATCCCTCATCAAAGAGTTACTAAAGGAGCGCTGGAGAACTGTCCACATTTAGCTGGTATTGATATTCCAGACGTGGATTCAAAGGACGTTACCATACTGCTAGGTGCAAACGTTATCGAAGCCATAGTTCAACGAGAGGTACGACTCGGACCACCAGGTCAGCCAGCTGCTATACTTACAGCCTTTGGATGGACACTAGCAGGTTCCATCAAATCGTTCATCAATCCGGAAAGTCTACACGTCATGCATGTTCATCGCGTCCAAAGCTCAGACGAAACTCTAGAGAAGCGCGTAGAGCAATGGTGGAGAACCGACTCATTTGGCACCAAATATGACCACAAAGAATCAAGGACGCGAGAAGACAAGAAGGCTATCGACATCCTAGAGAGGACGGTAAAGCACATGAATGGAAGGTACGAAGCCGGCATGCTGTGGAGAGATGATCACAACGTTAAACTGCCTGATAACCGCGTGGAGGCGGAGAAACGTCTGAAGTCCACTGAGAGACGACTAAAGCGCGACGATGACCTTGCAAAGAAATACTGTGCAATTATTGAAGACTACGTGAACAAGGGATATGCTCGCGTGCTATCCCCAGAAGAAGGTAAAGCCTCAACAGCTAAGCAATGGTTCTTGCCACACCACCCGGTCTTAAACCCACGCAAGCCAGGAAAGGTCCGTATGGTCATGGATGCCGCTGCCCGATGCGAGGGAATATCTCTTAACGACAAGCTTCTGATCGGTCCAGACTTGCTAAACAACCTAGTCGGTGTACTGTTGCGATTTCGTGAACACAAGGTCGGGATTTCAGCAGACATCGAAGCCATGTTCCACCAATGTCGTATCATCGAAGAAGACCAACCTGCTCTTCGTTTCCTATGGCGTAACCTCGAACTTCAGCGCCCTCCTGATGTATATCAGATGCAAGTCATGATATTCGGCGCAGCATCCTCACCTTGTACGGCAACTTACGTCCTTCGAAAGACGGCAGACGATAATAAACATGACGAATCCTTTTCTTCTAAAACTATAGACACCGTTCACAAAAACTTCTACGTGGACGATATGCTCAAATCGGTCCCTAGCGAAGATGACGCAATCCGCCTTCAACAAGAAATCACAAATTTGTTGTCTCGTGGCGGGTTTAAACTCACTAAATGGAGCAGTTCAGCAAGAAGCGTACTCGCAAGCATCCCCAAGCAAGAACGCGCTGGCTCGATTAATCTTGGTGAAATGACAAACGAGGAACTGCCAGTGGAACGTACGCTGGGCCTTGGCTGGAACACTGAAACCGACGGCTTTCGAGTCTCAGTATCGTTCCACAACCCGTGTGACATGACCAAACGCGGAGTGCTAAGTCGACTATCCACAGTGTTTGATCCACTTGGCATGCTGCTGCCATTTACCTTGCCTGCTAAATGTCTGATACAAACCCTCTGGCAGAAGAAGATAGGTTGGGACGACCCACTAGATGAAAGTGACCACCGGTCTTGGGCGTCATGGCTGAACGACCTTCCTTTGCTGAAAGATGTTGAGCTACAACACTGCTTATTCAAAGACCTGTGTACCGGGACAGTCGTACAGCTGCACGTGTTTGCAGACGCCTCAGAGAAAGGTTTCGGCGCCGTGTGTTATGCCAGGTTCACTACTCCTGACAAGCGTATTCACGTGTCATTCGTCATGGCCAGGAATCGCGTAGCCCCCCTGAAGCAACTGAGTATACCACGACTTGAGCTTCAAGCTGCGGTATTAGCCGTTCGTCTCAACGACGCAGTAAAAAGGGAACTTACCTTAGATGTCGAAGATACCACCTTTTGGAGTGACTCAACTACCGTCCTAAAGTACATCAGGAACGAAAGTCGACGCTTTCATACCTTCGTCGCCAACCGTGTGTCAGAAATTCAAGATCTTTCCAATCCAGAGCAGTGGAGACACGTGCCCGGAAAGCTAAACCCGGCAGATGACTGTACCAGAGGACTCACGGCCAAGGAACTTCGACAGAACTCCAGATGGCTAAGTGGACCACCTTTCTTGTGGCAACCTCCAGGACAGTGGCCTCAAGAAGAGCCCATTGAGAGAATCCTGAGCAACAACGACAAAGAAGTAAAATCTCAGTGGACGGGAGCTGTCACTGCTCCACAGTCAGTCCAGTTTCCAGTTGATGTGGAGAAGTACTCGTCATGGACAAAGTACCGTCGCGTTATTGCCTGGATTTGTCGTTTTGTTCGTAACTGTAGATGTCAACCACTGAATCGTGTAACTGGCCCTCTCACTGTCATAGAAATCAAGCAAGCTGAACAGCTTGCCATAAAGGCTAGTCAACAAGAAGCATATGAAGCTGAAATTCACGCCTTGACAGCCAACAAGCCATTTCCAACCACAAGTACACTCCACTCACTTCGACCCTACGTAGATGACAAAGGCTTTCTGAAAGTGGGAGGTCGCTTGCGAAAGGCACCCGTCACAGACAGTGTACGTCATCCAATCATACTTAGCCCCAAGCAAGAGGTAACCCGTCTCATTGTCTTGCACTACCACCACCGACTGTACTGCCCGAGCGATCAACAACTCCTCAACGACCTGAGACAGACATACTGGATCACAAAGGGCCTGTCGACAGTCCGCAGACTCGCTAACACCTGTTCCAAATGTCGGCGAAGAAAGGCTAGTCCATCCCCTCCAGTGATGGCAGATTTACCAAAACCAAGACTCGGATATCATTCTTCACCTTTCACGCACACAGGCGTCGATTACTTTGGCCCCATGCTAGTGCGACACGGACGCAAAACAGAAAAACGCTATGGTGCACTCTTTACCTGTCTGACAACGCGAGCTGTGCATATCGAGATCGCACACTCTCTCGAGACCGATTCCTACCTCATGGCTATGCGTAGAATGATGGCAAGACGTGGAAGACCTGCTCATATCTGGTCAGACAACGGCACCAATTTTGTTGGCACGGAGAAAGAACTGCGTGAAGGATTAAGCCGCCTAAATGCCGAACACATGTGACCAGTTATCCAGAGACGGCGTGCAGCGGCACTTCAACCCTCCTTCATCCCCTCACTTCGGTGGTGTATGGGAAAGACTTGTGCAGTCCGCCAAGAGAGCGCTTAAAGTCGTAGCCGGAAAGCAGCGAGTCAACGATGAAACTTTACTTACGTTCATGGCCGAAGTAGAGTCCTTGATGAATGGACGTCCACTTACTCACGTGAGTGTTGACCCTCGTGACGAAGAAGCACTGACCCCCAATCATTTCCTCTTGGGACGTGCCAGCCCGAATCTTCCACAAGATGTTCTCGATGATCGTGATCTTTACAGTCGCAAACAATGGAAGCACGCTCAAGTCATGACAGACCATTTCTGGAAGCGTTGGCTTCGAGAATACTTACCGTCGCTCACTGAAAGAAGAAAGTGGACTCGAGATGTACCTAATCTCACTGAAGGAGACATTGTGCTGATAGTGGACGAGAACCAGCCTCGAGGAAGATGGCCAATTGGACGAGTAATCCGTCCTATCCTTGGTGACGATGGAGTAGTCAGGTCAGCAGAAGTGAAGACTTCGAGCGGCACCTACACAAGACCAGCGGTGAAACTCTGCATCCTCGAATCAAAGAACAAGTAAAACATGGTGGTGTACGGCTCGCCCCCCTCACCGTCCACGGGGGGGAGGATGTTCAGCTCATTTGCATAATCTAGAACGTTGTTATGGAAACGAGCCGGTCGCTGGAATGTCACTTCGACGTTCGCGCCATGTGCTTCCAGCGGCCCGGTGAGTTTTTCCCTGTTTAACATTGAAATTTCTCGAATTAGTTTGCTTTAATACCTGTATGATTCAAAGACTTTATAACTTGATTTGTTATAAACGCTCTGGTGTAATTTTTATCGCAGTAACTATAATAAACGGCTAAATTGGTGAACATTACTGAAGTGCTTGTTTTCGTGGCGAACATCCACATTCTTTAGATCTAGGATTATGGTTTGTCAAAACGGTTATTTCCTGTAGTAACAGCGAAAATGTAACAAAAGTTTGGAATAGAACAAAAAACTTACCTCTCCTTCGGTTCAATTTAGATTTTCGTCAGTTTTGCTTCCATCTTATCAATCAAAAACCATTCCAATTACCTCATTTCCAAATGCAAATTAGTAATTGATTCAAAATAAACTGTAAAATTTGAATATTTTTCGATGAAATTTAGTCTACTTTGCAAAGACTTGGTACGAGTGATTGTTTTCTTGTTGGATATGCCCCCACTACCTCTTAGTCAAGTTTTGTCATTACACAGGAACCCTTAAGAGGAGAAAAAGCGGTAGATGGTAACAGTGAAAAAGATATGCCCGTCAAAGAAAAGACAAACTAAATGATAATAATAATGGGCGAAAGCTGGTATTGCATACTCAAAACTCAGTATCATTAGTCACTTCATACATGAACACATAACTGTTTCGAAAAGCAATAAACATAAAAACGGAAAATTCCTTTATTATAAAAATCTCAATTTTATCGTCTTGGCATAATTTTATCATTATTTTTTTCATTTGTTTAGTTTAAGCTCTTAAAAACGTTTAGCGAAACAAACAGATAATTTAGATACACTAAGATTCAAAATTAGTTGGGACATTTGCGTATTACATCCCTCATTTTGGGAGTTCGTGTTTCACTACTACACCCCCTCCCCCCCGCGGCAATGTTGATGTGATTGTTAACGATTTTGGTATGAAAGTAAGCGTGATTCAACATTGTCTGAGGGGGAGGGGGATTTCTTAGTGTTGTGTCGATAATAAACCAAAAATATTGTTGAGAACAGAAAGGTCCACAAAAAATGTCATAATGTCCCAACAATTTTGAAACTTAGTGTCTGAGCAGTAAATCAACAATACAAACAAAGTTAAAGCAGTGATGGAATTGAACTCGCCATATGTTGTGTAAACCCATAAAACCCAAATTATACGAAAGTTTCAAAAAAATCTGTAAGCGCATAAAAAAATAAACACGCAAAAACTGATTTTTGGTTGAATACGATATAGGGAAAAATTAGGGAAATAACGCACACGAAGGCAATAGGCGTACATATGCGATTATCGCGTGCGGGATATCTGTTAAGGCGTAACCAAAAGTAAACAAACATAAGCGTCTACGTCAGATCAACACTTCATTGTAGTTTTTAAACGTGGAATAATGTACTTACGTATTTTTATACGTAATTAAAAAGCACAAAATATGTGCAATAATGATGACGTACGTAAAATTACATCATACGTATTGCATCAAAACGAATAAATAGACGCCAAATCTCATTTAGAATACATTGACTCATTTGAACTGTTCAAATTAGCACAACAACACATTAAGTTACTAGTATGAACAACAACAACGCATCTAGCTCTTCAAGGGGAGCTCAGAGTGTAGATGAAAACCGCAGTGCTATCGCACCTCGAGCAGTGAGACAAGTTTATCTTATAACCTATAGTCAAGCTGATGAGGACAAATTTCCAATCAGGGCTAGTTTTGCTAATGCCGTTGTAAACGCATTTCAAAACGGTACAGCACAGATCGAACATTGGGTTTGTTCAAAGGAAAGTCACAGGAATGGTGGAATCCATTTTCATATGGCCGTAAAACTAGATCGAATTCAACGGTGGATACACATAAAAAACGCTTTAGAAGAAACCCATGGAATAGTTGTGCACTTTTCTAGTGCTCACTATAATTATTACACGGCATGGCGCTATGTCGTAAAGGAGGACACTAATTACATACAGAGTGAAGAACACCCTAACTTAAGAAATAGTGGTCCACCAAGAACAAATGAAGCATGCCGTAGACATACAAATCAGGGCGGACAAGCGAACGATCGAGATGATGGTGAACGAATACAAGGTTCATCGCGCAAAAAGAAAAGACTGTCTTCGTACGAAGTGTCGCAAATAATTGTTGAAAACAACATCAAGAGCCGAACTGAACTGTTAGCTCTAGCTCACGAGCAAAAGGAAGAAGGAAAGAGCGACCTAGCGGAGTTCGTAGTGAACAGAGGGGCTAAAGTGGTGGCACAAGTTTTAGACACTGCATGGGAGTTAGAAACTGCAAATGCAACATTACAGCGTCAACAAAAAACACGCATCGACATCCTTCACGATGCTTTACAGGAAACATGTCCAACATCTTGCAATGGACAATGGTTGTATATGGCCTGTCAAATTTTAGAACGAAACGGCATTAATAGACAATCATTTACAGATTGTGTGAAGCTTTTGCTAGAGAAAGGCAGAGGCAAGAATCGTAACATACTGATAGTAGGTCCAGCAAACTGTGGTAAAACATTTTTACTTAATCCTCTGACTAAAATTTTCAACGTGTTTTTAAACCCTGCTACAGCTACGTTTGCTTGGGTTGGAGCAGAACAAGCCGAGTGTATATTTTTGAATGACTTTCGATGGTCAGAGCAGATGATTACTTGGCATGATTTCTTGTTGTTACTTGAAGGGCAAGTTGTACACCTACCTGCCCCTAAGACGTACTACTCTCAAGATATCGTTTTTGATAAAGATACTCCGATTTTCTGCACAAGCAAATTTCCCTTTGTGTACATCAAACGAGGTGTAATAGACGATCGTGAAACGGAAATGATGTCGGTACGATGGCGTGTATTTACATTTAACTATCAAATACCTCTAAATGAACAAGTAGAGTTACAACCTTGTGCGCATTGCTTTGCTGAATTCATTTTACGAGCATAAATATGGAACTGCGAATAGCGTGCATGTTATTTCGTTTCTGTAAGAAAAGATTTCATTACGATAGTAATGAAATCTTTTCTTGCAGAAACGATCACTTTAAATCGCAGTAAGAGAATATATCATGAATGAATATATATATATATATATATAGTTGTAACTGTTTCAATGTATAAGGAACACATATTAGACATAAACTGTCTTGTTCAAGTTCTATTTCATTGTAAAAAAGAAATCATAATAGAATGTACATTTATAGTGTGTATGAAATCATCACTGACGTTTCTCTGCTACAATAAACCACAATTTACCATTGAATGATGAGTAATTTCTACGAATATTAAAGTCCCCTGAATAAAAATAACACTACATCAACACATTGATTGACTGGGTAATCGTTTCATAACTTTTCCAAAACTTTTTAGCAATGCTAAACGTCGAGTGGCACGATTGACTGCAGTGGGGTATGGTATAAATATTGAAAGTCTTATAATCTTATAGTTGTCACGCCTTACCTGGTAAGATGTCGAACATTTCAAAAGTATGTCGCTAAGAAACCATGTCCATCATGTCACATGAGTGTAATGTCATGTATCCATGAGAAAGCGTCACGCAATACGTTAAAAACTACTACAACTATTTGAACACCATAAATCAGCAAAGTTTTAATGTCCTTTTTTAGAAGCCATACAACATTACATTGAAATTCCCAAGATAAAGTATTTCTCTGCCTGTTAATAGTTAATCCTCAGTCCTTTAGCTTTGACAACAGCTTTAAATCGGTTCGGCATGGACGCAATTATGTTGTCCACTAGAGTATGATCACTATTTAAGAGTGTTTCCCGTACACGTTCTTTGAACGATTCGAAACTTTCAAAATATATGTGTTTTTGTCTAGCTTGATGACTCAATTGTTTTTTCGTATAGGCAAATAAATTTTCTATCGGATTCATATCCGGTGATCGTGGTGGAATTGAAAGTATTTCGCCTTTACATCGTTTCAGGGCTCTTATTGCCGAAGCGCTATTCTGGGAAGGATCGCCATCTTGTAAAAATATTTTGGATTTCTTACCACTAAAGTCCAAAAGTGTTTGAAAATGATTGTTTATAAACGTTGCAAAATATTGTCCATCCATGTGAATATACGGTTCACACAAAATTACACCTTTGCTATAACTAATAGCTACAATCATGTGCACTGTTTTTCCCCCCGACCCTACATGGCAACCTTTGGCCATACAATCGATAGCTAACCCTTCATCTCTTTTGCGCCATATTTTGCCTTTTGGGCAGACTGAGTCTCTATACGGGTTCCGTTTATAAACAAAGCTTACAGCATCGAGATAGAATGCTACGTCTTCTTTCCAATAATTATCTTTCTTCTTCACCATTTTCTTTGCAAATTTCAGTCGTTCTCTTTGATCTTTGATCGTCACAATCCCTTTTCTTCTCGCCACCAAGTTTCTATAGCCTTCTTTTATCAGCGTTCTACGTACTGTTGACTTGCTTACCGTTGCAATTTGGCAATCCGTATAGTCATTCATTACGTTGGATATTGTACAATATCCTTGTTCCCGACGGTTTCTCAACAACGTGCGCTTGATTCTACGTGTGCCGCGCTCGGAAATTTTTTTCTTTCTTCCACGTACCGTTTTGCATACTTTGTCTTTCTTCTTCTCTTGTATCATCCGATAAACCGACGATCGACTTATCTTCAATTTCTTGGCAATTTCGTGCACTGTTAATGAGCTCTCTTCGTAAAATAACTTAGCTTTGGCTGCCTTTCTAGGCGTGATAGCTTCGTGAAAAACCATTTTCGACAAATGCATTGTGACACATCCACGCGCGCAATAACAACCCTTAGAGTGACGTAGCATTCTTTTAGGCAAAAAAACGTCATTTCCTGTTCTATTTCATGTTGTTCTGCTTTTACAATAATCGTACCCATTCTATCTCTGCTTAGTTTTGCATTCATGGCAACAGGAACACATGTTTTTGAAAAAAACTTGAAAAACGCTCCCAGACACTAAGATTCAAAATTAGTTGGGACATTTGCGTATTACATCCCTCATTTTGGGAGTTCGTGTTTCACTACTACACCCCCTCCCCCCCGCGGCAATGTTGATGTGATTGTTAACGATTTTGGTATGAAAGTAAGCGTGATTCAACATTGTCTGAGGGGGAGGGAAATTTCTTAGTGTTGTGTCGATAATAAACCAAAAATATTGTTGAGAACAGAAAGGTCCACAAAAAATGTCATAATGTCCCAACAATTTTGAAACTTAGTGTAGGTCAAAGAGAAGCCCAAGTTCACGCAGATATGCGTCTAGTTTTTTTATATCTGTCTTCATGTTTGACATTGGATTAAATTGTTAACATTTCAATGTCTATATCAAGAAACTTTCACCTAATGTCTGAAACACGAAAGTTTTCTTAAATTGGCATTTTATTTTTTCAAATGAAAATTCCATGAAATATTAATTAGCTATAAATCATACTATGAAGATATTGAAAACTGTGAACAAATCAATATAAGTTGGACTATTAGAAAAGTGATGGGGCTGGGAAATGTTTTTTTTTTTTTTTTTTTTTTTTGAAGGAATTTTTTCTCTCATTCCTTTTGAAATGCACAATTTTTTTTCTTCCATGGACATACTTTTTTAATCATTTTGTATTGTGCCATTTTTCGTATTTTTATCTTTCTATTATCCTAGTGGCATCACTTTTCTATTGGTTTGTCCCTTGTCATACATTTCACAATATATTGTGAGATACATGTTATGTGTTCGATTTTAACATGTTTTCAAGTTTTTAAGATTGTTCTTTATCTAAATGAAATAGTTGTAAGTTATATTCTTATTATTCATTATTCAAGATGGTATAAAATCAATAAAATGTAGGCAGTCCTAAACAGCGAAACACCGAAACGCCGGAACAAAACACCGAAACGAAACAATATCGAAACAAAACCGAAGCGAATAAAAACGAGAAGAAAAATATAGATATGGTTAATCTAGGCCGCTGTACACAGCTAGTTGATTACCTCAGTTCGTACGTGTGCGATTTACCAGGGGAAAAACGTCCTACTTAATTATATCTAAAAGCTGTGAACACTAGTAATTCTAATCAAGTTCTTCGTCTTCATCACTGATAAACCGAGAATAATAAGAATATTTGCGATATTTGATAATTACATTGCTTCTTTTTCCCATGCTTTTGCTAGCCTCAAGCGAGCCTGGAGCTAGCCGGTGATGACAATGGACTGGGGCATCACATGTCAATTTGACACAGGAAGCCCACTGTTGTTCAAAACTCTTTCTTTCCATGTGAGTGGCGATGGCTTCCATCGAAGGTATGTAAGGACGGCTCATCTAAAATCATATTTGAAGCAATTATGGCTAAAAATTGTGTTCTATGTTTGAGATATCATTAAAAGAATATAGTCATTTTGAATGGTAAATGTAAATTGTTTATCGATGGGCTGAAAGTTCTCCTTAATAGACACAAGCAAGAAGACCGCAACAGAAGATGATAAAGCCATCGGCGTAAGTATTTTGCAGTTCTTTTTTTGTGAATGTTTTCCAAGTTTGTTGATAAGATTAGATTGTCCTTACTGCACAGTGAGTCGTAAGCCACTTGCTGTTGAGGACATGAAAAAAAAAACAGAAGACAAAGAAGAAATGACAAAAAAAATCTAAAATTGGGAAGTTATATCTAAGTTAAACCACCAAATGGGTAAAAAAGTATTTGTTTATTTATTTATCTATTTATTATTCATTTATATATATTTAGATAGTCATTTCGTTCAGTTATTCATTTATTGTATCGGTTTTTATTTAATAATATATTCAGTTATTCATTTATTTGTTTTTTATTTGTTTATTTAGTAATTTATTTATTTATTTGTTCCTTTATTTATTTATTTGTTTGTTTTACATTTTATTAATCTAGTTTATATTAATAAATATATTATTGTGTATTGTATCAAGTAGTCGCTACATGGATATTTCTTGATAAGTTGTATTGAAGTGACTACTTGCACTAAACGTGACCTCATCTATCTTAATATTAAGCTTTTCAAAAATGAAACAAGCATATCAAAATTAATAAAATTGACAAATATCAACTCCCAACACAAAATACAGCAGAAATGACAATAGAGTAAAAGTCATGAAATTCGAAGATCGTCGTTTTCTACATTCGTTCCGTTCATGAGCTCTCTATGACTTGTGAGTTTCTTCAGATGATGTTGCTTTTTCGTAGCCCATGTTGAGAGGTGGAGTGAAGTCCGGGTCGGTATTTTAATTGCTAGGTTTTCTTATATAACAACAGCAACAACAACCAAGGATATTTGCATTTAATACTTTGAAAAAGTATATTATCTGGGAGTTTTTTGCGTTTTCTATGCACGATTTCAAAAATAAATAACCGATTATCAACCTGACAAGACGTGGACCTGAGAAGCTACTCGCAAAGTGAGAACTTATTTGTCTGCAATAATCCTTGTTATAAAGTTGTGTCTCAGTTTAAAAATTGCTTGGAAAAGTACGAACGCATTAAGGAAGCGATAAAGACAAATTTTAACACAGAAGGTCAGAACAGAAGAAAAGGCTGGCACGAGAAGAAGCTGTGGAAATTTCAACACAGCCAGCGAAGCAACGTGCAGAAGTTAGTCATTTCATTGCGAAAGTGCAGCAAAATCTCTGGATTTTGGTCCATCTACCACTTGTTCTTCTTCAAGAAAACTTGAGCATTCAAACCAACAATGCTCAACCTAGCTCATACCAGCCATAGTTACACGCTGGATTTAAATGATCACCTAAACAGCAATTCATCATCTTACCTGTGGTTGCGCAGTCTGATCAAGGTTCAAGATCTGTTTGTTCGTGGAATTACATCAACTCATAATGCATCTACGACGAGGAGAAAATCAACGGGAAATGTGAAGATCACAATCCATCATCCTAGGAAAACTGTAAACAAGAACCTTGATAATGAAATCAGGGAGTAGCGAAAACGTTATTTTACGGCCTCCCTTCAGCCATAGCTACAGCCGTTATGAAATGTAATGGTCTTCCCATTGAAGTGATAATTGCTCCTTGAAGGTACAATAGTATATAATATCAAGAAAAACATTGTTGAAATCAAATAATTAAGCAACTTTACATATACTTTTCATCAAGTACAAGCATAACATTTGTCAAATATGCATTGACTGGTTTCTGTTAGATTGTTAATGTTTGAAAGTTTTCATATACACAAACTGTTTTAGGTTGACCCAAAATTTGATATTATAGTTCACATTTATTATTATTATTATTATTGAGTTTTGATTCCCCGAAAAATTGTATTTATCCCGAACAAAACGGGCTGATTTTCCCCATATAACATGGGTTTAAAAATCCTCCGAAGAGGCTCAATTACAACTATCCTCCGAAGATGCTCATTTATCCTCCGAAGAGGCTCATCATCAAATTGAGCGTGACGAGCGTGACGAGCGGCCACGACTCGAAAAGCTCCACTAGCTAAATTCATTTCTTTCCAGTTTTATCTACTCTATCCTATGCCAATTTTGTCTACAAGTTGTTCGATCTTCAAGTGTTGTTATGGGGAAGGAAGATTCATCGAAACTGAGGAAAGAGAACGATGATTTGAAAGTACAAATGGCCAATCTCCGTAAAGAACTGGCAACCTTCAAAGAACAAATTGAATCCAGTCCATCCAATAGTGATCTTCAGAAATGTATCAATTTTGTTACTGCAGAATATGATGATATCAGATCCAACAATTCTGGTGATCTACGAAAGTTTATCGAGGAAGATTTAAAGAAGTTCGAGGAAAAAGTGGAATTACTTCACATTAATATATACAAGATCAATGAAGCGATTGAATCCATCCAACGATATAGCTATCAATACAATATAAAGATCCTTGGTGTTCCACAGTCCGATGAACACAGAGAAACCGCACAAGAAACGGTAGCTATATGCGTTAGTCTATTCAAAGCAATGGGTGTCAAGATATCGGAATATGATATCGACATTGCTCACAGAACACCAAATAGAAAGAAAACTAACCCTCAACCAATAGTATGCACTCCTGTTCAACAAGACCTCTTCGCAAAGACAAAGTCATTCAAAGAAGAATATAATTTTAAATTTTTCTGAGAGGAAGAATCAGTCGATTCTACTGAGAGAACACGAAGAAAGCAATGTTATTCACGTCAACAGTTTGCAAGACCTGGAAAACCTAAAGAATGGCTTTATTGCCAGCTCCCAACCAGTACCAACACCAGTTACTACAGGCTTTGAGTTTCCACCATCAAGCCATGGCCCAATCCGTGGAAACACACGTAACGTCATGACAAGACGTGGCGGACGTGGCTCTTTTGAGCCGAGAAGAGTTACACGATCAACGGCTACACCTAGATAAGTCCACATTATAATTATGTTTGATAATGTGCTTTTTTTTCTTGCCATTCAATAATGAAGAACTCAATCGCTAGAAATAATCATAAAACTTTATTTAAAGAACTACCGTACTGCAATGTAAATATTATAACTACTCATGGACAGTTTAACAACCTTTTACCTGATTCTAATTTGCCAACAAAAAAATATCTTGATAAGCTTCATAGCTTTCATGATTTTGATTTATTCTCTCTGAATTCTAGAGGCGACTCCAGCATTGACCCTGATTTACAATCGTTCCATAATCAAATTCGTACAAATTATTATTCACCATATAGTTTCAATGAACGCAAACAGTCAATTCTGAATTCGAATTCAAACTCTTGTTTTTCAATTATACACAACAACATAAGAAGTCTTCGCGCTAATTTTGAAGACTTTCAGAATCATTTATTAATGGAGTTAGACTATAGATTTGATATAGTAGGAATTTCTGAAACCAAGATAACTCAATATAATTTATCAAATATTGATTTTAATTACAATATTAATTGTTATACTTTCGAAAAAGTTCCAACATCTCTTGCTTCTGGAGGTGTTGGAATGTATATCAACAATGAGATAAACTATTCGGTTATTGAGAAAATATCTAGTTCATCTTTTCAAGCGCTTTGGATAGAAATCTTCTGCAAATCTAAGAAAAATATTATTTGTGGTGTCTTATACCGACAACACAACTCTCCAGAAGAATTTATTCAATACTTGGATCGTTCTCTCGAAAAATTTTCTCGCAACGGTAAACTTGTATACATACTTGGAGACTTCAACATAGACCTACTCAAATTCGAAACTTGTAAATACAGCCAAGATTTTCTAACAACCTTACAGAGCTATTATTTTTCACCTTGTCGACAAGCCTACTCGAGTATATGGCAATTCGGCAACTCTGATTGATAATATTTTTACCAATTGTGGTGAGAACATCTCGATATCTGGTAATATAGTTTCCGACATAAGCGATCATTATACTCAGTTTTGCATATCTTCCCATCGTAACTATTTTAAATCTAAAACTAGAAAAAAAATCCGAGATTATAGTAAATTTTCTGCGAGTGATTTCATTGATGACCTATCTGATGTGGATTTCTATTTAAATACGAACAATGTTGACCAGATGTTTTCGCACTTCTATAAGAAATTGAACTCTTTAATCAACAAACATGCTCCTTTGAAAAATGTTTCAAACAAACTAATAAAAAGATTCAACAAACCATGGATAACAAAAGGTATTCAAACTTCTATTGAAACAAAAAATCAATTATTATTATCTGGTGACCGAAATAAATATAAAGCTTACCGTAACAAATTAACTCAACTTAAAAAACTAAGCAAAAAATCAAATTTCAATACATATTTCCAACAAAACATGAATAATATAAATAAAACATGGAAGGGAATTAATATGCTAATTATCAACAATAAAAAGCAACATAAGTCAATATCAGTTCTAAAGGATCCTGAAACTAATATAATCATTGACTGTTCGACCGAAATACCCAATATTATGAATAAACACTTTGCATCAGTCGGCCACAAATTAGCAAATAAAATCAAACCATCTACAACTAAGCACCATAATTATCTAAAGTCACTTAATATTGAAGATTATTTCTTTTTTACACCTGTAACCGAATATGAGACTATAATTGAAATTATGCTTACCCCTGGAAACAAATCATATGGACTTTACTCGTGTCCAATCAACATACTTAAATTATCTAAAGACTTCATCTGCAGACCGCTAACAAAAATTTTCAATACTTCAATCGCAACAGGGCAGTTTCCTTCAAAACTTAAAACGTCCAAAATAGTTCCTATTTACAAGTCAAACGACGAAACTGACCCTAGCAACTATCGGCCTACAGCACTACTCTCGGTCTTCAACAGACTTTTCGAAAAACTGATGTACAATCGTTTATCAAATTATGTAGATACACACAATTTATTAATTAATGAACAATATGGCTTTCGCACTTCTCACTCAACTTCACATGCCATTCTAGACATAGTCACGACAATACAAAGAAACATGGACCACAAGCTCTTTTCGTGTGCCGTTTTTATAGACTTTCAAAAAGCTTTTGATACTGTTGACCACTCAATTTTAATTAGTAAGCTTCACTACTATGGTATTCGCGGATGTATTAACGATTGGTTTAAATCTTATCTTAATAAACGTTCTCAAACAACTTCAATAAATAACCATATTAGTAACAAAGAATTTAACTATCATGGAGTCCCACAAGGCTCTGTGTTAGGACTCCTCATCTTCTTGCTCTATATTAACGACATATTAAACGCTTCCAAACTCCTTAAATGCTTCCTTTTTGCTGATGACAATACCTTACTGTATTCTCATAAAAATCTAAATGTACTTGAAAACGTTATTAATACTGAACTCAGTAAATTAACCGAGTGGCTTGCTGCTAACAAATTATCATTAAATATTAAAAAATGTAACTTTGTCATATTTAGGCCTTACCAGAAAAAAATTAATTATAACATTAATATCAAAATAAAAGATGATAACTCTCAAAATTTTATTTCGTTAGCAAATAAAGATTATGTAAAATACCTGGGCTTGCTTTTAGATAGTACTCTATCATGGAAACACCATATTAACTACATTAGTTCAAAAATTAGTAAATCTGTAGGACTTCTTGCTAAACTTAGACACTATATACCACGCTCCACATTATTATCATTGTACTGGACACTAGTGCATCCTTACCTAAACTACGGATTAGTAGCCTGGGGACAGGCATCAAAATCCTCCCTAAATAAACTCATTATTCAAAAACGTGCTCTTCGCTTGATATTTTTCTCCCATTATAAGGATTCTGCCATCCCTCTCTTCACAAAAAGTCAAATCCCTCCACTCAATATTATGTATTTTTTATCGCTCGCTAATCTCATGCACGACGTTCAATCTCTTCCAATCTCTCTAACTTGTTCACATCAGTGAGACATCAACACAATTACTCCACTAGATCATCAACTACCAACAAACTTTTTATTCAAGCTTCAAATTTGAATGTAAAATTGAATTCATTTTCTAGACTAGGTACTCGCTTATGGAACTCTATTCCACTTGATATTCGAGATAAATCTAAAATTAACTTCAAAAAAGCGTTAAAGGACAAGTTGTTTAAGATATTCGAACAAGAGAGGGACTATGGTGAGGTTTCTGACTTTATACAAGTGCTTTGCAATAATCGTGATCGGTAACTACTTATAAGCAAACTAATTGTTCAAGAGTATTGTTTGTTTTTTTCTGTTTTTGTTTTGTTTGTTTTTTTTGGGGGGGGTTTGTCTTTTCTTCCCTGCTCCATATTGACACATCGCTCATAAATGTTAAAAATGTTGGAAATGTTAGAGGTTACAAGTATGTATAGATATTAGACACTTTTAATATTCAATACTGAATATTTACTTTAATAATAATATTAATCTTCTATATTTGGTACATCACTGTCCTGCCTCGACTAGCATTATGCTATCTGCAGGACAGCATTGTAACAAGTTTTAATTCATGTAAAATAAAGATTGTCATTTATCCTCCGAAGAGGCTCATTTATCCTCCGAAGAGGCTGAATATACCGACATGAGGGTTTATTGTATTTATATGTAAGTACAGTTGTGTTTTGTTGTGTTCTGTTAGAGTTTTGTTTCTCATTGTGCAAAGTCACGTTGCATGAAAGTATCAAGTGTCGAATTGCATCTTGAAGTTTAAAATGAACTTTTAAGCTATGTCGTTGCAAACAAGGACATAAAACCTTGAAAACGCATAAAAAACTTTTCATTACACCGAGCAGTAGTATATGAAAGCTGTTATAAACAATAAAAGTAATGTACATTCACTCACTGACCTCCACAAGAAATGACCGTGCTTCTTCTGAAAGAAGTTCTGACTGAATTAAACATTTCTTTCAAAACATCCGACAGAAAGGACGTTCTTAGAGAAAAAGTTCGACAAGTACGAGGTATATTTACTCAGAACCCGGGTCAGAATTGCCGAAAAGCTGATGATATCAAATTCTATGCCGAGGACAGCCAGAATACTAAACCGAAACTGTTTTCGCACAGCCATCTCATTATATTTTTTTATCTTCAAGCTACCAAGAAAAGGGCTATATATATTTTGATATTGTTTTTAATCTCTATTTATGGCAATTTCTTGCCATTTCATTTTACTGCATTAATTCTAGCTACTATTAACCAATGTGGAGTATCTTTGTTAGCATGTCAATATCTTATAGTTTGCATCGCGATAACTATTTTATTAAATCGTGTCTTACTTGATATTTTACGGCAAATTATTTCTTTTCAAAGTGCAACAATTATTACATCCCTATTAGATTTGGATTATGTAAAATTTTCCTCCACTGACTCAAGAGTCATATGTTAGTCCTGATTTTTTGAAGCGTTTGTTAGTGTTATTGTTTGAACTTACATCACGTTTGTTGACATCAAATTTCTGTTTGCTCTGTTTGATTTTTGTTGTTTTTATCAATTCTCTATCAATTTTATCAATTATCTATCAATTTATCAATTGTCTATCAATTTTATCAATTGCCTATCAATTTTTGTCAATTGTCTATCAATTGTTTATCAATTGCACTCACTCAAATTTTGCTTATCAATTTTTATCAATTTTTGATAACAATTGATAATCAGTTAGTTAATTGTTATCAACTATTATCAATTATTATCAATTATCAATTTTATCAATTAGTTACGCCGGGCTTAACATCTAAAAAATAATGCAGTCCAACACTTGCATTCAAAACTGCTTGATCTAGTTATCTCCAACACTAACCTTCCAAAAAACCTTGCTAACTCAAGTGAAATTGTGCAATGTCTAGATACCTTAAAACAAAGATCCATGTTTAAACAACGCATATCTGGAAATGTACTTTTGGAACATTTGTTTGTTTAAATATCGTAATGACAATATATGTGTATATCTTACATTTGAACACTACTCTACACTACACTACTGACCTTTGCTTTTCATCAAGCTTATTTATATCATGTATAAAGTCTCACAATTTCCTGTCCTACAATAGGGAAATGGTTAATAACATGCCTAAAATTAGCTAACGTTGATGGTAATATTAATCAAGCTCACAGCATTAGAAGAGCTTCAATTTAAAAAGCAAACGTTTCTTCTGGCGGATGGTGGATGGTCTCAAAAATTTTAAAATTAGACAAGAGGTATACTTACCTTGAAGTGTAATTGTAATTCTCTGAAGATGCATGGAGCATTATGGGATAAATGTGCATTCCTTTGTAATGCTAAGGTCAGCGGTCACACTTCAAAGCATAATATTGTTATGCAAATGAGTTCAATATAAATAGTCTTAGGCAATCGCCATGAACCATTCTTCCGTGTGCCAAGTGCATGGCGACGGTCCAATAACAACTGGGTGGGTGATAGAGGTGGGCCATTTATCCCATAATGCTCCATGCATCTTCAGAGAATTACAATTACACTTCAAGGTAAGTATACCTCTTGTCTAATTTTAAAATTCTCTTTCGATGCACTACGCATTATGGGCTAAATGTGCGATTTTAAAGTACCGGAGCCAAATATGTATAACAAATAAACTCCCAGTAAATAAACTTGTTTATTGTAAACTGTAACAATAACTAATCGACCAACAACTTCATGTGAATTGCTTCTATTATAGAATCTTTGGAAAGTGCTCTCATTTGACCAATTTGCTAATCGCAGAATGTCCTTGAGATTAGCACCTCTAGAGTATAATGCAGACGTTGCTGCCCCCCTCACACTATGTGCCTTGAATATATTAGTGTCAATTCCAGAAAGTTTCAATACCTCTTTAATCCATCTTGCAAATGTTGAAGTTGAAATTTCTTTGTGGGGTTTCACATATGATATAAAAACCTCTGAAGAGTGTTTGTCTCGTAAGTGTTCAGTGCGATGCAGGTATTCATCAAGAGTTGATTTGGGACAAAGGTCTACATTCCCAGGTAAAATTGGTATGAATACTTCTAGTGTCTTTCCAGGTTTGGATGTCTTATGGCATTCAGAAATAACAAATTTAGTAGCCTCTTGCAAATCTGTTTTGCAGTTTAAGTCTAGTAAACAAAGTGTTTGTTCTCGTTGAGCACAAACCAGTGAACATAACATAGCAGTTTTGAGAGTTAGTCTCTTTAGCCTTTAGTCTTTCAAAGGACTTTGTGATGAAAGATAACTTGTTACCATGGAAACATCCCAAGTGAATTGGTATCTAGGAGTGGGGGGCTTACATAAGTAAATACCTTTCAGCCATCTAGTTATAACTGGGTGTTCTCCAATTTTAGTACCCTCCAACAAGTGAACTGTAGACGAAATGGCTGATCTATACATGTTCAGAGTGCTGTAGCTCTTGTTCTGTTCAAACTCAAATGATAAGAAGTTTGCTAATTGCTCTGGAGATGGTCGAAGTGGATCAATTTGTTCTGTACAACACCAGCTACTCCATTTCTTCCATACTGGACTATACTGTTTATCTGTGCCTTTTGACCATGACGAGCATACAAGTTGGGTTGCTCTCTCAGAAAGGCCTCTCTTTTGGAGGCATGGGATGATAATATCCATGCGGCTAAGTGGAGCTGGTGCAGTAGAGGATGTGCTGTAGGTCTGTTGACAAGATACACTAGGTTCTCCACTGTTGGCAATAGGATGGGCTTCCTGACCGTCAGGTTCAGTAATGTTGCATACCATGTTTGGGTTGGCCAAGTCGGTGCAATCAATAGAAATTGGTCCACATGGTCTTCTTGAATCTTTGTTAACACTCTGCCAATCAAACAAAAGGGGGGTAATGCATAACATTGGTAGGTTGTCCAGCACAAATTGAATGCATTTACACTGTGATATCCTGGTTCAGGATGCCATGATACAAATAAGTCAAATTTAGCATTCAGGAACTACAGACAAATGCATTTTCCCCGACTGGTCAAGCAATGAATATATATGGTGATCTGGCGTACCCACTTCACTTGCATCTCCAAACCCCCTTTCGACAGGCAGTTTTAACCCCTGCAATGCAGCAATACAACAACGACATGAAGTCTATAAGGATAGCTGTGGAGTGGTTGTTTGGAGACATTATAAATGATTTTAAATTTTTAGATTATAAGAAAAATCTGAAGATTGGAATGAGTTGTGTTGGAAAAATGTATGTTGTTGCTACTTTATTGCGAAATGGTATTACTTGTTTATATGGAAATAATACTTCAGAATATTTTGGCATTGACCCACCCTCTGTACATTTTTATTTCAGGTAGTTAAAACAAAACAACAAAACTGTATCATAACAATGTCAACTTTATTTGTTAATTGATTCATGCATACTACAATCAACTATATATGAAATTCAACACAATTTGGTAGTATACCTTCATAACAAGAGCATTCATGCGAATTAGGTTGGGTTACAGTAAAACTGAACAGACTGTTCATTGCATGTTTGTAATTAATCAGTGTATTATTACTTGAGTTCAACAACCTAAAATCACAACTCAGTGTAAACTTGAAAAGTGTAAAATAACACTTCATGAAAATGTTTATTGTTTGTTAGTAATGGTAGTTTGATAACGATAGCTTAAATAAGCTTACTTACTAGCAAGTTTAGTAATTACTCCGAGCATCGCCTGCAAAACCTGCTGGTTTTGCTGCTGCTCTTGTTTTCTCAATTCAAGCTCTTGTTGCCTAACCTCTTTATCCTGCTCAGCTTTTGCTTTCAAAAAATCAACTAATGGTTGAGTTTTTGTGTTTCGTCGTTGTTTGGGCTTTAGTTCTTTGTCTTCGTCATTTGATTTCTTGTCAAGTTTACGTTTCTTTGTTTCTCCGTATCGTTCCAGAGCTTTTTGTCTGACATCTGCTTTCTGCTGTTCTTGAATTGTGCGTTTTTTAGCCTCTTGATCTTCTGTAGCGGCACTTTCCTCCTTCTCAATCAAGTCCTCGATGAGTGTTTCTACCTCGGTCGGTTCTGGTGGTGCAATTCCACTAGAGGATTCTTCATCTCTGTTTTTTGGTTTTTGCTTTTTGCTCAAAAGCACCCATCTGTCTCTGACGGCACGTTTATCCTTTAGAAAAAACTTTGGGTAGTTTATTTTGGACAAACTTATAGTTATCTCTTCCCATTTTTGTCCTCTAAGGACGCTGCCTTTTTTGAATTTGAATACATTTGACGCCATTATCTCCCTCAGTAATAATGCATCGTGGTCGTTTGACCATTCCATAACTCTAAAAAATTAGAAAAGCAAAAAAATATCAGTTAAATAAGTGAATGACTTGACTAGACAAATAAACTCTAGAGAATCATACTGGTTTTATATTGACATAAGCTCATAGTTCAAAGTTAAGCTAGAAAAGATTGTGAAAAACAACAAACACGGCTGCATAAAGCTTCGCGGTTCACATTGACAACAAAACCCTTCCTTTCTTTAGTTAAATCTGCACCTTTTGTCTTTTTGATGAGTTAACCATGTCATAAATTTAAACGATGGCTCGAGAAAAATGCTTCACTAATACTTACTGTGGTTTTTGATCGCAGCTCATGTCAAACTCGTCAAACCTTTATCATGTGTTTGTCACTGAATCCTAGAAAAAGTGAAATAAAAATCATTTTTTATTACAATAAGAACATTCTTTAAAAGCTTATAGCATCCTTTCACTGATATAATCTAAATTGAAAGTGGTAAAATACTTTTCATGAAGTTTTAGACAAAAAAAACTTCGAAAGGTACTCACGTTTTACAGCCAACCCCAAAATGGCAGCTTTCACGTTGGAGCAGACTAGGGTTGCTCGGTGACAGACACTCTGACGCATACCGGAAGTAAAGTTACACTTCCGATTGACGTTCGCGCCTCAAAAATCCTTGATGCTTAAGTTCGCTAATGCGTTGATGGGGGCGGCGGTTCGATTCAGCGATACAATGTTCTTTATTTTCCTTATTACATAACCCTTTTATTTTTTATACATTACATTTAATTTTTTTCGATAATTTTGCTTTTAACAAACGGAAATATGAATGGCTACACCAACCAAAGGCGGTATACGGTACTTCAATCAGTACAATAAGTATTTCTTTACGCCGTACGGAGCAGCCAAAGGATGGCCAGAGGATGCAGGAGCAAAGATTAAACCGTTTAACTGTGAAATCTACCATCGACCCGAGATATTTGTCTGCGAAGTGGCTCAATCAGTCAATGCCAATATGGATGTGTTAAACAGCGACTTATTCAACGGAGAAGTGGCTGAAAAAATCCTTCAAAAGGCTCCGCAGTTAAACGAATTCGCGAAACTGGACAAAAAGGACGAAAAGAGTTACGTCTGTTTGGTAAAGTAGCAATTGTGTGATCATTAGCAATGTCCCAGTTATTGTATGTGTTTGGAAATAATCACTGTCCATCATTGTATATAGAAAATATTAAAAAAAGAAATAATAAATTTTGTTTGGAGCGGTAGAAGACCAAAAATTAAATATGCGATTATTCTCAAGGAGGTGTTAAATTACCTGATTTTGAGACCATTATTAAAGCTAACCGTGTGGGCTGGGCAATTCGGATAATTAATAGTCAGGATAATGAATATTGGGAAAAAATTACAATTTTGTATTTTGAACAAACCGGAGATATTTCACTTTGGGGAAAAAATTTTGACTTTGCATTGTGGAAAACATTAACAAAACCGCCAATATTCTATGAAGAAGTTGCTAAAGCGTGAAGTGTGGTTAGTACAACGAATGTTGTTAAAAGAGAGTATATTTTAAGACAGACGTTTCAGTAAAATTTGTACATCAAATTAAATACAGAAGTAGTAAGTATAGGCAGTTTGTTTAATAAAGGTATTACACTTATCGATCATCTATGGAATGGGATAAAACCAGATTGGAATGAAATGAGGAAAAAAGGGTGGAGCGATGAAGATTACTTTTCATGGAGGAGTATTTTGGATGCAATCCCAAAGGAATGGAAACAAGAATTAAGGAAGCCTTATCAAATAGAAAACCAAATAGATAGTAAAGATAAAAAGATAGAAATATCTGGAAAAATGTTGTTGATTAATAAAATTAAGACACAAACGGTATATTGGAAATTTATAAATAAAAAAACGCTAAACCAACAGCCCAACGGTATTTAGAAAAAACATTAGGAAAAACGGACATTGACTGGCCTTTGGTTTATTCAAAGATTTACCAGTGCACTATTGATACAAAACTGTGAACATTTCACTACAAAATTGTAAATAATATTATTTTTTTTAAACCAAAAGAAGACATTATGCCAACAGTATAATGGTATTTTTGCAACACGATATCCTTATAGTAGGGTCAAAACATTGGCCGAGAGAACTGGGGCAAGGATGTCACGTGACATCCATGGGCATATAACGTGGTAGGTAGCTGGGTTAGTCCTGCTCCTCTCTGGTAAGCCATCGAGCGCCAAGCAAGCTCTTCAAAGTTCCACCACCTCCCCTCTCTACGGCCAGTGTTTGGTCTCTTCGGAAAGGCGAATATTAGCTACCCCACCTTTTCCGAAGAGACATTTAGTTCATTAGTTTCATGTCACGGCATGCTCTTTATTATACGTTGTTAAGCGTGGCGTGACTTTTTATGTTATACAAATAAATACGTCACAAATGTGGCCAAGTTTATCCAAACATGCCTGTATGATGTCTCTTCGTAAAACCTAGTGCGACCCTGCAATGACCACCTGTAGAGCATTTACACGTTTACACGCGTAGCCCGTAACAGTTTAGAATTAGCCGACTTAGTTATTTTGGGATGTCGTGGGGCAAAAAGTTATATTTATTCAAAATTGTGGAAACACCACTGTGCAGCTTCTGTTCAGAACATTTTACACTGAGGTTCGAAATTGGTTGAAAAGTGCACAGATTAAATTTCCAAAATGTAATCTGGAAAACATTCTAATTGGTATTAATGTTGATATTCCTCAATATTTTTTATTTCTTCTATGGAAATTTGCATTATATAAAGCAAGGGAAAATAAAAAATTACCAACATTAATCGATTTTCAATTAATCATCAGTATTTATGAAAAAATGGAATATTCTGTGGCCAAAAAGAAATCCAGGTTGGTGTCACATCTTAAAAAGTATGAAAAAATAAGACAAATTTTGGACAATTGAGTGTATAATGAAATTTCTAAAATATGAAGCAGAATGTTATATTCATATAATTATAGTAGAGTATCAAAAAGTTAAATTTTGAAAAATGTAAATACCAGTATGCATGTATTTTGAGTACTAAATAATTAGCATAGAAAATTTGTAATTAAGTTTCACAAATGAGAAAGCAATAAAAAATTTTTTTTTTAATTTTAAAAAAATAATAAAAAAGAAAGGGTTCATTTACAAGGAATGCAGAAGGAAAGCATTGCTTGAGAAATTTTCTCAAGAAATACCAACGACATAACACCTCATCTATGCTGTAACAACTGTGCAATACGTTGTGAATGTGGGAAAGAGGAATGTTCTAATGGGGCAACCTTCTGTTAAGCCTGTTTCAAGCACCAGAGAGGTCACTGTCACTCGGAAAGATCAGCTGTATCGAAGACTCACTCTTTATCACAAGTATTCAGTGAGCACGCCCTAGGAGAAATGAAATATTTCACAAACCTATACCTTGTAGTTGGATTTTCTGACTTGCAAATCAATCAAGTACTTGAAAATTGTCAAAAGCTATCTGCTTCATATATTATATACCACCGAAATCACATAAGAACTAAAGTGGAGTCTTGCGAACTTGCAGAACATTTCATTAACAATGACCATAATTTCAACACGAATACAGAAATAATACCTATAGAACAGATAAAAAAGGTCGATTTGGATATTAATCGCAAGAAAGATATCCTCAGAGAAAGAAAACGATTTTGGATCGTGAAGATGAAGACATTTCAACCATTCGGTTTAAATAAACGGATAGGTTAAGAGTTCTGATATCACAACTATGAGTTTACTTAAGTAATATTTTTTACATACTAGATACCAGACCTCTTAGCCTCCCACAGATTTTTCTACACTTGTAATAAAAACATTAATTAAACAATTACCTGATGACGCACGCGTAAGCCGAAACGTTAGTGCCAAATTAAAAGTTGACGAATCTCAGCCAATCCCCAACATTTGTTCAATTTATATATATATATATATCTATATATATACAGCCAACTGCATAAATTCTGTCGCCAAGAACATATATAAATATATATATATTTCTCACCAAGAAATTATGGGATACCTCCCAATATATTTTTTTCGAGTTGCCCAGCATGAGTACTATCTGAAAAAAATATTCGGAATCTGTTATGTGCAGTAAAAATTTAATCTACCGCAAAGAATTAATGTAAGTAGTTGTTAAAACAATTTAAGAATATAATTAAAGATTTATGTGGAAGACACGGTTTATTACTTGAACTTTATTACTTTGTCTTTGGGAAAGCATTATTTTTATTTGTTTTTAAGGCACTGATGGCAAATTTTTAAATATTTCACGTTAATCAAATTTGCCAAAAGAAATAAATGGGTTTTTGCAAATTACACTCAGTCTCCAGGACTCATTGATGTTCAGATATTGTAATGCAGTTCACGCTGTACTAGCTTGGAAGGCGCATGAGGTCAAACTCGTACAACAGGACATGTCCCGCCGTTGTGGAATAGATAATCTAACCCCAAATGAGGATTCCTCCACAATAAATTTAGAGAAATGCAGCCTGACTGGTTTGGGAAACATGGCACATTTCTGTTGCCATCTGCAAGAATACCAACTGTGTTCAACAACAGCCTTTTGTACAGGTTATGGAAAATTGCAGTCAAGATACCAACACTTTAGTCGACATTATGGAGCATATACTGTGTACTATAAAAGCCGAGAGTCCCAGGATCACCACAGCATACTATCACCACAATAACGTTGGATATTATCATAGTGTTCCTTTTCTTATTGGATGTCTTTTGATGAAGAAGGCTACTGGCTTCAAGGTATCGATATTCTATATTTCAACCATTTTATAAGCTGTGTGGAATGACAGGTCATGAACATTTTTCTTGATGCTATCAAAACGGTTTAATGTTAATACGGTTTAATGTTGTTTTAACGAGCACAATCAAGACAAGGTTTGTGCGCGTTGTACGCAAGTTACGTCCTGGCATCATTATGTTGGAGGTGGAAACCAATGATCTTTCTTTTTTACCTCTGAAGGTTGTAATATCAGATTTAGAAAAGCTCATAGTAACTTTCAAAACGGTACATTCCACGAAAACTGTATATGCCACGTAATTTCACGAGGTCCCTCTATGTCACACCCCTTTTCCTTCCTGAAACAAACTAAGGTCATACAACAATACCTTGAGGTGGTTTTAGAAGCGTTTTTAAACGGTGTGTTTTGTTGGACCCATTTAACAATCACGTTGTCAATATGGCTTATTCCTCAACAATTTGATCATTTGCGACTGGCACAACAATTTACCTTTCCTTGCCTATATTTTTCCTGCCTCTAGTTCATTTTTTCTAGGGATAAAATCATGGCACCTAAGAGACATCAAAGAACCGCCACCCTTAGACAGCACAAACAAGCCTCAAATCTCGCTCCAATCGTCCATGCATTGACCCTGATCCAATTTTGACACCATTGACACCCAAGGCTATTGTAACGGCAGTAACAATGCGGTAATACCTTCTACCACTCAGTCCACAACCGGATTGGTAGAGCAACCAGCCCATTCTACATATGACGTTCCTCCTGCGCTTACTGTAATTGATGTCCGTCAGGTGAGCTGGCTAACCCATTCATGTCGTCCGTACTCCATATTGACTCGCATTAGTGACCAGACGTGGGAGAAGATATGGAGCAATAAATTCATTGATTTTGGGATTTTGATATCGAATCCAGTAAAGCAAGACTGCTTTAACCTTAGCATCGAAACAGATAATCCGACAGACACACCAGCACTGTCTCTTGTGCCATCCGAAAAAGCAGTAGCCATTTATAATATCAATCGATGGCTAACCGTATTTCATATTTTTGTCGGTGTTTACACAAATTTCCCAGGAGGAATCACACTTAATGAAATATTGCTCAATCATTTGTGATTTGGCAGCTAGGGGTTGTGATTGTCATTTTTATGACATGAATTTTCGTTACATGTGTGAAAACCAGGTTAAGTGTCTCCCGTGGGAATCCACTCATATGAAGCTATGGATTCATGCACAATCTTTACAACTAGCTAATCATACTAGTAATGCATCGTCGTCAAATACAGCTTATTTCGAGATTCCCCAGGGGATTTTGTTTTCGGTTCCATCAATGTTACAATTGTCAGATGAATTGAAGTTTTAACCATTTATGTTTTAAATGCAATGGCGAAATCAAAAACATTTATGTTTTTAGGACTAACTTACGGCTAGAATATTTAAAGGAGCTGTGGCAACCAGACAGGGTTCTTTATTTTAAACTTCAAGCAAAGATACCAGACGATACTTGTCAGACGTATATAAAAAAATTCATCTTGTTTGAGGAGGGGTAAGTAGCAAAATTTGGTAAAAATGGTATATATTTCCTTCATTGATTGACATTTGGCTACTAATATCAATTTTAAATAACTAAAAATCCATAATCATTGATTGAAACTCAACATCGGTAAATACAACGAACATTTATTTGATTTTATGTACCACACTGATTTTGATCTTTTTTTTAATTTGACCACTTGAATTCATAAGATACTCCCATTCTACTGACAAAATACCAGATTATAGCTGTAAGAAAGCTAGAGGACACCGGAAAGCAGGCGTACGAAATTGATCTACGTTAGGCGTTGATATGGGAGATACAGGAAATGAGGCTCTTTGGTCCAGACAAAGAAGAAATAGAATTCAACATAAAGCTCGACAGATGAGTATTAGGAGCTAAGACCTAAACTGTTACTATGTTCAACTATTTGATAAGGTCGTCTAAACTTTTACATTGAATTATACGAAATATTGATAATCAAATAAATTTTTGATATTTTCTTAAGCTTTGGCGGATAAGAGAGGTTTGTTTTTTTGTATGTAGAAACCGTACGTCGCAAATGTACCTTGGAATTTGACGTCCAAAGAATCCAAACCATTGTTGAAAATTTGTTTATCTTCTTTGTACTTTTGCTTTTGCTTTTGCCATGATTCAATTTTAAGACTTTTAGTAAATATTATCGCCATGGGCTAAACTTCGCCATAATATAGTATAGTGTTTCCTCCATTGTGACGTCAAGTTACTTACAATTTGCATAAAGACCGACAACAATAGTGCCTACAGCTCCTAGCCAGTAGGCACAAAAACCTTCCAGTCCCTCTAGTGAACTTTTCTTGTCATTTGTAAAACTCGGAGCAGAACTTGGCGAAAATAGATTTATTTTCGCTCGAAAAGCATAAAGATTGCATCAAAACAAGCTGTTTTGATCACCACAATGTTGGATGAAAAAAGTCTACTTAGGGGGGATGGCACAAGTTATTTGTTTCTTCAAATCGAGACAACAACATCACGCACAAAGCATAGTGGGAGTAAAACTTGTTTTGCTGGTGTGAACGTAAAAATACATTAAACTGGTTTAGTTAAATCAGTTTAATTAAACACAGATTTGTTAAACTAGTTTAGTTGGTTTGAATAGGGTATAAGACTTTATTCCTCTCTTTGAGTTTGACGCTAGACAAAAAAATCAAGAAAGGCTAGATCGAGTTGGTTTTGCACAGCAGGAGCGCAAGGAAATCTTCCGAGCACTGTACATGGCGACAGGAAATAGGCAACATCTCGGCATCAAAGTATACTCAAGGCTGATGCTGCAACATGGTTGCAATTTAAAACAAAAGTCCGCAAATCTTTTTCAGAGGAAAACATAAAAGCTATTTTTAACAACTTGGCAAACACAGCAAGCCGTTCCACTGGAGATAAAAAAGAAACATCGCCAAGCGAGTGGCGGGTAGAATGGCAGCGCCCATTCCTGATCCCTACAGTTTTATAGCAGCCTTATTAAGTTTATGTTTGTTTATATTTAAACTTTGACTTATACCGCTTTAAAATAATTGAATTCTCGACGTGTTCTCTGTGCCATTCATATCCCGAAACTGTAGATCATCTATTTATAGAATGTACAGAAGCAATAAACTACTATATTCAAATAAAGAATTGGTTGAGGTCGTTTGGAGTGTTCTTACCAGAATTAAATAAATTTGACATCTTACTAGGAGTGGATGATGTACTAGTTAATTTTGTGATTCTGTTATATAAATATTCACTGTATAGATCAAGAGAGAAAAATAACATGCCATCATTATTACTTTTCACAAACATAATACAAAAATATGAACAAATTGAAAGAAAAATAGCTAGATCTCGGAATAAAATTGCATACCATGAAAAAAAATGGAAAAGATTATCGTTACTTTTAGAAAATAAATAATAAGTGCTTAAGTATAGGGAGAGACCCTTGTTCTGTACAGTATTGTACTGTTGAGCTATTGTCCTTTTCTTCTTTTGTAATTCATTGTTTTGTACTGTGACTTATATATTATATATATATATCTATTTTTCATTTGTGTGTTTGTGCATAGTCTATAATAATTCACAAAAAAAATAATTTAATGTAAATAGATTAAAAAAAAATACTAGGGCGGCACACTTAGTGTGTCTCTCATTAAATTGTAAATAATCATAGATTAATTGAATTCTTTGTAAGTTGTCTTTTTGCAAATAAAAAAAAAAATAAAAAATAAAAAAAAAAAAAAAAAAAAAAAAAAAAAAAAAAAAAAGTTTATGTTTGTATATAACTTTCGGGTTATTGGCCGGCATTTTAAAGCTGTGTGATATCAAATGAATTTTAACATTCTGAAATGACAAAAAAATCCATTGAAGCTTTAAACAACCTTGACACCTTTGTCGACCAACTTGCAATTCAGCCTACGAACATTGCCAGCAACATTAGAATGAAACACTGTTACGTAATACAAATAACTGCTCAAAATTTCCAAGGTACAAGATGAGCTTCATGGTTATAAGAGTTCTGTTCGGGATAGTTTCAGGATTTGTCATGGTCACCATGAGGTTCAGGGTAAATTTTTGTTGTGAAACAACAAGTGATAATTCAGATAAATCGTTTCTTTTATACTTGATTGATCATTTGATTATAATTTATTGAGTATAAATTTGATTTGTTTGTAGTTTTACCGTGCTCGTTGGAATGAATTGCACGAGTTGAAAGAATGCATGTCGTTTATGTTGACACAAGCCTCCACAAAGTAAAAGATTCTGCATAAGAGTTCAAAACTGCGATCGCTTCAGGAAGAAGAGAAAGACATACCTAATATGAGTGAATTTGATCAAGAGTTGATGTTTTATCAATGAAACAATTATCCTGATAAAACAACACTCCATCAGGAAAATGCCTTTTGACGACCTGTACTTCAAGTCCCGAATCCCTTCCAGTGTTTTGAATCCAAGGTTTGACTTTGATGAAGTCCAAAGACAACAACGAAATCAACAACAACACAGCTTAGCAGCTATCTGGTAACAGGTTATTAAAGACTGCGACAGGAATGGAATGGCTTCGCAAGAAATCAAAAAGAAAGTTTGTTTTGGGAAAATCTTACGGTTATGCCAACTGGCAGATATTTTGACCACGTTCTCGTCCTTGGCTGACAGATTCGCAGATGTAATTGAAGTGTATTCTATATGTAGAAACAAGAAATCCTTGCAATTGATAGAAAAATCCCATGGAATTTGGAGCAGTGGCCTACTTTCCTACATACCAAACAGAAGTTGACTGCCAAAAGAAGAATTGAGAGTTTGCTACAGATGCACGCTGTAGCAGCAGAGAGAACATTTCTTTTGGAATTGAAAATATATGCATGTGTAGAAAAATGTTATCTTTTGATCCTTATTTGGTTTCATCAAATAAGCTGTTATCAAAATATGACGCTCTGGTATGTGAAGACGATAAAGAAATTCCTTTTGGCAAAGCTAAAAACCCTGTTTGCATGGGAGTACACTGCAAACTTTCCTGTTCTCCCACAGTGCCAGTTGCTATTTAACATAAATTAGTTGAGGTACACAGTCTTCAAGAAAGGTGTAAGAGGAGTCGTTTTGATTTTAGTAAGCCTATTAAATATTGTTCCCACAAAACAATATAAATGAATCAAAGAAAATGATTGAATGTGAAGGACCGAACAGTCTGATTTTATCATTCTTGTACTAGTCAAATGTATGATGACAACAACGCTAGCATACATGGAAATTTGTATTTTATTTATTGCACCATATTATATCAACATCATTTTAATTATTTGGTCAACAAGAATGGTATAACATCTTTAAACAATTTTCTCTCTGAGCTTAATCATATATTTAGAGAGTAAGAGAGGTACAATTGGTAAGGCATATGGTGTAATCTTCAATTGCTTAAAGTATTTTTGCACTATCGTACAGAAAAGTTCCTAATGGTTCTGAGAAGATTTTTATCTATCAGACGTTATTATTCTAAGTTATATTCAGATGATGGTTATCAATTAGTCGCAGCGAAGAGTTAAAGAATATAGTTAAAGGCTGGATCCATGAACAACTGAATGGATTTGGTGTTATGGAAGGATTCAAATGGGAATTTATCCCTGCTGATGCACCATGGCAAACGGGATATCAAAAGGTCTAATCAAATTGGTTAAACAAGCAGTTAAGGCATCATTTTCTGATCATGTTTGACATGTCTGAGATTTTCTGAGCTTTTAAGTGTTGATTTGAAGAGGCGAATTTGGTGAATGAAAGTTCTATAGAGAGACATCCCACATGGCCCAAGGGTGGTTCATATCTTTGCTCAAATGATTTATTACTGATTTATTACGAGCTACTTCTAGAGTACTGAGTGGTCCTTTCAGAGATAGTTCAAATCCTCGGTAGTAATTTAAGTTCATTCACAATGTTGTTTACTGCAAGTTGCAATGTTGTACTCATAAAGGTCGCCAATCAAATGGAGGAAATTGGAAACTTGGTAAAGTAATAAAGGCTTTTCCTGGAAAGGATGGACATGTTGAAGCGTTGAAGTCCAATATAAGAATCCGAAACCAGGAGAGGTGGTAACTGAATATCACGGAAAAGACTTTGTGACAATTGAAAGAGCAGTAAATAAGCTTATTGTTTCTTTCTGCACAAGAGACTATAATGATACACCATATAATGGAACGCTGGGATTAAGCCTTGTTAACTGGAATTTCAAAATGGTGTCCTAAGGAGTGTTTGCTGTAAAAAAAACACAATCAATTGTACAGGTCAGGTATGGTGAAAACAGTTTCTATTGTGCATTGTCATCTCTGGAGATGTTACATATCACCATGCAAGTGACAATCAAAAATGGAACAAGAGCAATCACAGACGTGACCATCCATTATAATACTATTACACTAAAAAAGAAATGATTGTTTTGATTGCAAAATCTATCAATTTACTTTCCTTTACAGAACAAGCATGAAATGAACTCAACAGCACATTGTCCTATTTCCCGCTGCAAAACTGAGTAGAGATCTGGGACTACAATAGCTGAGTAGACCTCGGCTGGGCATTTGAGTAGCCTGAATGAAACTCAAACAATGGCACCTGTTACTGCAAACTCTAAAAATACAAATATTTTGATCGAATCTGATGTTGCAAGAGCCACATTACCACAAGGAATATATTATGTAATGTTGTTCAGTTGAAACACTGGTTATCATGGAAAGGAGCTTGCACTTTGGTGAAAAAGAGCAAACTGAAAACAAGGTAACTGTTGTTGTTATCAATAAGTTTGTAAATTTTTATTCATATTTCTAGTGCTATTAAAGCTCAAAGAATAAACTTACGTATTCATCAATGTTTTCATTTGAATTTCAGAGTCAAAAACTACATTAAGTCTGACTTAGACAAAAAAAGAACCGAGAGATCCAGATAATGGCATCCATCTTGCACGAAAGAAGCCAGAGCTCCTGAAGGATTTATTGTGTTACGTAATGATTTTAGACACCCCTACAGGAAGCCCAATATTGTTGTTGTTAGGATTGTAAGCGGACGGAGAGACAGTGTGTGTAGATTGTCAGAGACTACTGTGAATGACTACTGTATGACTAATGTGATGTAAAATAAAGAACATTCAAACAAATTAAGCAGACTAAGTTCTGTTGGAGAACATTTATGGTCCTTTCCGTGCCGGATTCTACAGTATTCAAGTCAAAAGCAACGAAATTGGAGTAATTTCGACGACTCGTTCACCGTTGGTAAACTTTGACGGACTTCAGCTCATCACCGAGAAAGTGGTTCATCATCATGGCCTCTGAGTGCGATAGAGGTATAAGCGTTAATCCGCCTGACGACCCAGAGGTAAAGAGTAATTTTAGTGATGAAAAGACGACGGTAAGTCAAAAAATTGAACATTTGAGAAGCCAGAAGAAATCGGCAAAGTGCAGACTTACAAAAGCGAGAAATTATCTTCAAAATCTCATTTCACATGATACTTATGAAAGTAAAAACACTATTCGTCGTCAAATAAAGAAAGTTAGGTCAGAGTTTGACATTGTAGAGAAGATTGTTAATGCTTTAAAGGGAATTCATGGGAATTCCAGACATAGACAGACATATCGAGGCACTCGATAGCGAACTTACTGACATTGAAAAAGAAACTGATTCCATAATAAAAGCAGCTAAAAATCACCTTGATCAAAGATTAAGGGAAGGGGAGTATGATTCAGATAGTTTGTCTGAGAAATCAAGTAAATCGTATGTTAGTAAAGCGCCTTCTGTGATTGAAAAGTTACGCTCAGATGCCAAAGCCGCCAATGATAGGCTCATTAGTATGCAAGATGAACAGCGACAAAAAGAGCGCGAATTGCAGCGTAAAATAGCTGAACTCGAATTAATGAAACAACAAACGGAAGAAGCGAGAAAAATTGCCGCAATATCTGAACAAGAAGCAAATAATCGAGCTAGACAAAATGAAGACTCATTATCAAGCGTTGAATCAAACTCGTACCCAGACCTCCCCAAGCGTGAAAGAAACAGGGATCCCGAGGCAAATTACACGAAATTTACCACTCCACGATCGCGTCCATTTGTTACTCCAGTAGCACTAAAAGGGGTTGAATTGCCAATATTCTCTGGTGAAGATAAAGCAAATTATGAAACATGGAAAGCAGCGTTTATGTCCATCATTGACAGAGGAAACTTTCCAGTTAGTGAAAAAATGTTACGATTACAGAGCTGCTTGGCAGGAAAAGCACTGAAGATGGTTCAAGACTTAGGATTTTCGGAAACTGCCTATGAAAAAGCAAAATCAAAGTTGGAAAAGAAGTACGGCGGAGAACGTCGACTGCTGATAAAGCACATGACGGCCCTACGTGGGTGGAAAAAGGTCAGACACAACCATCTTGAGGACTACGAAGATTTTCTCACAGTGCTAGAAAGAGTCATCATAGCAATTCAAGATACCGACTCTACTGATTTGACTGATCACAATTTGAATCTCACCGCAAAAGAGAAACTGTCTGAGGAAGATATACAAGCATACAAACATTGGCTCATTGAACATTCACTTCAAGACTCAGTAGCAACACTTGTCGACTGGATTGAGCTGCAAGTTCAAGTTTTAGAGGAAACAAAAGAAGAGACGTCTGGTCTTGGTAGGAAGAGATATGACAAAGCTGACGAAAAGAAAACTGACAGAAGAGACGACAGACAGCGAAGCAGAGGATATAGTACTGTAGCCAAGACAAAGAAATGTCTGGTGACGTCCTGTGAAGAAGAGCATCCACCTTGGTCCTGTCAAGTATTCAAATCATTATCTGTTCCTGAAAGAAAAAGCTTGATCGTAAAAAACAAACGGTGTTTTAGATGTTTAGCCGCTGGCCATTTTTCGAACAAATGTCAGAACGCAAGACGATGTGGTATTGACGGATGCAACAGCAATCAACACAGCCGCTACCTTCATGAAAGCAGTCCACAAGAGCCAACAAACATGCCATCTCCACAGCCACCGAGTGGAACAGTCTATTATCCTATGCCATATCAAGGCTTCATTCAGCCAATGCCAACACCAACAAGCGTACCTAACAGTCAAGTATCGCAAGATGCTAGATCACACACTACACAGCATATTGACACAGTGTCTTTGATGGTTTTACCGGCAGTCATCGCCAATGGTAACAAGCGACTGCGGGTTAACGTCATGTTAGACACATGTTCTACAGGATCGTATGTAACCGAAGCAGCAGCTGCTGAACTTAACCTTCATGGACAGCATCATGACCTCGTAATTTCTGGTACAGGTGGAGCAGAACTAAGAAAGTACTCGCGACAAGTCAACTTGAAAGTGATAAGTGTTAACAATGACTTTGCTTCTAACATAAGTGCAAGTGTTTTAGACACTATCACTGGTGATACACCAGCATTTGAGTGGTCCAAACTGAAGCAAGACTGGCCACACCTCAAGTCCATTCCATTTCAGAATGTTGCACGACGGCGACAAATCGATGTTCTCATCGGTAGTGATCATCCTGTATTTCATCATGTTTTACAAGAAACGCACGGAGCCAAGAACGATGATCCTATTGCTAGACTGACCAACCTAGGTTGGGTGTGTTTCGGTCCAACTCTTGTTGACGAACATCGACGACGAATCAAATCACACTTCGCCCGTACGTATCATGCAAATTAGCTGTCAACTGATGACACAGCCATATTGAGACAATTTTGGGAACTTGATTCACTCGGAATCATAGACACAACAGCCGATGAGATGAACCCAGATGAGAAGGCGGCCATAACTACTGCGAAAGAAACCATGAGATTTAAAGATGGCCACTACTGCATTGGTGTACCGTGGAAGATTAACGAGCCTCAGTTTACTAGTAACTATGACAATGCGTTAAACAGACTTAAGAGTCAAGAGAAGTCCCTTATCCGCAAAGGTCCGGAGACAGTGCAGAGCTACAACAATGTAATAGAAGACTACAAGAAGAAGGGATACATTCAAAAGGTAGAGAAGACAGACGATAGTGACCAATGGTTTCTACCTCACTTCGCAGTTGTGAAGGAAGACAGACAGACAACAAAGATAAGAATAGTCTTTGACGCAGCAGCAAAAGATAAAGGAAAGTGCTTAAACGATGCTATACTTCCAGGTCCTAAACTACAGCAAGATTTGACGAACGTGTTGATGAGGTTTAGACGCGCTCCTGTTGCACTATCTGGAGATATATCAGAAATGTTTCTTCAAGTCGGTTTGTTGGAAGAAGATCGTCGATATCACAGATTTCTATGGCGAAACTTTGACGTTTCAAAGGAACCGGATGTCTATGAATTCCAAAGATTAGTATTTGGTAATACTGCCTCTCCATTCTGCTCACAGTACGTTATTCAACAACATGCGAAAACTAACAGTGCTAATTATCCTGAGGCAGCGAACAGTGTCAGACACTCTATGTACGTTGATGATGTCCTAGATTCTTGTGAGGATGCGAATGAAGCTAAAGTATTACGGAACCAGTTGTCTGAGCTTCTTGCATGTGCTGGATTTCGCCTGAGAAAATGGGCATCGAACGATCTATCTGTAGTTGAAGACATTTCTGAAGAGGAGAGACTGCCTAGCCTGAACATACAAAGTGGACAAATGACATGCAAAGTGAAAACACTAGGCGTTTTGTGGAAAGCTGATAGTGATGTGTTTACCTTCAATGTTCAAGCTCCAGACATGGCGAAGGTGCCAACGAAAAGACATGTGCTAAGTGCGATTTCTACGCTTTTTGATCCCTTACAATTGATATCACCATTTACTGTTCGAGCGAAGATACTATTACAAGACATCTGGGCTGCTGGTTTGACGTGGGACGATCCCTTACCAGATGGCTTACTGATGAAGTGGAAAGCCTGGGCTGAAGAGCTGACAGAGCTCTCCAAATTTGAAATCCCAAGATGTTTACGACAGCCTAAGCCAACAGAGATACAGCTTCACATGTTTTCTGACGCGTCGAAGGAAGCCTATGGGACAGCAGCTTACTTGGTCTGTCTATACGAAGACTTCATGCCAACCTCATGTTTGATTGCATCTAAAAGCCGTGTCGCACCACTTAAAGTAATGACAATACCAAGACTTGAACTCATGGGAGCTGTAATTTCTTCTCGACTTTCCAATTCTATCACGAAGTCACTGTGTGCTGATAAAGTTGTCTTCTGGACTGATTCAACAAACGTAATTTACTGGGTGCGAAATCAGAGTAGAAATTTCAAGCCGTTTATTGCTAACCGTATTAGTGAGATTCATACTCACTCTCAACCCGAACAATGGAGACATGTACCAGGAAAGCTGAATCCAGCAGACCTTCCCACCAGAGGAATGAAAGCAAGCGAATTGACAGACAGCAAGTTTTGGAAAGAGGGACCTGAATTCTTAAAAGATGAGACGATGTGGCCGACTCGACAGCCTAACGTGCCAACAGACGACCTCGAGTTTACCAAGACTGCACGTGTACACACAAGTATGACACAAGCACCAAAGAACCTTCCTCTCGATCCAAGCCACTTCTCAGATTTTCAACGACTAGTGCGTGTGACTGGATGGGTTCTACGTTTCGTCCAAAATTGCCGTCTACAAGCTCAGTCTAGAATCAAAGCAAAGATGTTGTCAGTTAAAGAAATTAATAAAGCGGAATTCCTACTTATCAAGTATACACAAGCTGAGTGTTTTCCAACAAAGACGAAAGACAAGAGTTTAGCAAATCTCACCCCTGTAGAAGACGAAGATGGACTTTTGCGTGTGAAAGGACGTCTCGCGAACACAGATTTAGCTTACGGAACAAAACATCCAATAATTCTTCCCAGAGATCATGCCATAACAAGGCTAATTGTAAGAACTGTTCACGACATACTTGGACATGGTACAGGTGTGGACCATGCCCTTACAGAGTTACGGACGAGATATTGGATCCTGAAAGGGAGAAGATTAGTACGTGATACCATCCACAAATGTCCAGCCTGCAGACTACGATTCACAGCAAAGCCCATTGGCCAGATGATGGCACCGTTGCCCAGAGCTCGAGTAAAGTCTAGTGTTAGAGCCTTTGAACGGGTCGGTGTAGACTATGGTGGACCTTACCTGACGAAACAAGGACGTGGCAGGATAAAGACAAAGAGATATTTATGTTTGTTTACGTGTCTTACAACTCGCGGGGTGCATTTAGAAATGTCTTATGCACTTGACACTGACTCATTTATAAATGCGTTTACCCGGATGACATCAAGGAGGGGGACGCCAATCTACGTTGTATCGGACAACGGTACTAATTTTGTGGCAGCAGAACGTGAACTGAGAGAACTTGTCGAAAATCTTGATGAAACAAGAATCGCCTATGAAACATGTAAAGTACAACCAATCGACTGGAACTTCAATCCCCCTTCGGCTCCACATTTTGGTGGAGTCTTTGAAGCAATGATTAAAAGTGCAAAGAAAGCAATCAAAGGCATCCTGGGAGATGCAGACATCACAGATGAAGAGCTCCACACAGCAATGTGTGGTGCGGAAAAACTACTGAATTCAAGACCTATCACTTACGTAAGTGCTGATGCTGATGATTTGTGCCCACTCACCCCTAATCATTTCATCGTTGGACAAATGGGAGGTGCATTTGCAGCAGAAACATGTGATGACGAAGAAGTATTCAATCCTCGAAAGCGTTGGCATCGTGTGCAACAACTGATCGGTCAAGTGTGGAAGCGCTGGAGAAGAGAGTTTCTTCCAAGTCTAAATGTACGTAAGAAGTGGTTTCATCCACAGCGAAATCTAAGTGAAGGTGATGTAGTACTGATGGTAGAGCCAAATGCCAGCAGAGGAGATTGGCCTCTTGCACGTGTTAAAGAAGTATTCCCTGGAGCTGATGGACTTGTGAGAGTAGTCAAAGTGCTAGCAAGAGGCAAGGAATACTTACGTCCCGTACATCGCCTGTGCCCTTTGGAGTACGCATGAAGATAAAGTTAAAGAGACATTACTGATTACATGAAAAGATTAAAGTGACTGTGATTCCTTTGAGATATGTTGACATTATGAACATTTTGAATTAAGATATTATGTAAATCCAAGTAGTACATTACATTGTTAGCGAATGTTAAACACATTCGGGAGGGGGATGTTACGTAATGATTTTAGACAACCCTACAGGAAGCCCAATATTGTTGTTGTTAGGATTGTAAGCGGACGGAGAGACAGTGTGTGTAGATTGTCAGAGACTACTGTGAATGACTACTGTATGACTAATGTGATGTAAAATAAAGAACATTCAAACAAATTAAGCAGACTAAGTTCTATTGGAGAACATATTGAATCACTTGGAGGAATTCCACTTACAACATTTAAGGTTATGTGGAATTATATGGTTTGTTGTGTTGAAGCTAAAAGACAACTATCAACTGCAAAGCCACTCATTAAAGGATTTAACTTTCACAAATCCGAACATGTTTTGACAGTTAAGTTTTGTAATAACAATACCAAAACATACATCAAGTCACAAGTTAAATAGATTCCATAAAGCAAAAGGTCTGCATTTCTGTGTTTTATAACATAATTTGATTTGATAATTATAATAGCTGATGTTGGAGTCACTTTAATTCACATGAAAATTTCTGGATAGTTTCATTCAGTTCACCAATAGTGTTTACATGCTCACTTGAAATGCGGTCTGGTTCTTTGTCTCTTGGTGTAAGTGATCACGATCTGGTGTACATTGTACGGAAGAATAAGTTAAGGCGACCAAGTCCTTGTCTCATTGAATACAGAAGTATGAGGAACTTTGACCAAAAACAATTTCTCGAAGATCTTAAAAGTGTTCAGTGGGATGCTGCATATCTACATGACAACATCGATAACGTCTGGGAACACTGGAGCACGCGCTATAAAGAAATCCTAGATCAACATGCCCCGGTAAAGAAGAAGTGGATACGAGGTGATCAACTTCCATGGATTACTCCTGAGATCCAAAGGGAAATTTCAATACGAAATAAACTCTTCAAATGTCATAAACGAAATCCGACCGAGCAATCGTGGCTCGTTTTCAAAACTCAACGAAATAAAGTAACATCACTCAAACGAAAAGGGATCAAAGAATTTTGCTCTAATGCCTCGTCAAACTCCAAAAATCCAGGAGAATTCTGGAAAAAAATGAGGCCTCTCTTACCAAACTCTAGTCAAGATCGTAATGAGAATATAATCCTCATTGAGAACGAAAATGTAACAGCTGAGCCTAAGGCTGTTGCAGAAATTCTTAATGACTATTTTGTTAACATTACAACAGAAATTGGTAATGAATCAAGAACACGTGAAGATTATTTGCATCATCGCTGTCTACATTCTATTGCAGAGAAACAACTTATAGAGAACTTCACTTTCCAACCAGTCCATACTCATTATATACGAAGCATCCTGGAGCATCTTAACCCCAAAAAAGCTGTTGGCGTCGATGGTATTACACCTAGACTGCTAAGACTATCTTCACCTGTCCTAGCAACTGAAGTAACAAATCTAATTAACTTCTGTATAACAACCAGTTCCTGGCCAACAGAATGGAAATCTAGCAATATCACTCCTGTATTTAAGAAGAATGATGAAACACTGAAAACAAATTATCGACCTATCTCAATATTACCAACACTTTCGAAAGTCTGTGAAAAAGTACTTTACGATCAGATCTACGAAGTCTTCTTGCCACATTTATCATCTAACCTTTCTGGTTTCCTCCGAAACCACTCATGCTGTACTGCTGTTTTGAAAATGACAGAAGATTGGAGAGATAGTCTTGATAACAGAGAAGCGGTGACTGCTGTAGCTGTTGACCTTGGTAAAGCATTTGACTCCATAAACCACCATCTTCTTCTTGCAAAACTACAAGCGTATGGGTTCTCTGAATCAGCATTGCAACTGATGTCATCTTATTTACTGGGAAGAAAACAACGTGTTAAAGTTGAGAGCGAAGTATCAGATTACAAGGAGGTTAAAGCTGGTGTTCCACAAGGCTCTTTACTGGGTCCTCTTCTCTTCAATATATTCATCAATGATGTCAATTATTGTGTTTCAAATGTATCAATTAGGTTATACACTGACGACACCACTACATATGCAGCTGATGTTTCTCCAACTGTGCTCCAGTTTATTATCAATAACAATCTAAAGATTCTCTTGTCATGGTTCAAAGACAACTGTCTTAGTGTAAATAACGACAAGACACAGGCCCTCTCCATTGGTCCATGCACATATGCCTATGATCTGTACATGAACAATAACAAAATAGAACTGTCTGACGATGTAAAAATCTTGGGAGTAACACTCAACAGTAAACTTAACTACAAAACACATATTGCAGACCAACTAAACAAAGCTTATTTAAAAACATCAGCTATCAGATGTATAAGAAGATTTCTACCAACAGAAGAATTAAGTATGTTGTATAAAACATTATTCTTGCCACATCTTGAATACTGTAGTCCCCTGTTATTAGGACTAGTTAAAGTGCAATCTGATCGTCTAGAGGACGCTAATTATTTTATTATTAGATCTATATTAGGTTACAGTAAAAGCGTTCCTTATGAGCACTTATTGAAAACTATCAATCTAGCAAGCCTAAGTCAAAGACGAATTTATCAGTCATTAATTCTAGTATATAAATGTTTTTATGATACAGGTCCTACTTATTTAAAAAAAATTTTTAACCTTAAGATCACGCCATACAGTCTTAGGGGCAATGACCATAAGTTAGCTTTACCTAAGTTTAACTTGTCATGGAAAAAAAAATATTTTAGTTATCAATGTGTACAGCATTGGAATAATCTTCCAAATTATGTCTTTGAAGCAGTTAACGTAAGCCAGTTTAGAAACAAACTAAAAAAAGTACTTTTTTAAATATGTATGTAATTCTATCATTTTTAAGTATTTTTTTATTCTTTTTCACTTGTAAACTTTAAATTTGTACAAATATACATTCATTTTTAGTTATACACATTCGTATTTTGAACGAGTGTAAGCTCCTAGGCGATACGTGTCTAAATAAAATATTGTATTGTACTGTATTGTATAGAGCTTGAGAATCTAAATCTACAAAATGTAGGTTGACAATCACTTGTTTAATTAGTGATCCCAGTCATTCAAAAGTGTTACATGTGGTATTTTCTTCCATATCAACTGGTGATGGTTCGCTTGATGTTGTTGTTGTTTGTACCACAATGGCCGTTCACAGTGCGATATTGCCCAACAGCTTCGAACTAGCTGTCACTATGTTCAAAAGGTAATCAAAGATTATGACACAACCAGAACAGCCAGCAAACCAATAAAACAACAACCAGAGTGAATTATTATGACAAAAGATGCTGTCTATTGTGTGAAGATTGAGAAATTAATGAAGCTAAGAAAAAAACTGCAAGATCGGCTGCCACTCTATGTGTTGTTCTCCCGTGGCAGTTACCCTCCAAAGTCTGCTATTACTAAAACCATGAGGTAGGATTTAATAATGACAAAAAAAGAAAATCCAGCAAATTCCTTTAGATTTTACAAGAGATGACAATATTCAAAAACAAAATGAGTTCTTGCATATTACGAGTGAGTTGAATGCCTCTACCATTCACTGTTTTGATGAAAGTAGCATTGTTAAAACAACCTGCAGTCGACATTACAGTAATGCGCTTCTCTAATGTCTAGGTTTGGGTTAAGATCAAACATATCCACTAGGTTTTTTTTTTGAAAGAAGTCAGATTTTATTGCACACATTTCTTTACAAATTAATTGTCAATGAATAAAGACAATTCATAATACAACTATGCATTTATGTTTTACAATGAAATCTCACATTGCAAAAGTACCCTGGAATTTGACATATAAAGAATCCAAACCATTGCTGATAATTTCTTTATCTTCTTTCTAGATTTGTTTTTGTCATGACTTGATTTGAAGACTACAAGTAAATCAATATCATTGCCATTGGCTAAACTGCGCCATAATATTCCAATAAACGTGTGCAGTCTTGTTCAAGCAAATGCATTTGTATGATTATTAATATCAATTTAACTAAAAGTAGTCTCAGATTAATAAAAACAATTCATAAGACAACTTTTGCACTTTGGTTTTACAAAAGCAAGACCTAGCTTGGCATATTGACTAGCATTTTACGGGCCGGAAGTTTATGAGCTGGAAGTATACGATAAATATAGCAGCATATCAGATGAATTCAGCCCTATCATAAGTATAACTTGTGGAATTTGCTTCACCAAATTCCACGAGTTAAAAAAGGAAAGAAAAACATTAAAAAATAGACTTTAATAATAAAAAACCATAAATGACAAAGACAGCATTCTAAGCAAGGATGAAATCCAGTTCAAACACTTGAACACAGTATATGTGGTCTAAATGTACCAAAAATAAGGATACATTTAAAAGTTAAGAAAAGCTAAGCTAAGCTGAGGAAAAGGGTCTGCCCTTCAGATTTTCTAAGTCACTTTCTCCATTTCATAACACTGTTAATAAATGACGTTTGAAAACCTTTGAAAATTTGATACTCTTAAATCAAATACTTTTACAAAACATATACAACTTATTAATTGGTCAATGCATTAAACAATGAAATTATTACATGTGTACAAATGGCTGACTCACCCCCTCCTGACCCAGGTTTGCATATATTATCAGGAAAATCTAGTCTGGAAGGCGCCACTCTCTTATAAGAAGTATTACAAGTATAGCGATACTTGAGCTGACGTTATCCTTTGTTATTCATGTGCCAACCAGACAGCAATTGGCAGCTTTTTTAATAGAGCATATTGTAGTTCTGGTTGGCACATTAGCATAACAATTGATTTGTTTATAAACATAAAGTATTGCTACATGATAATCACTTTTGCATGTGTGGGAAACAGTATGGCCACCATATGACAGATTATTTGAACATTTTTTATAAGTGTTTATTCCATCTGATAAGATGATATCTCTATGCACACCTTTAAAAAAATTGTAAAAAACGTACTCCAATATGTCAGCATCATTACCGTACCACCCAGTGGCTCTAGTTTGACATCTTACATTACAAGCAACAACTAAAAAAAGTATTGCTGTTAAATCTAGTTTTGCACATGATTTTTTTCTCTTATTATTTCTTTTCATCTTTAGTTTTAATGAAAAAACGTTTTTGAAAATCATTCTTCAATCTCAATAAAATAGAGTTGAGAATTTTGTTTACATCACAGCAGAGTATGTTTGAATAGAAATCAATGTTGTCTGCAAACTATTCAATATGAAACCTGATTACAAAATTCTCAATTGTATGTTTGTTGTCACAAGTATATTTTAAAAAAAACTTGGAACATTCATATGTATGCTTGATTGCAGATGTGATATCAATGCTATTCCCTTGGGGGAGGGCAGGGGATGTTTGTACACATGCTATAAATTTATGATGCAGTACTTACAAACTTGACAAACTGTATCCAAATGTGCTTCCTTTAACCAAGACGACCATGTAAACAGTGCCACTGTAAAGAAGCTTTCAATGTGAACATAAACAAACAAAGAAGCAAAACCACCAATTACTACACAACACAAATAGATAAATTACATTATGGCTAAACCACAGCATTGTCACACAAAAAAAGCTGATGTTTAAAATAAATTTTTACAGAGTGTCTAAGCGTCAGGCTGCCTGACGATGGCTGCCTGACGATTTTTGAGATGTAGACCGTTGGAAACACGTTTTGAAAGGTAGTCAATGATTTTTTTCACAAAATGTTTCAAAGATTTCTGACAACTTTTCTATCATTTTTTGAGTTTCAAAAGTAGGTTGATCAGCAGAAAATTAAATAGAGTTGAGATACCACATAAATCTAATAGGCCATACAAAAAATGAACAGAAATGTACTTTATTTTTACCATAAATACATTGTCACAACAACTGAAACAATCAAAATGGGTAACATAATAAAATTTATGTTTATTAACTGAATAACTCGATATTCGTGGGGAAATTAAAAAGTGGGTCGCTTGGCTTCCAAATCTTCTCAATTAACTGAAGTTTATCGTGATCCGAAATATCACTTATGCTGTTACTAAGTATTAAAGCAAGGTCAAAGGGCGAACAATCCTCCTTTCGATCGACTGGCTCACCACGAGGAACATTGTACGCCATCTAGTAATCTATCGCGGCACTTCACGGTTAAAATAGACAAGCAAAACAACAAAACACTAATCTAAATTACTTTTATTATAATTAATATAAATGCACTTCTCTCAATTGAATCGAAATTGATAAGTAATATGAAAAAACAATATAACTATTCGCTGTTGAAACGAAAAGGACAAGCACTAATACAACAAACAATACAGTAATATAACTACCGTCACAAACCGTAATTCATAAGTAATAAACCCAAATAATACAGTATTATAATCACTTCACGTTAAAACAAAATGGACAGAAATAATGTATAATACAACCGACAAACAATTATACAATCACTTCACATGGTTGAAAACAACAAGCAATGTAACTACAACAAAAAAATTGAATATTATGAATATTCCCTCAAGCATACACAACAAGACTATTGTACCTTTGACCCTTCTAGTTCTGGAATCAATTGCAACAGGTCTTGTATCTATATAATTGCTATTCTTTTAATCGCTTCTACGTAAGCCTCTACTCAGGTGTTACTGTAGCAGAAACGAGCAGAAACAGGACCTTACCGGGTAGTACTGCCCTTTTATTCATTGTCACTAGTTTCCGAAGTTGTTTCCACGCAAATTTAGGCAATCACAATCGAGCTTGGACTGGGTTGGGCTTTCTGTGGAAACTAGTTTCCACAGAAACTCCAAACACCCTTGCGACCAGTGGGAATAATTTACATTCCCTGTATAACCTCCCACACAACAAATGAAGCGCAACCAAAACTTAGAGTACTGGGAACGAGAAAAATTGGAGTTCCTGTGGTGAAAATTCAAAATGGCGTTCGAATTGGAGGTAAAAATAGTTTTTATTTCTCTCCAACTGTTTAAGACTTAATTTTCGTTTTCACTTAGATTTTTTATTATTTTTTTATTTTTTTTATTTTTTGAGAGAGATGTAATGGTTTCCGGAAACTAGAGAAACTAGTCTGGATCCGCCACTGTAAAAGTAATGACAGAATGTAGAATGGCATCTTGGACAGAAAGATGAATATTGACCTTTCAATCCATGGAGCGAACAGAAAAATCAAGTCATAAATGGTGTAAATTTCTAGTCAACTGGTGCAATAATTATGAGTTATATTTATACTCATTTTCTCCAGTCATCCGACAATTTTCGTTGAAATATTCAGACGTTCTAAACAAAACCTTTTTACACTCGTGGCCAATGCGACTTTTGATATATCTTAGAAGCACTTTGGATGGGAAATAACCCACGAGTTACGCTACGATTGGCTGCTTCATTCATTAGCTGAAACTCAGTCGAAATTCGATTTTTATATTGAGAAAAAACTGACAGAATTCAAACGTCTAAAATGTCTACAGAAGTACGGGAAATGGAGCAACATGAAGCGATTGTCTAACTACAAAGTAACGCAAGGACCGGTACGAACGATGTTAAGTTGCAAATATACCAAGTTAACTATAGATTCCATCCTTATTCAAAACAAAATGGTAAAACCTACATCGCCACTAGAAGTTACTTAATAGAAATATAAGCACAAATGAGACGGTCAGTATTTTTGTGCTGGCAGTGCGATGGCGCCATTTTTCGGTACACCAACGTTTCGATTTCACTATCAAAAGCCATTCCTCGACTTCAATTGGCAAACACAAAGCACAGCAAATAACTCACTTACCTACCTGAAGCGAACAGGGATGTTGAACCTCTTTCAGTAAAGAAAAACACAACATTTTTGACGGACTTTCGACTGGAAACCTCACAATTCAATCACGCTGTCTGCTGCAACTTGAAATATGATCAGCTACCCAACATGCATTTCGAAGAACTGCATGATCATAACACAGGAGTCCCGCAATTAAAAAAAAATGAAAAGAAAATATGAACGGTAAAGAATGAAAGATATATACAAACTGAAAAAAAAGAAACAAATAACAAATAACCTAATGAAAATAAGATAATAAAAATTATTAATAAAAACAAATAATAAATAAAAATAGTTGCACAAGGAAATTAATTCGGTTGTAAAATTCAAAGTAGTTTTTTTTTAAACACCGTAAAGATCTGCGCGCAGAGCGAACTTGATGGCGGATCACAGAAACGAGGTGATTAAACTATAAACAGTCCCCCAGCATTATGGAGGAAGAGGAGGATTAGATGGAAGATGAGGGGAGACGTTATATTCGCATATAACAAATAAACACAGTGGCGGATTCAGGATTTTAATGAGGAGGACCAATGGGAATTTTCCAACTATTTTCGTTATAGTCAGGGAGCAAGTGTATTCACGTGGGAATTTTATGCTTAAAGCAAGCCACTGGTCTAGATGTGTCGAGGGGACCTTAGTGAACATGAAAAATGTTGTCGGCAACTTTGTGACCCGCACCGACACGATTTATGGAGGATTAAAATAAGTGATATATAATATTAGCATGGAAACGAGGCTACACTTTAAATAATATTTATTACCTCTCAAATGTCAATATAACGCTACCAAATTGAAACACTGGATATTCTTTATTATTGCACACACTCAAAAGTGTAAATTTTGGTCACGTGACCAAGAGCATGAAAACGAGGCTGACCCTTAAAATTTCATTTTTTATTGCTTTAAAAAAAAATATCGTTGCAAAAGTGTGTCACAGCGAAATACAAAGATCAGTGGTTTCGTGTATACAGACTACTACTATTGACGACTAGATCACATGAATTGAGGCATGAAAACGAGGCTACACCTAAAAATTGCCCTTTACATTAGTTATAGTTACTATTTAATAATGGGATACAGTTGCAGTTATTTAATACATGTACAGTCCCTTAGAACTTTAATAATATCGTTGTTTTCACTTTTCAAATATCTTCATCTTGGTCACTTGTATCTTCAAGATCATCATCACTGTCATTGTTGTCATCGGTAATATCGTCATCATCATCATCATCATCATCATTCTGCAAAGTATTTTCACAGGGCTCGTCATCATCAGAACATTTGCACTTTGTCGTGGTTCCATACCATAGTCTGATAATGTGCTCGAAGAATAGCCTGATGTAAAGCGGCTTGTGTTGGTGGTAGTCTCTCAGATTGTGCTTTTTTCTTCTTAAATAGTGACCATCTCAGTTCTTTCACCTCAGAAATGCCGGTGTTTGGTTGGTATAGTTGACATACAAACTTCTCAATCCCCTTCATGGTATCTTCTCCTGGAAGTTCTGTAGTCCCAAGGCTTGTCAAAGCATCAACTATATTTCTATCATTATATATCCAATCTGATAAACATCAAGCCCACCACCAGATACTCTCTTCGCTCAGCGAACGCAGTATCATTGTCAGTGCCAATAAAGAAAAATCTAGCAACGTTAGGAGACAGATCCTTTACAATGGCAGCACCCAAACTAAGGAATAGCTTACCTAACGACATTAGGAACATAAACAAACTTGACCAATTTAAAAAACACTTAAAAACATATTTATATAAAATAGCTTTTAAATAATTACACAATATAATTTTTTAATCATTTTAATTTATTAATTTATTTTACGAAGTTATTATATTTCAAGTTCAAATTTTATTGCAATTTTATTATAACTATTTGTACATAACTATATTTTAGCTTCAGTTTATTTATTCATCTCATGTTTTGTTACGGCGCAAATGATCATCTCGCCATGGAAACTTGCGCCTTATAAGTTCATAATTATTAAATTATTATTATTACTATCACCTTTATCAAAGACTTTCCAGCATGCCAATTTCACTTTGCCAGAGAAGCTGCCAGTATTTTCTGCTCCACTCAGTGCAAGAAAAGCAGGAAGAGCTGCTACTTTAGCCGCACCAAGTGACTGGAAAATTGGCATCAAGCTTATCCTTCGACGTCTTTGACCTGATCCAGTTACGAAGAAGCTGTTCTGGCAAAGTTCTGGAAAACGTCGAAGGGCCAATACGAGGACATCTGTGTCTTGAGAATGAATTTCCAGCGACGTTGCTCCCTTGACAGTGGCATCACTTGCATGTAGTATCAGCTTAGTATCAGCTTCTTCGTGATTGCTTTGGAGGTGCTCAATTTCTTGATGAGTAGCCTCACATTGGCAAGCCCACGATACAATGAAGTGTTTTCCGTTCAGAACAGCATACTCCATTGACTTCTTTCATTCCATCTTTGTGTTTGAGTGAGATAGAATACGTTTCATGTTGACGTTGGCTATCTGGGTCTAGTCAGTGATGCGGTAGTACACTGGGTTTGTGTTTCCTTGTCTTCCTGGTTGCACCTTTAAGCGATGAAGGTAAATCATACCTATCCAATATCAATCGTATTTCATCACTGTCACGATACTTGTAAATAAGACAGTCATTGAAATGTTGGGCCAACTGCTCACAATTGCTTATCCAATGCGGCTTTTCAAGCTCGGCCATTCCATCAATGATAGCAGCTGTCATTGTGGATGTTACTAGGGATGTAACACTGTCGCCGGCCACTGAAGTTTCAACAGATTTACCAGCCTTCTCAAGAATACTCATAAGGGTGCTTTTCATTGAACAATGGTTCATTGTTCCATCACTTGCAAACAAAGATCGAGGAACAATCATGCTTTCCAATAGCGTCTTTGATGTCTATTTCTGGACGACGTTTGGAAACCATCATCAGTCGGGCAAACAAGGACCTATCTTCCAGCAATTCAACAACTTTGTCTTTGAGAGGGACCTTCAGTTTCTTCCCATTACTTTTCCAAGTAAGCAGATTTCTCTTATCATTTTGGACCAAATATTTACTCTCTGTGACTTGATTCGTTCTTCTACAAAGGTGTGGAGGAGCGTCTTTCCAATAACACTCTGTGCAATCATGCACAGATGAACATTCATGAACACTGTGATATTTGTGTTTGTTTTGTTCACATAATCCATGCTATTGTTTTGCTTTTCAATGTAAGCAAATGTAATGTAATGTAATTCATTAAACGTTCAGAATCAGTGAGTAAAGCAACATGTCAGAAATTGTGGTTTAGTTGAGTAAGCCTTTACTTGTAATTACCACAAAATTGGTGCCGAGACCGAAGCGAAAACGAAATGTCAGAATCAAAAGATGTCGAAAAAGTCGAAGAAGCGTTGAAAATTGCAGTTAAACGCCGTGGAAACTTGAACACCGTTCAAGGCAAGAAAATTCAAACCTTACTTCAACAAGACTCGCTCACTGATGAAAATATCGCCACTTTGAAGCTTTCTCAGAAGAAATTACTCGAAACAAAACCTGAAATTCGACAGTTGGATATCGAAATTCAACGATTATACGTTGTTCTAGGAAATGAAGGAGCTAGCGACAAAGATTTTGATGAATCGGATGGAATATCTGACGACCACGAGGTCCTGCTAAGCGATGTGGAACGAGCGTTACAAAAACCCACGGTTAATGCAAAGCCAAAGGAGTTCAAGCATTCGTCATTGAAATTACCCAAGATTGTATTACCTATTTTTGATGGCGATAGAAGAAAATGGCTCAGCTTTTGGGACGTTTTTCGAACCGAAGTGCACGAAGTTCAAGATATCTCGAAAGTCACCAAATTTAATTTTCTGAAGGGTCAACTATCTGACAAAATTAAGAAGAGAGTGGATGGAATAATGGCCAGTGAGGATAATTACGACCTTCTAGTGCAAACCTTAATCAACAACTACGGTAATAAAACAGCAATCAAGAATGCTCATTGTGTTGCACTTGCTTCAATTCCAAAACCACAGTACACAGCTACTTCTCTTCGTGTTTTCTACGATAACCTGAGTGACATTCGATCACTGGAAGCTTTAAAACTACCAGCCTCGAATTACGGTGAATTCTACGTACCAATTTTAATTGAGAAATTACCAGAACAGTTGCTATCTGATATTTTAAAAGAATATCCAGATAACAATCCAACACTAGGCCAGTTAACCATTATTATTCACAACGAGGTTAAAAAGCTTGAATACATCAACATCAGTCATCCTAAATTCAAAGAGCAACAACAATCATTCAAGTCTACAAGCATTTCTTCATTATCTGAGACAGGCACTGCTACAGCTCTTTCTGCCACAATAAGCAATCAGTCAAGTCAAAACAAGAAGTCAGCTAAAGCATTCAGAGCTCAAAAAAAGGTTTCTTGTAAGTTCTGTGTTTCTGCTCACAATACATTTCAATGTGAGCTTCCCGTTGATGAAAGAATGTCAGCAGTGCAAAGCAAGAAATTATGTATCAACTGTTTGAATGCTAATCATTCAGTTGATAATTGTCAGTCAAAATGGAAGTGCACCGTATGCCGACAACCCCATCATACTACACTTCATGGAGCTTCATCTCTTAATAAAGCAAAGACTGTAATCGGTTCAGCAGCTGCATTGGAGTTAAGCAAGAGTACTTCTCGTGAAAGTACCAACAACGAACAGTTGCTGAATATAGAAAGTACTTCTCGTGAAAGTACTAATGTCAGTTACAGCCAGCCAAACACAGACACTGTCCTGTTAAAGACGGCGGTTGCTACAGTTAAATCTCACGATGTGACATGTACTGCTAATATCTTTTCCGACGAAGGATCTTCATTGTCCTACATTTCTACAGAATTAGCAGATAAACTACATGTTCAACCGAATTGCAAGAAAACTTTGCAAGTCAACACATTTGGAGGTAAGACACAAAAGAACACATTTGATTCATGCTCAAGTGACATTGTTTCTGACGAAGGAGACATTACTGTTGATGCAATCATTCAAGATGTAATCATTTCGCCCATTAACCGTTCTAATTGGTCGTCTTGTCTCAATCAACCTCATCTAAAGAACATTGATTTAGCAGATGATTTAAGTCAAATTCATTTTCAAGTTGATATTCTGATTGGTTTGGATTCTGTTTGGCAATTCTTAAAACCAGAAGTAATCAGCGGCTGTCCTACAGCTCAAGCATCTAATTTGGGCTATGTTTTATCAGGGAAATTGTAATGTAATGTGGTGCTTATATAGCGTCTCAATGCGCTTTACAATCTTTTTAATATTTATAGTATGTAATCCGGATTTACAAGCATGAGGTTGAAATTGACACCAAATTCATCAAGCAATGCTTTTACCTTGCAATGTTCATCAGTTAATCAACAAGATGATGTATCTCATAGCAGTGATCATAACATGCCCTATCTTACAGATGGTATTGGCAACTCATTTGACGATAACTGTGACATTGATTTACACAACCTTGTCTTAAAGTTGATTCAAATGGAATCATTTGATTTGCAAGAGTCAAATGAAAGTGAAGAAGATAAAGAATTCATTGAACGATTTCAAAGTCAAATTGAATACAGAGATGGAACATATTTTGTGCCATTACCATGGTTAGATAATCATTTACCATTGCCTTCTAATTTACATATTGCATTGAACAGGCTTGAGCAGGTCAAGAAACGTCTACTGAAGCTTGGTCTCTTTGAATAATACTCAAAGATTATTTCTGATCAGATCGACAAGGGGTATGTAGAACCAGTACAAGAGGATGATGGACAGTGGGATGAAACACGTTCCCATTATCTCAGTCATTTCTTTGTTCTACGTCCAGATAGTGAAACAACTCCCTTACGGGTAGTTTTTGCTGCAAATGCGGGTCAAGTATCACTTAATGATTGTCTGTACACAGGACTGTGCTTGCTCAAGTCACTTAACACCATTATTCATCGTTTCAGAGTTAACAAATATGCTTTTGTTGCTGATATAGAGAAGGCATTTCTTAGGATCAAGTTGAAAGAAGAACACAGAGACTTTGTACGCTTCCTATGGTATGAAGATGGAGATCCTACAAAGCCACTTCGAGTCTACAGATACACATCAGTCTTCTTTGGTGGTACGTGTTCACCATTCATCCTCAATTCCACAGTTCTTCATCATCTCTCAAGGTATCATTGTGATGTGAATCCTGATGTTGTCCATATTGCTAGTGATATTGAACATAAACTGTACTGTGATAATTTGCTTTCTGGTGTGGATGATGAAATGAAAGCAGTTCAGTATTACATGTTGTCACGTGAGATAATGCAAGATGCAGATATGAATCTTCGTCAATGGTCTACGAATTCACCAGAGTTAAACAAAGTGATCAATGAAGAGGAAACCAGTTGTAAACAGAAGACCTGTGGTGTTCTTGGCCTTAAATGGAATCCAGAAGAAGACACATTGCAACTACAGCAGAAACGCATGATGTCTCCAGAAGAAAAACCATGCACCAAAAGGCAAGTGTTAAGCTCAGTATCTTCAGTATATGATCCAATAGGATTTATTTCTCCAGTAGTTGTACCTGGTAAAGTCTTTGTTTCTACCCTATGGCAGAAACAGTTTGATTGGGATGAAACACTCCCAGTAGACTTACAAGAACACTTTCATAAGATAGCAAGTGAAATTGAAACAGCAACGAAGCTTTCATTCAAACGTCATCTGAACTTTGATAAAACATTGCCCATTGAAATGCATGTATTTTGTGATGCATCACCTAATGTTGCAGCAGCAAGTTGTGTTTATTTTGTACAGAATGACAAGGTTGAGTTCATCGCCTCCAAGTTCAAGATTGCCTCCACAAAGTTTCAGCGTACAGTTCCACAATGGGAGTTGGTTGCCATGGAAATCGGTGCTAAACTTGCTGACACCATCAGAGAGATCTACAAAGACGATTTTCCAGAGATTGAGTGCTACTACTGGGCAGACTCATTAATCTGTCTTCATTGGCTGAATACCAAACGTCAGTTGAAAGTCTTCGTACAGAATAGAAAGACAGCAATTCTGAAATTAACCAGCCTGTCTAGTTGGTCACATGTGAGGTCATGTGATAATCCAGCTGATGTGTTATCAAGAGGATGTACTGCTAAAGAATTGGAAAAGTCTGATCTATGGAGAAAAGGTCCCACATGGCTAACTCAGCATCATTCACAACCACACCAGTCTTTAGATAACCTAATAGAAGAAGAGGTGTTCATTTCATCTCCAGCTGTTGCAGAAGAATATTCTGATGTAAAGACGAAAGAAACTTCAAGATCACTAAGTGAACTATTTGACATATCAAATGTGAAATCGTATGACCGCTTGCTTCGTGTAATGGCCTACTGCCTACGCTTCATTACAAGAATGAAGAAATGCACAACAAGTCGTGACGGTAGAGGTATGGAAACTAATTCAGTTACACAAGTCAATCACTGTGTTGAGGTTCCAAATGCAAAGAAACTCAAAAGGCCGTCCTCGTAAAAGCGGTCCGGTGACATTAACTTTGAGATTTAGATTTTGCTGATCTTTTGTGTAATGAAAGACTATTATATACCTATAACAAAACCACAATTTAAATAATGTTTACTTTTTAATTTTTTGTGTTACGAATTTTTTTCCGTTACTACTTGTTGTGGCCTGTTTCGAGCATTTTCGAAGCTAAAATTTCATGCAAATTTCAACGGCGGTATTTTTCGAAATAACCATTCCTGACCAAAACAAATGCCGGAACCAGTTAAATTGAGCCTTAATCGATAAACAGACATGATTTCAAACTCATTGAGCAAAAATCTAGGACGTTACAATATTTTCATTTCACCCATGTTACGCACAATTATCGAACACATGAAAATACATCAAACTCATGCTCGATTTTCTAGAAAGTGGGGCATGCATTTGGAATTAAATTAGTACTGGAGAAACGTAGATACAATAGCAATCGTTAACAAAAAAAGAAACCTTGCGGCAACTATTTAACAAAACAGCTAGAGGCTCGTAAACTTACCTGAATTCGGGGTTTTTGATGTTTTGCCTTCATTTTGACAGTCTCGTTGAAATAACGGATTGCATCGAGATCCTTCGTTAATGAGCCTAAAACCATTAATCATGAAAGGAAATGTTGTAAAAATGCACAGAAATTCTATTTTCAAGGAAAAAGTATCAATTTGTGCAATTAACTATGTCGTATATTCAACATTTCTCACCTGGATCAGTTGTCAACTTTCGCAGTTTGTTATGTAGCGATTTCAAAACTTCCTCTCTTTTGGACAGTATTTCCAACATAATGAAAACTAATTTATGATTCCAATAGTACAATCGCTCAAGGACAAGTGCTTATTTACAAAAGAAATGATCAGAAATTGACCTCAAATCGACCTTCGCGCGAACCCTCATGTTTACACTTGACCGCTGACCAAAAAGAGATCTGGCTCATCTTAACACAGGTAGCCCACCTTTATTAGGCAATATAAATTATTTAGAGAGAAATATCGAAAATTAAAAATTCAAGTTAAAAATTGCATTAAAATACTATTGTTAATTATGCTTAATTCTTATTCTTCTTTTTACTGAGCTTTACATTTGTTTCGTTGATTATGTATGTAAAGAACGTTTGTGTGTGTGTATGTGAGCTACGGTGGCCCACAACTGTCACGTCAATACACAAAATTGTGGTGGCCCACAACTGTCACGTCAATACACAAAATTGTGGTGGTCCACAACTGTCACGTCAATACACAGAATTCACTGACATCACAACACAATAAATCTCAATTTTTTTTTATTTTTTTATTTTTTTTATTTTTTTATTTTTTTTTAAATTTTTTTTTTATTTTTTTATTTTTTTTATTTATTTATTTTTTATTTTTTTAATGTGAACTAGTGAGCAGCACGACGGAGAATTGTTTGTAGTTGTAAACGTTTTAATTCTGACTAGTTTCGTCTCTAACGGAGACTTTTTCAGAGAATATTTATTACAACTAATAACCAGCTATATATAATATGTAAGTTTTTGCAACGTGACAAGCATTAAACTTCTCGTGGAAGTGACTAAATACTAATATATGCTGGTACAGGATATACGTAAAAACGTAATGACTCGTGTTATAATAATATTATTTTTTAGATATTTTTTATTTTTGGGGCCCATGCAATTAGCGCTAATTGTTGTAAAAAATATTCTCTGAAGAAGTCTCTGTTAGAGACGAAACTGGTCAGAATTAAAACGTTTACAACTACAATCTGTTCTCCGTTGTGCTGCTCACTAGTTCACATTAAAAAATAAAAAAATAAAAATTAAAAAAAATAAAAAAATAAAAAAACATTAAAAAATTAAAAAAATTAAAAAAAAATTGAGATTTATTGTGTTGTGATGTCAGTGAAATCTGTGTATTGACGTGACAGTTGTGGGCCACCACAATTTTGTGTATTGACGTGACAGTTGTGGGCCACCGTAGTGAGCAGCCCCGTAATATGCCATTTGTAATGCACATTTTATGCGAATAACTCAACTTTGAATTGATGAGCATATTTGATCCCAGTGGTTACTTTAAGCAAAGGTAATGCCATATCCCGTGTACAATTAAGGCTGAACTCCTTGCAGAAGAACAGATTTACGTAAATCTGAATTTTTAATTTTCGATATTTCTCTGAACATACATTTACATTGTCTAATAAAGGTGGGCTACCTGTGTTAAGATGAGCCAGATCTCTTTTTGGTCAGCGGTCAAGTGTAAACATGAGAGTTCGCGCGAAGGTCGATTTGAGGTCAATTTCTGATCATTTCTTTTGTAAATAAGCACTTGTCCTTGAGCGATTGTACTATTGGAATCATAAATTAGCTTTCATTATGTTGGAAATACTGTCCAAAAGAGAAGAAGTTTTGAAATCGCTACATAACAAACTACGAAAGTTGACAACTGATCCAGGTGAGAAATGTTGAATATACGACATAGTTAATTGCACAAATTGATACTTTTTCCTTGAAAATAGAATTTCTGTGCATTTTTACAACATTTCCTTTCATGATTAATGGTTTTAGGCTCATTAACGAAGGATCTCGATGCAATCCGTTATTTCAACGAGACTGTCAAAATGAAGGCAAAACATCAAAAACCCCGAATTCAGGTAAGTTTACGAGCCTCTAGCTGTTTTGTTAAATAGTTGCCGCAAGGTTTCTTTTTTTGTTAACGATTGCTATTGTATCTACGTTTCTCCAGTACTAATTTAATTTCAAATGCATGCCCCACTTTCTAGAAAATCGAGCATGAGTTTGATGTATTTTCATGTGTTCGATAATTGTGCGTAACATGGGTGAAATGAAAATATTGTAACGTCCTAGATTTTTGCTCAATGAGTTTGAAATCATGTCTGTTTATCGATTAAGGCTCAATTTAACTGGTTCCGGCATTTGTTTTGGTCAGGAATGGTTATTTCGAAAAATACCGCCGTTGAAATTTGCATGAAATTTTAGCTTCGAAAATGCTCGAAACAGGCCACAACAAGTAGTAACGGAAAAAAATTCGTAACACAAAAAATTAAAAAGTAAACATTATTTAAATTGTGGTTTTGTTATAGGTATATAATAGTCATTCATTACACAAAAGATCAGCAAAATCTAAATCTCGAAGTTAATGTCACCGGACCGCTTTTACGCGGACGGCCTTTTAATGATGCTGAAACAGCTATACTCAAGCTTCATCAAGCTGAACATTTCAAACATGAACTGAAATACCTTAACAACACGAATAAACACACACTCAAGTCTAAGCCACATTTAGTACGACAACGCAATCTTACTATTAATGATGTTGGTCTCATTGTTGCCCGGGGGAGACTTGAACATTGTGACATTCAAAGAGTGTAGGGAACCCATTCTCTTATCTAAGAGTCAATTAACAACGTTGATTATTCAATCAGTTCACAGCAAGCAGCTACATGCAGGTGTCGGAGGGACAGTTGTTGCATTACGTCAGAAATTCTGGTTACCTTCTGCACGACAAGCTACCAAGTCCATTTTGAAGAGGTGCGTCACCTGTAGGTATCAAGACAGCAAGCCTTATTGTCTGCCACCATCACCGCCATTACCTAATTTTCGTCTGAACAGCACCAAACCATTTCAAGTGGTCGGTATCGATTTTACAGGTCATCTGATCGTAAAGGCTGGCGGTAAGAAGCGCAGCAAATGCTACATTTGTCTATTTGTCTGCAGCACTACTCGTAATGTTAACCTAGAGGTTGTCAATGACATGTCAACTGATCAATTCTTACAAGCATTCAGACGTCATTGTGCTGTTTACGGTGTCCCATCGATGATTATCTGTGACAATGCCAAAACGTTTATCAAAGCTGATGAAGAACTTTGCAAGCTATTGCAATCTCTAGATGATGTAAAGGTTCAAACCTATTTGTCTCACAAGCGTATAGTGATGAGGAGAATTCCTAACAAATCACCTCATTGGGGTGGGATGTACGAAAGATTGATCGGAATCGTAAAGATGAGTCTCAAGAAGGTGCTCCACCGTGCTTTCGTCTGTCTGTCCGAGCTACAAACGTTGGTTAAAGAGATACAAGCAGTTGTCAATGATCGTTCCATGACTTTCATCTCGGGTGATATGATATCGATGATCCACAACCACTTACTCCTTCACAGTTGATGTATGGATTCAACGTCACAGCGTTGCCACATCCAGATGTTGATACTGAAGACTTGACAGAAGACTACGAGCTATGCTTCATGACCACTTTACTCAACGTTTCAAAACAGAGTACTTTGCTGCTCTACGTGAAAGACATACGTATCAACAGAAGAAAAGAACAGAATCGCAAGAAGTAATCAAAGTTGGAGAAGTTGTACTTATCAACGACAAATATCGTCCTAGAGTCCAATGGAAATTAGCTGTTGTAAAGAAGCTGTTACGTGGTCCAGATGGAAGAGTGCAAGCGGCAGAACTACACACAAGTACCGGAACCACCAACAGGTCCATCCATCTACTCCATCCATTGGAAGTACAGATGACAGATCCTGAAGAGTATTTTACAGCTCCACCCACGATAAGTCCTCCACTTAGAAGAAGCAAGAGACTGCAAGAGCGCAAGCAAAGAGAAGAGGCATGCGCCCCCCCCCCCCACCCCCCAGGATGTGCAATCATACACAGATGAACATTCATGAACATTGTGATATTTGTGTTTGTTTTGTTCACATAATCCATGCTTTTCAATATAAGCAAATGTAATGTAATGTAATTCATTAAACGTTCAGAATCAGTGAGTAAAGCAACATGTCAGAAATTGTGGTTTAGTTGAGTAAGCCTTTACTTGTAATTCCCACACACTCTGACCACATTTTTAACTTCATCAGGAACAACTACTTTTGTCACCAAGTTGAGAATGTCGTTACTTTCTTGGATGAACGGGTTGGTGAATCTTTCGATGGTAGTCTTCAGCTGGATGATGTTCTTTTCTTCACGCTCTATTACAGCTGTAGTCAGATTGTGATGCTCCTTCCTTTTCTTTTGCATTGACAGTCCAGCCATATTCTTGGCGTCTTCAGCTAGCGAGTTCTGGAGCGATTAGAAAGAACTTATTGCGTGCGGTGGGATTTTGGGTAATACCCACAAGACCTCCAGAAACTTTCATGGTGCGGTTTATGTGCTCAAGAGCATGATCAGCGCCCAGTGCACAAAAAGAAGTGTCACTGTTCGTATTGACGACCCAATTTCCTTGAAGAAACTCCTTGGCTACATCTGGATCAGACTCCTTAAGTGCATCCATCTCAGCCAAATAGATAGGAATCATGTGAGCGTAATTAAGCATGTCATGGGCAAAGAAGTATCTTGTAAACGTGCAAGTGCTTTGAGATGGAGCTCCCAATCACCTGTTCTCACAGCTCTAATGAATGCCAACATCTCTATCACCATGCGCATATACTGACGCATTACTTTGAACATAGGGTTGTCATGAGCTTCATCAAAAGCTGTCATCTTCTCCAGAATGTTTAAAGAACTGATAGTGTCTTTCATTCTAGTGTTCGTTTTGGCTATTTCTTCTTTATTCTCTTGTGCACATGCTTCATCAAGCTCTTTTGCAACTTGTTGAATTCCTTGGTAGCTTTCTTCTTCAGTCACGAAAAACGCTTCTTGACAAATGATACATAAACTTAGATCCGCTATTTCTAATTCTTTGGCTTGGTCAGAATCAGGGTTGACATCCATAGAAAGACAACAAACTAACGAATTGTTTTCAGTTCTACATCAACTGTAAGTTAAAGACCATGTGAGCCTCGTTTTTCGAGTTTTTTGCTAGTATGATAAAAAGTATATATTGTTTTCTAGTTTCATAATCAGAGAGATTGTAAAGTAGTCCTTCTGCCACATTTCCAATCTGCTGTGTTGTTTGTAATCACAACATCAGAAAATACAAACAAATGACAATCGTTAAATATTAGAAATAGTGTAGCCTCGTTTTCATGGCTCAAATCATGTGATCTAGTCGTCAATAGTAGTAGTCTGCTACACACGAAACCACTGATCTTTATATTTCGTTGTGACACACTTTTGCAACGATATTTTTTTTAAAGCAATGAAAAAGGAAATTTTAAGGGTCAGCCTCGTTTTCATGCTCTTGGTCACGTGACCAAAATTTACACTTTTGAGTGTGTGCAATAATAGCGGAGCACCATAATTAAGAAAATATGGTAAACCATCGAGCACATTTCAAATCGACCACAGGAAGCCCGGATTTCGAAAATACGTACAACGTCCGTGTACCACTGCCGCGCGAAAACGCTGACCGGTTTTAGTCGGGACGCCAAAATAATTTTTTGTAGTTCACTGAAATTTTTCTACAAAATGTATTTCTACACTGGACAAAGAGCATGAAAATGGTAAAGCTAAGCTGACGGCTTGAAGAGATTTGACTAAGAAAGAGAAACAAAGACCATGGCGTGAAAAAGAAAAATAACTACGATTCAACGATGAAAAGCTACTTCAAAATATTTTCATTGACAAAATGGGTAAAAGTCGCTCATGGCGCTGTTTTTAACCGTCCAAATGTGCAGTCATGCAGAGCTGTCATAATTCATCAAAAGTAATTCAAAGCTGAAGATTTTACAAGTTGTATTTTCTGGAAGAGTTTATTTGACAAGTTTGTCAGATGGTAAAAAAGGCCGTATTCTTCGTGGATTCTTCGTGGCGTTTTTCAGTCATTACTTATCGACTAATCTACTTTTAAAAGTAAAATCGACGGCGATAAAACGTTTATAAAAACAAAACAAATACGCGCTGCATTTGCAGCAATTCAAAAGAGGTGAACAGCAAGACTCACGAAGATAATTTCACTCTGTTCATTCATGAATTTTTACGGAATATTCATACCACGGAGAGCTGTAGGATCAATGCAGATTTATCAACTATTCACGACAAAAAAACTTTGCACACAAGATGTTTGTCAACAAAGTAGGACTGCCAATTCATGGAGTGGATGGAAATGCAAATTTAGTACAATGTGCGATCGAGCACCACGAGCTTGCCATCGCCGTTCAGTTGAACTGTGTAAACTTTTTAGAGGCGGTGAAAATGTTTTTTGCCACTTTTAAAATTCTAAAAACATGAACAAGCTTATTGTAATCAGAGCTGAGGACGAAAGGTTCAGTGGAAAAGTGACAGTACAGGACAAGAAACGTGGCGCCGGTATCAGTTTACATTTGTGACGATCTTTAATGAATTTCGTTTTTACCATCCACATGAAAGCAGTTTGCAATAATTATATTTACTTCGTTTTGTAAGACATTTCTCCATCGTTGAGATCTTTATGTGTGTGTTTTTAATTTAATTTTTGTAATTTTTTGATTTGTTATTGAATTGCAAATTCGTCATTGTACTCATCTGCAAGTTAAAATTTCAAAAGTTCATGCTAGCTATTTTTTAACGAGTTACGCAGTATTCACATTTGATAATTAAAAATACACAACCATTTTAGATAGCCAGATTACCAATAAGTTATTCATTACACATTTCACCAGAAAAATGAAATTTTTGTCGATTTTTATAACATTTTTTCAAACGTAAAAGAGCGTAAAGCGAGAAGAGCGCGGGGATTTGTTTACAACTCAAAGAAGCCATTTTAGTGCTTTTCTAACTTCTCATTGGACAATCAAATTTAATTGACAAGTGCTATTTTTACCATGCATAACAACAAGCTAAAAATATATACGTCGGTCGGATATTTTTCGCATTTAATTTTTGTGCATATTTCTTGGGTATAATAAAATGTTGTCGCATGCATAAAGATTTGAATATTTCAATTGAATTTATGATTATTTAGTCATGAAAAGCAAACATAGCAAAAAAAAAAAAAAAAACAGAGAGAGAGAAAATTATACCGCACTTCTCACTTTTTTTTGCTATGTTATTTTCTTTTCGTGATTATTTGAATGGATTTATTCATTAATTAATTCATTTATTTGTTTACTTTTTTATCTATAGTCATTTTTGATTGATTGATTGATCAACAATTTCATAATTGGTAGTGAGTGAATGAATGATTGAATAAATAATTCATTTCTTTAAATCGGAGCTCCGCTATTAGGTTTACCTAATTTTTATATTATATCACTTATTTTAATCCTCCATAAATCGTGTCGGTGCGGGTCACAAAGTTGCCGACAACATTTTTCATGTTCACTAAGGTCCCCTCGACACATCTAGACCAGTGGCTTGCTTTAAGCATAAAATTCCCACGGGACTTTATTTTACGACATTTGCTCCCTGACTATTAATAGCGGAGCAAAAACTACGAAACATCGTTGACCTTGAAAATTTTCATGTTGACGAATGTGCGATATAACAAGCGATCTAATTGGTGGTTTAAAAATAAAGTCGTTTGCTGATTGGTTAGAAGCAAAAAGATGAGTTGTGCTTGCTCAAGGTCAAGAAAATTCATTCACTCCACAGAAATACTGCATGTAAAGTTTTGCTTCAGACTCGTCCAAAACTGTCAAAGCATGTGATTTTCGATCAAGAAACCACCCTAACTAATTGTTAAAAGTCAAAACTGGCTTAAAAAGAAATGCAAAGCATGAAAACAGCCTGAGGAAAGACAATACTGAAATCTGGCAGATTTACCGTGAAGCGAAAAAAGGTATGATATTTTTCTCTTAACATTTCTTTTCTTCGAAAAAATGTCTGTTCAATTCATCACCAATGGTTTACAGCTGTAAAAAAAAACCAGCCAAATCATGAGGCTAAATGAGAAGTCAAATACATTCACAATCACTTGACTAGTCTATCGAGGAAAAGACACAGGGATTTCATACTGTTCATAGTGAATGAAATTATCGTCCACCTTAGCTTGCAACCACGAGGTCTGTCAGTTGAAATAAAGAAGCATTCTGTTCGTGTGAATAATCAATATGAACACTTTTTCATTATGAAACGACAGTCATTTCACCTCCAAAGTCATGTTTCACCTTCAAAGTCATCTCTACCCGATAGAACAGTTCAATAGGTTTATTTTCGCATCATTCTTTTTTAAAATGGTGAAAAGAAAGTTGAAAGTAAAGCGAGTCGGAGACTCAAGAAATGTACAGTTATGACTACTAAGTACACGCATAAGCTCATATCAAAAGGAGAAAGGTTAGTTTTACAGTTTTGAAATGAGTTAAACATTGTTTTTCGAAATTATGCTTACGTCGGACTCGGTAATAGCTTGAGTATTTGTTTCTGAAAGGTTAAATTTTTTGCTGTAAAGTCGTGTACGTTTTCTATTTTTGTCTCATTGGTGAAGTTTTTTCGGGTGAATTTTTTATTTATTTATCGTTTTTAGTAAGGTTTATTAGTTGACTTAAATTATTGTGTTTCTCATTTTTTCTGTACAATATTTGTAGACTAAAAAGTATTTTTGAAGTAATAAAATGTGGATTTTGATCAAACTTTCATTGTGTAGTATTTGTGTAGTTACTTTAAAAGTCACTCGTTACCATAGTACCGTGGTTTATACTCTGATAAACCACGCTTCCTGAACCAATCAAAATGCTTGTTGGAATGAATCTACACTGTAAAACAGAAAGAGCTGATTTGAACCAAAAAAGGGGCCAAAACGGTGAGTTAAATATGGTACCATGTGAAAGGGCTAATTTAGCCCCCATGTTTTGGGGTCAAAAAGACCCTAAAAAGGGGCTAAAACAAATCCAGTGTTAGGCTGTTTTGCAAAACAGTGGGGCTGATCTTGAAAATAGCAGGGCTGAATTGTGTTTATAGTGGGCTAAAATGACCCTTATTTGTGGCAGTTTTAGCCCTTCGAAATGGGTCAAAATAATCAAAATGGGGCTGTTTTAGTGATTTCAAAAAACTGAAATGACCCTAATATTATGACTGATCCAGCCCTTATACCTGGGTAAAAATAATCAAAATGGGGCTGTTTTAGTGATTTTGAATAACTGAAATGACCCTACACTTGGGTCAAAATAATCAAATTGGGACTGTTTCAGTGATTTTGAATAACTGAAATCACCTCAATATTATGACTATTTAAGCCCCTAGAAAACAGTGATGCTAAATATTATAAGCATAAAGAATCAGAAAACACATTTTTTGCATTCCTTCAATAAATTTTAATATCTTGATGTCACTTCTTCATACAAGTGCACGAAATAATACATTTTGTAATGTGTTCAATTTTACATGTTTCAAATAAGTGATGATTTGTGATTGCTAAATATGAACCGCCTCTGTCAGAAGAGAGCTAGCTTAGTAGTCACAAGAAACTGCCATGACACTTTTTTTAACATTACTTGAGTAAAGAACTATCAATTCAGTCCCCTGATCCCTCACTTACTGTCTGATGGTTGAAATTATGTAAATTAACTAGCAGGTACAAAAGTTCCTTTGAAAGTCATCATTTTTAACTTTTTATCTTTAAAAATTTTAGCATGTGTATTTTGTTTTATCTGATGATAATGTAAATTTTCTAAAAATTCAAAATCAATGGGGATGTATGAATTAACTGTACTTTACCACAACTTGGATTGTAAGTCCTTACAATCCAAGGACCAAAGGACCAGGTTCCCTCTTCAAGCATTTTTCAGAGAATTAAAGTATGCCTGACAATCCTAGCAATGCTTCATCAAGAAAGGAAAGACAACTGATATCATTCTTGTAGTCTCTATTACAAATATGATATAAGTCAAGCATTGCCAGGATTGCATCTGTTATTGTATTGTAGCCAATGGTGCTCCAAATGCTTCTTTCACATACTAGTAACATACATATGGTATCTACACCAAACAATTCCCTAACAGCTACTATTTGAGGCTGCTTAATGTTCGCCAAGTTTGTATCGATATCACTATCACTCTGAAACAAAAATAACAATGCTGTAATCAGGTGAAATATAACGGTAAATTTCCAACAGTACAATTTATTATATAAACTATATGTTTACAAGGACGTATTTCACCAATGATTGAGATGTAAAAACATAACCATGCATAGAAAATGTGTGAACATAAATTTGTATGTAAACATGCTGTATAACAAATTACTGTTGTTTGCATTGCTATTTATATGGTATATTACCTGAACATGCTGTTTAACAAATTACTGTTGTTTGCATTGCTATTTATATGGTACTGTATATTACATGAACATGCTGTTTAACAAATTACTGTTATTGGCATTGCTATGTGGCCACACTAGACAAAAATCAGGACTTAAAATTAGACTGCCATCTATCAAACACTAGACACTGGTGTTTTTTAAAACACCTTTGAGCTGGCAAACTTGGTTTTTCAATCAAATTTTAGACTTATAATTAAGCATTAGAAGATGATTTCCGTGTTTCTATACTCTGGTAGAAACACGCGGGATTGTTGGGAGAAAACGAGAAAAGGTATTGAATCACGAGCTGAAAGCGAGTGATTCAAAACCTTTTCGAGTGTTCTCCAAACAATCCCAAGTGTTTCTAACAGAGTATAGAAACACGGAAATCATCTTCCAATGCTTTTATAAAATAATAACAACAGTTAATAACAAAAATAATAGGTAAAATTGAATTTAAGGTAGTTCGGGATCCACACTTCCCGCCGATAGAATTTTCTAAACCTTTTTCTGAATAAGGACTGACACATATAAAAAACAGAAATGAAATAAAAAATAGGGGTCACCGTGCTTGTTTTGGAACTGTGGGGGGTGGTAGTAGGCCCATTTTGGCCCCATTTCAACTAAAAGAAGTAACATCAAATTTGTTGAAAATAATATTCTTGCGAACAAATTTGAAAGTTTTTCACAAATTTACTATAAGAGTCTGACAAAATGCTCCCTTCGCTATAGTTCTCATGAATTTACCCGTTGGAGGAGACATCGACTCAGATATTTTACGGAGATTTAAATGAACAGCTTCATTAATTTTTTGTACACTTTACCACAAAAAAGTCAAAATTACCATGTTTTAGTCTCGAAGACCATATATTTTTTATTTCAAAATTTTAAAGCTGGGTTTATGCCAAATATAAAAATTGAAAAATAATTGGGTGTCACCGTGCTAATTTTGGAGCTAAAAGCAAAAAACGCGCGGTAAATAAGATGATTTCAATGTTTTGGACGCGCGGGAATGGACACTAGTTGCTTTTGAGACCCGTATGCTATTATATATATTTTTTTTTTTAAAGTTCAAGAATGACCATATTTTGGCTCTAACAAAAAAAAATTCTTTTTAATCGCACGAGAAATTTTATTTGATTTCACATGCGCGAGCAGGATGCGCAGTAGCAAGGGTCCCGAACTACCTTAATACGCCTGATCACACAACAAATTCTCCATACGTCGTCAAATGCAAAAATCGACCAATCAAAAAGCACCTTACATTTTCAACTTACGAGTTTGTTGAAAAAATAGTCTTGTTTTCGATGGAAAATCGACATTTATTCGTCTCAAAGTGTTAATTTAAAGAAAAGAATGAAAGATAATCTGGTTAACGTGTACTTAAAAGTGGATTTCAGTGTTCAGCTCAAGGAAAATAGTCTAGAGTCGAGTAAAAACGCTTCAACTTACAAAATGTGCCGGTGCTTTGCAGAACTTTATGAAGCGAATGTGATGATTCTTACAAGTCAAAAAAAAAATGCTGCCTATTTAGCTACTGAAGTGGCTACTCTAGTTTGAATTTGTGGGACTTTGGATGCTCTGAGTATTGGTTGGCCGTTGTTTTGGTATTAAAACTGACTTGAGAGGACATCGCTGCACTGATCGAGGTTGTTTGAATTAGGCCGGCTTTGCACTATTTGTCGGTAAGTAGAGGATTTTCCCCTTGAATTTGTGTTTTTTTTTCATTACCAAAACTTTTTTTTGTACAAAAACAATACGATACCTTGGTTATGTGTTCAAGTGCTAACTGGTAATGTTTTTGCATAAAGTTTTTATCTTTTGCATGTTTTTCCGTTGCGAGGTGAAATTTTCGCTACAAACGTGGATTTTCACATTGGACATTTTCGTTTTTGTTTCTTTCAGATTGTATTGGTCTTTATTGCGTTTCTGTCAAGGATTTACTGATTCTTGTAGCTCGATATTAAAGTGTTAAAGAAATGAAGTGTGTCAGTTTTGGGATTTAAATTATATTTACAACTTTTTAATACGGCCTCATCGTTTGTAAGGACGACACCCTTCAAAGCCGTGTTTCTATGCTCTTATAGAAACATGGTTTTTTGGGCGTTTTAGCCAATCAGAGCACGCGTTATATAATAGTTATTTTATAAATATATATTGAAATGCATTGAGTTTGAGTACATCCAAGTAAAATACTGTTAAACAAAAACAGCTGGCTAATATAATCTGTGATATGTTGTTTTACTTTATTCTAGACCTTTTAATGTATTGCTGACTTTTCTTGCCTGACATTGTTGCTAAATCTTCATTTAAAATTCTAAATGCTGCTTTTAGACTGTACTTAATCTCTGTAAAGCACACAAACAAACAAGAGAATGTGACTAACTCATAAATAAAAATTATAGAAAAAAATGGGATTTTCAAATATGCAAAATGCTAATAGTTATACAGAATTCATCTTGATTTGCATAAGGTTTCAATGTGAAATATCTCCAAATTACATTTAATTTCCATTTTTAAAATCTAAAATACAAACATTGCTGTATTTATGTGAATATTGCTCAACATCAGATCTGTATGTTCAGAACTGGCATTCTATTACATTACTTCAACTCTTGTTTTGAACACTGTTTTTGCTAATCCATGACTGCATATGGACAACAGTTGAATTAAATGAATTTTGAATCTCCATATTTTTGGCCTCTTGTTCTTTACAGGTCTAATAAATTTAATGTAATGTTTTTTTGCTTTTTTACATCTAGCTTTTCTTTGCTTTTTCTTACTGACTGATACACTTTTCTGAAGACTGAATTCCTATTAGTGATGTGAACAGTGCTGGTATTGGTTAGATTATGATTTATTGCATAGATGCCTATCTTTTACATGTAATATATCATAGTCATAGTTTCACCATATCAAATCCTTGCCATAATAGGGAAAGACAGAATATTTCATTTCATTTCATCAAATCTATATCATCCTTTCAATGATAGTATATTGTGTCTTGACTATTGCATTTAAACACAGTTGCCTAATTTGAAAACCAAGCAATGCATATGTTGTGATAAGATACCAAGACATTAAGTCCTGCACTCATCATGCACATACCTCGGTATCAAAAATAAGCAACTAAACATTTGAACAATGAAGGTTAAACCCATAATCAAGCAATACATATGTAACAATGTGATACCAAAACACAAAGTTTTGCACACATTATGTATATACCTTTATTACAAATAAAAACTTCAATGAAGAAATGATTGTGTGAGAAAAGACAATAGTAACTACCAGCAGCCATACTATGGCGGACAAGCCAAACAAATCAATAAAATTGTAATTGTTATAATTGATAAAAACTGCAAGCATGATTCGATTTTTTTCAAGCTTATTATCCGGCTTAATATCAGCTTCATCATTTCTACAAACGTTTCTTAGTAAACTTAATCCTCGGTCAAATAGGCTAAATTGAAAGGAACCAAACGCTACACTACTCATTTACGAAATTCAACTAGATTCGACAAAGCAAAAGTGAAACATTCTATTAAAAGTACTAACAAAACTACCAGTTTCTTTACATACTCACATTATTCATGATTATTCTGAACAACAGTGTAAGAAGGGCTGACTCATTTTGGATTCCCAACAAGTCAGTTTCTGTCCTCGATTTGGTCTGCTAAAATGAAACAAAAACTAAACGTTCAATAAATCTAAGGTGCATATCACCATTATCAAGCAATAGAAATTTAAAAGAGGAGTATTTAAGCTAAATTTGGCCCTGCTAAATGAGTTTAAATACATAGTTCTCATGCATCGAACTCAGTCCTGAAGTAACGGAATTTGTACTTTTACCGCCAATCTCGTACCCCGAGTCCTCGTTACTTCGGACAGCGGCTCGAAACAAGGACTCTGGCATAACCCACTGAAAAGTCCAAGGTTTCTTGGACTTCCGGCTGCGCATGCGCCTTTACGGCCAATGTACAAACCGACCAATGGGGAATCGAGATTATGTCAGAGCTGATATTTAAAACTAAAATCCGTTGTAATTCTGATGGATCGATATCCAGCATCGATCAGCGCATCGATCAACAGACGGCGATATCGTCAATGAAAACGGATTTTTCCTAGTGATATTGTGGAAGTTTTGGAACAAAATTCATAGATTGTAATGATTATTTATTGAGTAAACATAATCCGAAGGGATTTTAGGTTAATTTGTGATTTTCGCCAAGCTAGAAGAGAAAGTTCTGTTGGCCGTTGGCAGCCGTGTGTGACGAAGGGCGAAACATTATAATTTCCTAACTATAATTTCCTAATTTATAATTTCCTAACTATTTCTTCAAATTGGCTGAAATTCTCTAGGAAGGTAAAGAAAATAGCGATTCACAAGTACAGACTTAATTTTCTATCATATTTTATATATTTTCTACTGCTAAAAACAGTCACAAACATCTAGCTTGAGTTTATTTGTGTTTCCGGTTCTTTGCGCTTGCGTGGTTTTCAAAATTGAATGATCAATCAAATTTTAACAAAAATCGGATTATGTCAGAGCCCTTGTTATCCGCTGCTGTCGAGGAAAAACGCGGGCTCTGAGTATGAGATTGTTTTACCGCCTAAATGTATGCGCATGTGTAGTGGTGATACCGCTGGTCATCTGAATCGAAGTTACACAAATCATGACGCCGACCGCAGAATATGTGCATGAAAAAGGGTGAAAAACAATGAGTGACATCGGTTTTTTTTTTAAATAAATAAACACTAATTAACCACTTACCGAGCATTTTCTTAAAACTTCTCCAACAGGTTCTTCCAATTTCAAAATAATCGTAGTGTACTGCTTCATCCTTATATAGGCCGGGCTGTAAGTATCGGTTTATCGAACGACATCTAGCTAGCTCCACCGACGCCATGATGGTCGCCGCCCTGAATGCGGTTTTGTAATCAGTTCCACCTTCTCAAATTCCGGTGTGAATTTATTGATTTCAAAAATACTTTAGCCATTTTGAGTTGTGCCGAAATGGCTTATTTGAACCAAATTAGCCATATGACAGGGCTCATTTGAACCAAATTGAACATATGATAGGGCCAATTTGGTTATAGGGGCTAAATCGACCCAAATATTTAGAGCCATTACCTGATTGGCCAAAATGGCCCTTTTCACCAAAACGACATTTGTGATTGGGCCAATTTGGAAATGTATGGGGATGAATCAGAAATTGTAAGTGCTAAATTAGCTTTTTATGGGGCTGTTTCAGCCACATTTGTTCAAAATGACCCCAAAAGGGCCAAAACAGCTCTTGGCCCTTTTGGGGCTGATTTGATTTTTGGGGCTGAATCAGCTCTTTCCGTTTTACAGTGTATGTAATAAATAATGTATAATGCTATAGTGTTTGACTAATTTTACAGTTTTGAAATTAGAAAAACTGTTAGCTCACGCACAGCAATTATAAATAAAAAAATTATTTACTTTTTGCTTTTAGTTTCGTTGTGAAAAGCTATTAGGCCGTATTCTGTAGTCGATTATCGTTCATTTCCGTTGGTAGAATTTCATGTCTACTTAAAAATTACATAAATCTATAGTTTTTTACTTACTGAATAAGAATCGTCTTGTTTACACCTCCATAAACTTGCAGTTTTTACATATAAACCTTCGAAAGTTAGATATTATTTACCATACATTTTACTGTCCGCCATCTTGTTTTTTGTGGAGAGACCGCTGATATCGCGGGATGTTTTATTCGTTTTGAAGGAGAAAAGGGCCTTTAACTACATTCACAGAGATGTCGTTAAACAAAGTTTTGCATTGCCATAAACTTTGGTTAAAACTATATGGAGAAGAGAGATATATTGCAGAGAAAACGCGAACTATTTTAGATAATATCCAGTCGATCGATGAAGCCACGAACGCAACTAAAAACTTACAGTGTCATAGAGACTGTCATTCTAAATTTACCAATATCGGACTTATCAAAAGAGCCCAAAGCAGGGTAAATAAAACGAAAGAAACAACGACCGCTGCAGAGAGTGACGCCTATAGTGAGAGAGAAATTTAGGGATCGTCTGCTCCCGCAAAAAAATGCTGAGATCGTCCAACGCTGGCCGGTCAATGCTAGCGCTACGAGAAGTAAAGCTAGTTTGCGTCCGATTTGTATCATATGCAATCATGAGAAATCATACATCACTGACTCTGTAAATCAAAGAACAGGATAGTTTGTGCATTCAATTGTGCGTTCTATTGCATATTTTTCTTCCGGGGATTGCCCTATCGTAAAACAAATCGCCCCATGTAAGGAAATAAAAAATCTAGAATCCGCAATTTAGAATCTAGAATCTTGCATTTGGAATCCCGAATCCAGACCTTGGAATTCTGAATCAAGGTTTCTGGTTGAATCTGTTATCCAACATATGCATTTTTCTCCTATTTAAAATCTATTATTTTAACCAATAATGGGGGACGTAAAAGAACGACTGAGGACGCAGGTAACGAGCATCCTCGGTGATAGGCCTACACTAATACATACTAACTACTAATCAAACATATGCTTGTAAAACCGGATTGCATACTATAAATACTAAATATCGTAAAGCGCATTGATACATTAGTGAATTGCGCTATGTAAGCACAACATGCCATAAGAACTACACGTCATTTCTACATAATAATCAGCAGAAGGCAAAGTCTCAGGGTTATAATACAGGTCGCACATGTTCATATGTGAAGTCATTCGATGAATTCTGTAAATTTGTAAATCATGAGATAATAGAAAGTCATAGTATATATTGTATGAGTAAGCTGAAAGCTAAACTTGTAAAGACTGTCCAACGCCTTGAAACTGAGGATGCCTCCACTTATCGAACTTCCCGACTCAAGGAACGTTTACAAAAAAGGTTTCCTCAGTTAGTTTTCCACACTCCAAGAGTGCGCAACAAGAGTGAAATATTTTACGCCAAGGACCTATGTAAAGGAAATGTGATGAAGAAGAGGAAAGTGTAGAATAGGATGAACCGCAGTGATGGAGACTACTAGTACCAGCAGATTGCCACTCAGAGATAATATGTTGGCTTAGATCTTAGAAAGCACATCCGTGACTACGTTTCAAAACTGGCTGTAAATCACTGCACTGTTCTTGCAAAAAGTCTGGTCTATGCTGCACGGATGTCTGTGGTTGTTCGGAGTGCCCGGGGGGCAAAGGGGGGATTCGGGGATAAGTGATCGGGGATGCTCGTCGGAATTTTTCAAAAATACCCCTAAAATATGCCGGACGATTTTCAAAAGGGCGTAGCTCCAGAAATTGTTCATCCCTAAAAGATCATATGACTTTCAGTGGCTTTCAACCCCTAAAAGATTACAAAAAGTGAGAATTTGGCAAATTTCATATTTTTAAACTCTAAAAGAGACCAAATCGCCGATTTTCACCCCTAAAAGATACGATCCCCGAGCATCCCCGATTCTTTACCCTCGGATCCTTCCCCCGGGTCGGAGTGCAACAATGGCGGTTAGGAAGAAGAACAATCATCCCCAGAGGAGAATGAGGAGGAATACTCTGATTCTTTTAGCAACAGCGACAGCGACAGTGACTGTGACTTTTTTAGACGACTAAACAAATAGTTATACGTGATAAAAAAGTAGGACGTGACCGCGTCAGTGTACCGTACGTGCGAAACTAAGGTTTGTCAATAGTTTATTCCAAATACTTTGATACGTTTTTTTTAAACTTTATTATACTTTCTCACGTAAAACCTCAGTCATTTTTTGGTACAAAAAAAAATTACATAAAAGTCGCCTTTCTACGCCTCTTGAACATTCGATTTTACAGATTTGAGCACGCGATATCGGCGGTCTCTCCACAAAAAACAAGATGGCGGACAGTAAAATGTATTGTAAATAATATCCAACTTTCGAGGGCTTTTACGTAAAAACTGCAGGTTTTTGCAGGTGTAAACAAGAAGATTCGTATTCAGTAAGTAAAAAACTATAGATTTATGTAATTTTAAAGTAGACATGGAATTCTACCAACGGAAATCGATTTCTAGCCACATTTTTCTGGTAGAGAATACGGCCTATATTCTAGATTACATTTAACTACAACTAATGTTTTAATATTAAAGCAATAAAGGATGGATTTCCGTGTTTTATCGGTGAAATAATACACGCGGGATGTTTGGGAGAACACGAAAAGAGGCCTAAGAAAATCACGAGCGTTAGCGAGTGATTTTTGGCCTTTTTGAGTGTTCTCCCAAACATCCCAAGTGCATTATTTCACCGATAAAACACGGAAATCCATCCTTTATTGCTTTTATAATATAGAAAGTAATTTTTAAACAAATTTGAGATACTTTTAATACAAGCGAAAAATTTTACTCAGCTGATGAGAAGCTCAATTCTCTCAAAGTGTTAGAATCGACCAATCAGATTACTGGTTATAAGGGATAGGCCAAAAGATTTCAAAACTTTTGCTTGGAGATCGTGCAGGAGAGAAATACTAAATCTCAATTATTTGGCTCTAACATGTTTTCCCCGTGTTTTTACAAAGACCAAGGGTTTCTTAACTGTTGAAAATATTCTACACGAAAGGAATATGGATAAATTGACATGTGAGATAGTAAATCGGTCGGAGTTGTTGTGAAAAGCTTGATCATGTTAGCCAGTTGGTCGCTTGCTTGAGGGGAAATTTCCTGATTACTTTATCGCTACAAAAACAATTACTTGAAGAAAACCTCAATCAAACCATCTCAAGCATATGATTCCTTAGCTTTCTTGGTAAAGACCTCTGCGATGTGGACAATTTGAGAGGGATTATAAGGATGTTTTCTCGACGAAATTTGGAGATTATCGGAGAAAAAGCGACAACTCCAGGTAAACCAGTTTCAACGTCCAAAAGTTTGTGTTTCATCGCTTTTATTGAATGATTCTAAATATTTTTGCAGATACAAAAACGTCTGTTATATGATAAAGAATTGTTCTTGTGTATATAAAATATTTATTTGTTTAATTGACGAGTTTTTGTGATATTTTTACACTTAAATTGTTCGTATATATTTATCAGATTCATGCTTTCCTACGGAAATGCATGCTTCACTTCGCTTTGAGTGTTTGTCACACAAACTCCATTTTTTTGTATTTGGAAATCACAGCTATTTAATATAACAACGTGAACTGCATTTATGTGAATTTTTCTTCAATTTTGTAAACTTAAAATGCATTTTATTACGAAACTGGGTTACACTGAGTGAGTTGATGCTCCTAGTAGTTGGATGTAGTCTTTCAATTAGTTTTATTCATGAAATAAAGACAAATTCGCCGTGTTTTCATGTGTTTGTTATTGTGTCATGTGTGACTTGTTTTGCTTTGCAATTGAATTAAATTTAGTGAATTTTATCGCAACAAAAAACTATTTTCTCCATTTTCTCCTACCATTTTGGAAAAAAATATTGAGCTTTGAAGTTTGCCGTTCCTTTGAGAGCGTGCTTTTACCGGTGAAATAATGCACGCTCGTCGACCAGTCAGAGCGCGCGTAAGAATGAATCTATATTATAATAAAACGATAACAATATTATATGGTAAGCATTATAGAGTGAGCATACTTTATCTGTGGAAACAAGTTTAGACTTACTAGTATATACACTGACTATGAAATATTTGCTTTGCGGATTAGAGTGATTTTTTATATGACCGTGAAAGAATACACAAACTAATCATCACTAGTAAACACTAAGCCCATTGTTTTCTTTTGTTCTTTTTCAACTACTACAACTTTTGGTATTCAGTGAGAAAAAAACTAGTTAAACTAGTGTGGTATACAGTATTTCCTCATCACGGTCATGTGAAAACCGCTCTAAAGGCCGGTACACGACATGTCGCAGCGACAATTTCCCCCCGTGTGTACTAGGTATTTTTGGCGGAAATTGTTGTCGCCGCAACAGAATTTTGTCGCTGCGACTTCCCGCATGAAATCCAACCGGTTGGATTTCGTGCGACCAGTCGCAGTATCAGATGTATTGGCAACAAATATTGAACCAGTACACACTGAGGCGACATGTCGCGGGGACAAGTCGCTGCGACTTGTCGCCTAGTGTGTACCGGCCTTAAGTGCGCTTTGTAAGTGCTTTGTCAATTCTAAAAACCGTAACGGTTGTCAAAATATATAAACATAACAAAATAACATGTTGTATAGTTTCTACAAGTCCGAAAAGTCGTTTTTGAGTTTATCCCAATGAACCTGAGATAGCTTTGGCTTAATAAGGTTGCCAATGTGCAAATTTAATTGATGATCTTTAATACACCTTTGGCTAAAATGAAAATGCTTCCAATCTTTTTTAACAACAACATTACCGGTTTTGGGATGCGAGAATGAGTACAAAAGTTTAGCTGCTAATACAAAATCAAATGGTAGTGGAGGAACAGATGGAGGATACCGAATTCGTTGCTTGCAACCATAGCAAACTCTGATTTGGGTACCATGCAAACTTTTAAGAATGAAGTGGTTTTCATGTTTGAATAACTCGGTACAAGTCGCTACCGGAGCTGTGGACACAATGTTGCCACACGAGAAGGCATCCTTTGATTGATTACTACGCTTCCGTCTAGGTTGATTACCTTTTTGTCCAACACATCGCAAATTTATATTACTGGTAGACTGTTTATATCTGTTTGTTTTTTTGCATTTTAAAAATTGTTTCAGCTAATCATTTATGTCAGCACATGCTACTGAGTGCGAACATATAGAATGGACACTATAGTAGTTACAATCACATGAAAACTGCGTTGAATCTATATTATAAGTAACAATGTGCGTATCTTGACCTGACGTCATTGATCGTAAGGCGGTATATTTTAAAATACCGTCGGTTAGGCAATGTGCAGGAAAAATTGCTTTGTCAGCGTTTTGTATAAGTTGGGCAGCCGCTGACCATATATTCTTAAGAGTTGAAATCGCAACACTGATTCCTGCGTTTTTATAATGAACTGTAACAATACAAGATTCGGCAAGCGCAGAGTTAACGTCATTTGGGATTTTGGAAAAGTTAAGTAAATCAGACATACTTACGGATGCGACTCTTTTTAGAAATGAATTCTTCCGATGTGCAGAAAATTTTAAAAATTCCGTACACTGAAGCAAATTGCAAAAACATTTTTGCATTTCCATTTGTTTACCAGTAATGAAAGACTTTATTTCTTTTACAAAATTAGGAATAGATTTTTCATGAAATCCCATCCAGTTCTTTATACGGAAATTGTTACTCTCAGAATCTGGGGGGCAACCTAGTTTTGCACGAGTACGAACTGAAGCAATCATCGAAATTTTCATCATAGGTGCAAGAGCTTTGATGTAATCGATAAATTTTCCGGAGGTGTCTATAACTGACCAAGTCTTTTCTAATTCTAATAGCAGATTATCAAAACTAACGCAGGTTTCATAATCTAATAAAGCATTTTCTCCATGCATGATGTCTTCCATAAAGCGTCTCTCGGACCTTGACAAACCCAGATCAGACAGTTTCATTTTTATGTTCGTTTCTACGTGTTTGAAGCATCGAAGCGGAATAGATTGACAAAACGTTTTTACAAGGGCATTACAAAGTGCTGTTTCACCGTCTGTGCCATTTGCCTTTAGAAGGGAAATACCTGGTCTTAGCCTAACTAATGTTCGAAAAAAAGTTGTGTAAACCTCTTCTGTTTTGGAATAGTGAATAAGCAATGGTCCTAATATGATAGGATTCGGTGTACTATGTTCAGGATGCATCGAAAGTGTTAAATTTCGAAATGATATTACTGTATTACTTAAAATTCGGATCGACCGACATCGGTAAAAACTTAGCAACAAAACCTCTCTAGATCTTTTAATTGGTCGTCCGAAGCTATGACTATTAATGGTTCTGGAAACTCCTTGATTTCTCGAACTATGAACTTATATTCGTTGCTCGCCATTTCCATGATTTCGAATATTTCATCTGAACCTTGATTGAGTGATTTGTTGCTTGATTTGAAATCTCGCTGCTTGCGGTAGTGTAACTGTTTTGTCGATGAAACATCGGCGGGGTTATTGATAGCGGAGCTCAACGCGGGCCGAAGGCCCGCTCAAGCGGAGCACCATAATTAAGAAAATATGGTAAACCATCGAGCTGAATTTTCGTCGACAGACACAGGAAGTCCGAGTGTCCGAAATACGTACGGTGTCCGTCCGTGCCCATTGCGCGCGAAAACGCTGACCGGTTTTAGTGGACGCCAAAGCAATCAATTTTTTTTGCAGTTTACTGAAATGTTTCTACAAAATGTATTTCTACACTGGACAAAGAGCATGAAAATAGTAAAGCTAAGCTGACGGCTTCAAGAGGTTTGGCTGACAAAGAGAAACAAATGACCGCAGCTTAAAAAAAGAAAAAGAACTACGATTCAACGATGAAAAGCTTCAAAATATTTTCCCTGACAAAGTGTGCAAAAGTCTCGTGTCGCTGTTTTTAACTGTTCAAATGTGCAGTCATGCAGAGCTGTTAAAATTTTATTTGATATTTAAAGTCATTCATATCTGGAGATTTTACAAGTCGTATTTTCTGGAAAAGTTTAATTGACATGTTTGTCAAATGGTAAAAACGGCCGTATTCTTCGTGGATTCTTCGTGGCGTTTTTCAACGATCGACTAATCTACTTTTAAAAGTAAAAAAAAGAGAAAATAAAGGAAAGGAAAGAAAAGAAAATCGAAGGTGATCAAAAGTTCATAAGAACAGAAACAAAACAAACGTGCATATGCAGACATTCAAAAGAGGTGAAAAGCAAGAGCAACACGACTCACGAAAATGATTTCACTCTGTTCATTCATCAATTTTTACGGGCAATTCAGAACACAAAGAGCTTTAGAATCAATGCAGATTAATCAACTAATCCAACGAAAAATAACTTTTCATACAAGATGTTTGTCAAGAAAGAAGGACTGACAGTTCACAATGTAGCACATTGTGTGATCGAGCAACACGAGCTAACCAAACTACGACGGCTGTTCTGTTGAACTGTGTAAACTTTTTAAAGGCTGTGAAAATGTTATTTTAACTTTTAAAATTCTGAAAACATGAACAAGCTTATTGTAATCAGCACTGAGGACGAAAATTTCAGTGGAAAAATGACAGTACAGGACAAGAAACGTGGCGCCGGTATGTTTACATTTGTTAATTTATTTTTTCCATACACATGAAAGCAGTTTGCAATAATCCCTGCAAACTATTTACTTCTTTTTGTAAGATATTTCTCCATGGCTGAGACCTTTTTGTGTTTTTTGTCGTTGTTTAAAATTTGATTCTTATCCTGGGTCTGAACGTCAATGGAGTAGGTTGACTATTTGAAGCTCCGTGAGTAAGATTAAAAATTATTCTTTATGAGTACCGGAAAGAGAAAAAAAGATCAAAAAAGAAGTCTTCTACTTCAACTGGTACAAGAAGTTCAACTGGCTTGTCTCCAGAAGTAAAAAAGTCGAAAAATCAGGACGAGACTGAAGACGAAGTATTTCAAGTGTTAAACATGGCGGCCGATGTTGCCTCAAAGTTGCAATGTATTACCGATAAATTAGACAAGTTGGGCCCTATCGAAGAGAAAATTGATAAACTGACGTCGAGTATCCAGGCTGTGGAAAATAAAATCTTTAAGCTAGACAAAGATGTTGCCGACTTAAAGGCAAAATATATCCAAATAGATGAAGGTCTGAATAAAAGCGGAGCTCCGCGCGGGCCGAAGGCCCGCGCAAGCGGAGCACCATAATTAAGAAAATATGGTAAACCATCGAGCTCATTTGAAATCGACCACAGGAAGCCCGGAATTCGGAAATACGTACAACGTCCGTCCGTACATACATACATACATACATACATACATACATACATACGTACGTCCGTCCGTGTACACTCACGCGCAAACTTGCTGACCAGTTTTAGTGAGCCGAAGTTTTCGCGCCAAAACTTTGACAAATTTTAGACTCGTGACAACTAGAAACATAGGAAATTTGCTGTCCTCGACACACTACGCACACAAAAAAAGTTTTTAGAAAATTATTTTCAATTTACTAAAACCTTACAAAGACTGGTTTTCACTCTTTAAAACTAAAAAAAAGATATTTCTACAATGGACAAGAAGAAAGAAACTGGTAAAGCTAAGCCGCTGGTTAAAAGTGCTTTGACGGTGTAAAAAAAACAACAACAATAAAAGACTAGGAAAAGAAACACGAAGGACTTTCAACGAAGAAAAGCAATGCGAGCTGAGCGAGAAAGAAAGCGTCAACTGACAAGTGTAGAAGACATTTTACCTAAGCAGATAGTAACTGGACAACAAAGACAATCATAGAAAACTTTAGCGAATCATAAAAAGACAATTTTAGAGAAGGAGGAATCCTCAGAAAAAAAAGGAAAAGGACAAGATACGAAAATACCGAAGGCGGTCCAGGATTCATTCAACTGAGTCAAATGGCTTTGGAAGAAGAAAAAAGCAAGAGATCAGGAGTCATCTGTCTCAGGTAAGAAGCGAAAACTTAGTATTATTTTTGCTTTAATTTAATCACTAAGAAAGAAAGAAAAATTTACAATAATGAATCGATTTTATTTCTCAAGCAAGGACAGTGGTCGATTCGTTGACATAGCAACCGCAAATCTGTCGTAGAAGAAAATGGCGGACTACTCGTGTGGAGTGTCGGCTGTCGTTAACGTTGGCTGTAAAAGCAATCCTTTATGTATTTGCACAATTATTTCAATGACCTTTTGTCCTTTGTAAATCAGCATTATCACTGGAGAAGTGCAGGTTAGTGGTTTCTCTCCAACAATACACTTTTATTTGTGAAATTCTCTTTGTGAATTTCGAAGTCTTTCTTTAGCCAAGTTTTGTTTTTAAACTTACCTTACTATATAAGCCTAAATACCTTGTAGTCAGAGTAAAATGTCTGTCTTTTAAATCATGTAAATTTATTTGCCGGCTGATTACGTACAAACTGTTCAATTTAAAATGCTCAAAATGTCCTCATTAGTTTTGAAAACAAAATTGCTCAACACTCACTTTTCTAGTTTTTCTGTAGTTGAGAAATTATGTTTAATAATTGCCTTGAAATATATATCGCCAAGAAAATATTATGCATTACATTTATGGATAAGTGACATTGATAGATACTATTTACTATTTAGAACAATATAGTGATGATCCAACAATGGAAAACAATGCAGTTAGCACAAAATTGTACTATTTAGCATTGCTAATCTTTGACAGAATTATTGTTTTTACATAAACATATTTTTAACTAAAATTCAACTTTAGTACATAAATATAATTTGCATCAATTCCAATTAAACAAATGAATGAAAAGAATCCAAATTCTGTCATATTTCATGGATATAACCAACCACTACAGCAACAATGTTTATCTTAACTAAAATTATAGCTATATTTGGTTTGTGATTTTCCCATTGTATGAGCAGATATTTTACAAGTTGCAAGTCTTACGAGTTAAGATTTTGCAATTTTTTTAGCTTTTAGATTTGCATATCAACAAAATAAAGATACAATATGGCAATATTAGCTTAAAACCAATGTTTTTAGACAGTGGAGGCTAATTTGGCTCAAATCCCACTTGAACACTGCATTGTTTTAAAATCATTTCTCTTTTTGACATTAAATTGAACATTGAATTGTTTTCTCATTTTTTTATTGCTCAGTTTTTTTATATTAAATTAGATTTTTGTTTGTTTATTTGTTAGCTGTAATCTCTTTATCAGTGTTTTGCAGCTTATGTGTGTTTGTTTAGTATTTTTTTTATCAGAGACTGTTACAGTTATATTTGATATTGAAGAATAAATGAAAAAATGCTGCTTGTATTTGATAAGAGAGGCAGAGGAAATAACCCCAAATGGTCAAATATGTACATGGTAGTTTCATTAATTCTTCTTAAATGGTGGAATTTCATATATAAATTTTGCATTCTGACACAAAGTGAATTTAGAGGTCTTCCAATTTTCATTGCATTTCACAAAGTCAATAATGTGTGCTAAGTCATTTTGTTTGTTTGATTCTTCACAGGTAGAAATGACAATTTTCCTGAAGACGCACTGGGCATTTGTTCACTATTAAAGACCACAAACATAGAAATTGATATTTTTATCTCTTATATCTTTATTATACAATTGTATTATAAAGATATAAGAAATAATGATCTCTCAAAACAGGTTTCAAAACAATGTACAATTTTAACTGAATTTAAAATATTATTGAACATCAACATACAGCTGCTCTTAAAAAGGTTGTCGAGTTGAAATACTGATTTAGTAAATAACAATATCATTTGCATACATCAAGTTTTTAAATTTTCTTGTTTTTAATACAAAGCAGCACATATTATATAGTTATTATAATTATGTGAAGAAGTTATATTGTAAATTTTGACTCATCACTTCTTAAAAAATCAAAATCATGAAATATGCAAATGACTTTGCTATTTACTAAATCAGTATTTCAACAAGACAACCATATCAAGAACAGCTATATCTATAATAATATGATTAACCTAATTTGAGTTTTGTTGTTACGTGTTTTTACTGCCCTCAACCCCAGAGTAAAATATGTTTGCAATGGATGGGCACTATGTTTCAACATAGTTGTTGTTTTTCCAGGCTATTTATTTATCAACCGGTTGTTCATATCAGCCAGGCACTTGTAAATAATTTAAATTATAATTATAGATTTAATTATAATTTTTACTTTACTGATTTGTTGTAGCTGTATTAATTGTTGTAGAAAATAAAGACTACAAATGCCATCCATATTTGTAACATTGTGCTTGCACCAATTAAAATTATATGAATAATTATATTCATTATAGCCATGTTGTTGGAGCTCCGCTATTAGGTTTACCTAATTTTTATATTATGAATCTAGACGTAGAGGAACTCAAAGAGTGGAGGACTCGCACCAAGGACGACCAGTATGACTCAAACAGAGAACTCATGGACGATTTGGAAACTATTAACCAAAATATACTATACGCCGAAGCGTACTCTAGAAGAGAGAATTTAAAGTTTGTGGGAATCCGTGAAGACGAGAAGGAAAATATCAAGGATGTGTTGATTGGATTTCTTGAGAGTGAAGTAGGGTTGGATACCGCTAAAGATATCGAATTCCAAAGAGTTCATAGAAATGGAAAGGGTTCTCCCAGGACTATTATTGCAAGGTTTTTACGTTACACGGATTGCGAAAGAGTGTTGAGATCGGCCAAAAATCTTAAAGGAAAGCGCTTTGCTATATATCAAGATTTTCCTAAGCCAATCTTGGATCGAAGAAAACAGCTAATGAGCGCTCTTAAAGTCGCAAGGAAACAAGGTAAAAAAGCTGCCTTTAGCAAGTCTCAACCTGACAAACTGTTTATCGAAGGGAAACAGTATTTTCCAAGCACTTTTTCAGCCGGTTATCCTCAGTGAACAGTACAAAATATTATAATAGTATTTCAGTTTCTCTTTCTCTCTTTCGGTAGAAGAGAACTTTTCCGTTAGACTCACGGAGCTCTTATGCTTGTTGTATTTAATATATTACTAGCATTTTTCTTTTTGTGTCGTTATCTGGTAGACCCCAGAACTTGTTTTGTTTTTTGTACGTATATTTTATGTTGCATTTTTGTTTGTTTATTACTAGAACTGAGTTATTTCACCATAATTTTCCAAAATAATTTCCATATAAAAATAAGAATTTTTTGTTTGTTTGTTCGAGTTTCTTTTTTGTATCTTATCAATACAATTTTGTTAGGTATTGTAAAGGCTATTGATGTTATACAATTTATTTTATTCATAGCTTTCAATAGTTATGCTTTCTAGTTCGGTACGTGATAATTTCAACGTGCTTTTACTCAATGTAAGGGGATTACGGGAATATAAGAAAAGGCGTAGAATATTTCATTGGCTTAATAGTCACGGTGGTAACAAAGGAGTTTCCTTTTTGCAAGAAACACATTCCACAGAGAATGTTGAAATTAATTGGTCCAACGGCACGAGAGGTGAATTGTTGTTTTCTCATGGGTCTTCGAACAGTAGAGGCGCGGCAATTCTTTTTGGAAACCAACTTGAATATAAGATAATAGAAAAGATAGCGGATAATAATGGGAGGTTTATTATTGTCCTTTGCATGATACAAGACACCCACTTCTTATTAATCAACACATATTCCCCTAACGATGAAAATATTCAAGTTGAAACCGTCAATGAAATTTTTCTTAAAGTAAATGAGCTTGAAATTCCTCTAGATACGTTTATTATTTGGGGCGGGGACTTTAATATAACCTTTGATTTGAAGCTAGAAGCCTTTGGCGGAAATCCAACTTTAAAAGTGAAAACTATACAAATAATCAAGGAACTTTTGACAGAAATGAATTTGTGCGATATTTGGAGAATTAGAAATCCTTGTGCAAAAAGATACACATGGAAAGGTATAGCACAGGGTAAAAAAAGTCAAAAAACGAATCATTTGTTGCGCAGACTTGATTACTTTTTCGTTTCGGATGAGTTACAGTCTTTTGTCGAAAACACTGAAATCATTGCAGCAGCTTCAACCGATCATTCAGCAATTTGTTTAAATATTCAGCTTTTGAAAGATGTAAATAAAGGTCCATCTTTTTGGAAATTCAATAATTCACTGCTCCATGACAACACTTATGTGGAAAAGGTTAGAGAACTTATCAAAGAATCACAAAGAAATTTTGAGAGCGACAGGATTGTGAGCCCACGACTACGTTGGGAATTACTAAAATATGAAATCCGAAAAACTACTATTCTGTTTTCTAAAACGAAAGCCAAAACGTTTCGCAATGAATATCAGGAATTAGAATTAAAATTAAAAGAAATTAATTATCGAAGATGTGGGAAAGCGATAAGGAATTGCTCGAGGAACACAGTCGAGTTAGGGCGGATTTAGAAGAAAAAAGTAATTATATTACTGAAGGTCTAATCACTAGATCAAAAGCAAATTGGACAGAATATGGAGAAAAAAATAATAAATACTTTTTAACGCTTGAGAAGCAAAGAAAAAACAAAACATATGTGAGAAAGATAGTGAAAAATGATGGCGAAGCAATAACTGACCAAAAAATGATTTTAAAAGAAATCGAAAGGTTCTATGGTAACTTGTATAAGATTGGAGTTCAGCAGGTATCCGAAGAGAAGTGTTACAACTTTTTAAAGGATATCGCGGCAGCAAAGTTAAGTGGAGAGGAAAAAAATTATTGTGAAGGGTATTTGACGGCTGATGAGTGCCTTAAGGCTCTTAAGGAAATGGGATCATCAAAAACCCCTGGCAATGATGGGCTAACAAAGGAATTTTATCTCGCTTTTTGGGAAGAGCTAGGAAAAGAACTGGTTGATTGCCTCAATGCTAATTTGGATTGCGGGTCTATGACAGAAACACAAAAGCAAACAGTAATAACTCTTATAGAGAAAACTAATAAGGATAATAGATACCTAGACAATTGGCGAACAATCAGTTTAATAAATGTGGATGTTAAGATATGTAGCAAGGCTTTAAGTAATCGTTTAATATATATTTTGCCAAAATTGATTGATCAAGAACAGTTCGATTTTGTTAAGGGGAGGAACATAGAAGAACCAATAAGGTTAATAGATGATATAATGCACTATACAAAAAGTAAAAACCTCGAGCACATTGTTTTTGCTGCCGACTTTGAAAAAGCTTTTGACAGTGTAAATAGATGTTTTGTTATTGAAGTTCTAAAAACGTTTGGCTTTGGAATAAATTTTGTTAATTGGATAAGATTGTTATTTTCCGAAAATAAGGCATGCGTTTTAAATAATGGAGCAGCGACTGATTTCTTCCAGGTTCAAAAAGGTACGAAACAAGGAGATCCAATCTCACCCTATTTGTTTATCTTGGCTATTGAGATATTAGATGTTATGATTAGACGTAATGACAAAATAAACGGTATCAAGCTAAGCAACGCCCATTTTAAAATTGCTTTATTTGCTGATGATACAACACTTTTCTTAAAAGATGTCAACGCCCTGCGTGAGGCTCTAAAAGCTTTTGATTGTTTTTATAGATTTTCGTCGCTAAAATTAAATAAATCTAAATCTGAGGCGTGTTGGATTGGCAAAAAGGTAAAAAAACAAACTATTTTGGAAGACGTGAAGTGGGTTAATCTCTACAAAGACGGCATCAAAATTTTAGGAATTAATTTTTCCTACAACATTGATTTTTATAATACTAAGAATCTCATTGAACCTTTGGAAAAGTTTAAAGCAGTTTTGAACCTGTGGAAAACTCGAAATCTGACATTGTTTGGTAAAGTTCAAGTAGTAAGATCTTTAGCTCTTTCCCAACTCATGTATGTATACGATAAAATAGTAGTCCCAAAGCGGACCTATCAAATTATCAAGACAGTTATTATTGATTTTCTGTGGAATGGTAGAAAACCTAAAATAAAGTATGAAACCGTAATAGCAGACTATGATGAAGGCGGAATTAGACTACCTGATTTTGAAAGCTGCATACAAGCAAATAGAGTTAAGTGGGCTATTTCTCTGTTAAGCAAAGAAAATAAAATCTGGAAAATAATACCACAGTATGAATTGATTAGTATTGGCGGAACGAAGGCTATTGGCGTGAATTTCGATCAAAGAAAAATTCCACGGAACCTGCACCCTTTTTATAATGAAGTATTGTCGTGCTGGGCTGACTATGCAAAACAAGATAGTATAACTGACGTTATAGATGTCTTATGGCAGCGGCTTTGGAACAATAAGCATTGTGACGAAGCGTCCCTCTAGATAGCCCCAGAACTTTCTAGTCATGTTATTGTTGTTTTTGTTTGCTAGTACTTTCATTTGATAGAATTGTCTAGAGTATTCAATGATTGTAATACTATAATTTCTAGAACCCACTAGAACATTAGGTAATCGTTCTGATAAGTATCTTTCTGGAAGTCTCTAGAACATTGATGCATGTATCTAGTCACGTAGTCATTAGATATAGAATAATCTGGAATCTTGTAATCTCTATATTTAGTAACACAAAGAATGATCTAGATAATTACGTAATAGACTAAAAATAGAATCATATTTAGTATATAAGCAGAACAGCTAGTGCTGTCAAGTTAGTTGAGTGAATGATTGTCAACTCAGAGAATTGAAATAGTGGATTCAAGAAATAAAGACGTTCAAGAAGACTCTTTGTTGTTGTAGTTAAACGGCTACGTTACATTTGGTGGCAGCTTCTCAAGTAGGACAGACCCACGAGAACTAAGGAAGAAGAAACTTCAAAGGATGGAAGATCTTCGCTATAAATTAACTGGTTACACGTATGACCGCCTGAGAGACATTTGCCGAAAGAGAGATTTAGAAACAGATGGGAAGAAGAAAGAAGAATTGGTTGAGATACTCTACGAGGACGAGCTACAAAAGGAGTCAGCGTCGTCGGTATCGGAAGAACAGAAACCAAACAACGAAACAGAATCGCCGTCTATGATGAAAATGATGGAGTGGATGATGTTACAGACACAGTCTTTTCAGAAACAATTACACGACCAACAGCTTCAACAGCAGCAACAGATACAAGACCAAAACAAACTGATGTTGGCCCTCCTTGAAAAAACAAAATCTCGGGAAGAAAAACCCAGGTTACCACCACCAACGCTTCAAAAGATGACCGAAGGAGAGAACATTGAAAATTATTTAGACATGTTTGAGAAGGTGGCTAGTCAACAGTCTTGGCCAAAGTCTGTCTGGCCGACACAGCTAGCGGGATTATTAACCGGTAAAGCTTTAGCAGCTTATGCCAGCCTATCAAAGGAGGCATCGAGTGATTATGATACAGTGAAGCTGGCAATTCTACGAAGATACGATGTCAACGCAGAAACTTATCGCCAGCGATTTCGCAACACTAGAAGACGAGGGTTCGAAACATTTAAAGAAATGGCGGATCGCTCGAAAGACTTGTACACGAAATGGAAAGAAGCCGCGAGTATGTCAACAGACGAGATGATATTAATTGAACACTTCATGCAGTCAGTCCCCGAGGATCTTCGCATATGGTTAAAGGAGAGAAAACCAGATACGCTGGCGAAAGCAGCAGAACTTGCGGATGACTATGTTCAAGCACGGAAAACTGACAACCGAGTTGCTTTGCAAAGACCTAAACGCCCGAACGACCAACCAACAGTGGAAACTGTACATGTCCCGCCTCAAGTGCAAAGCAAAACAGAAACCCAAAACCCGAAAAACATGATAGTGACAGGGCACGATCCTCTTCTAAAGGACGACAAGGTGAATACTAAAGGGCAGAAACAGTGTTATCATTGTAAACGCTATGGTCATTTGATGTACAGTTGCCCAGAGAAGAAAGACAGCAACGTCATTAGCGCAACACCTAAGGGACAATAATTTGCCAATAAATGCCATGACATGACATGGAATATTGACAGCCATAAGTACTTACGACGAGGGAAGGTTGATGGCAAAGACGTACGCATGCTAGTCGACACGGGATGTGATAAGACGATGGTCAGAGCAACCTTAGTGACAGAGGAAAAGTGGTTGTACATCGAAAACCGAGCGCAAGTGTTGTGTGTCCATGGAGACATGGTATCGTATCCATCAGCAGTAGTAGATGTTGAAATGGACGGTGTTTGTAAGACACTTCACGTCATTCTAGCGCCAGAACTGCCGACTGGGCTGGACGTACTTATTGGACGTGACATGATAATGGATGACGATGACAGCGCGAAACCTGACGGAGAAAGCTTGGCAGCAACGACAAGGGCACAGGCTAAACTAAAAGAGCTCGAAATAAAGAGCTTGAAAGAAAGCGTAAAGTCAGACAACGAGACAGAAGATAACGCAGACCAGCCGAATGATGACAAGTTACAAGGTCAAGTGGATGATAAGCCACTAACGACAGACACCACGAAACAGTTGAGCGGAATAACAGATCCACTTAAGATAACAGCAGATGTATTTAAGAAGTGGCAACAAGACGACGTGACGTTGGAAAAAGCACACGCACTTGCCAAGGGCAATAACGATGAGACAGATAGCCACAAAGAAAAAGTCTACTTCTACTATAGCGGGGGACTGCTATACCGTTCGTGGAGACCAAAAGACAGTAGAGAGGGAGATGTACGCCAGTGTAACCAATTGGTGTTACCACAGAAAAGCCGTGCGATTGTCCTAAAGCTGGCTCATGATGTTCCAACAAGCGGTCACCTAGGGATCACCAAGACAAAAGACAGAATATTACAACGTTACTACTGGCCCGGAGTGTTCAAGGACGTGGCCCAGTACTGTAGGACCTGCGGTACCTGTCAGCGGTGTCAGCCTAAAGGAGCCCAAGTGAAGGCGGAGATGATATCCATGCCCTTGATACAAAAGCCGTTCCGACGCATCGCCATGGACATCGTTGGACCACTGGAACGTAGTAAAGCGAGAAATAGGTTTATACTAGTGATGTAGAGGCCACAAATGTAATAACTGGCCTCAAATGTAATAACTGGCCTCAAATGTAATAAACGTTGGCCTCAAGCGTAATAACTGGCCTCAAATGTAATAACCATTGGCCTCAAATGTAATAACTTTAAAACTTGCACTATTTTGCGGTAATATACTTCACTTTGTTATTTCGGACACCTCGTTATCACGGACACCTCGTTATCACAGACACCTCGTTATTACGGACACCTCGTTATCACGGACACCTCGTTATCACGGACACCTCGTTATCACGGACACCTCGTTATAACGGACACTTCGTTATCATGGACACTTCGTTATAACAGACACTTCGATATTACATACACCTCGTTATCACGGACACCTCGTTATAACGGACACTTCGTTATCACGGACACCTCGTTATAACGGACACTTCGTTATCATGGACACTTCGTTATTACAGACACTTCGATATTACATACACCTCGTTATCACGGACACCTCGTTATCACGGACACTTCGTTATCATGGACACCTCGTTATTACAGACACTTCGATATTACATACACCTCGTTATCACGGACACCTCGTCATTACGGACATGCAAAGGGTAACGTTTCGGTCGTTTCAGTCTTGGATAGCTAGGTACGATTTCGCCTTATTAGCGTTAAATACACTACGCTTTCTGCCAGCCCTAAACAATGTCAATTACATTGAAAAGTCTAGTGCTTTAGTCTGGGATATGGTTTGAAAAATGAAAATTATAGGTCTGGGATAGGGTCGAGGTTTTGAGGCTCCGGCGCCCCCCCCCCCCCCCCGTTCCTTGGGCACAGACGATCCATTAAATAATTGATGGAGGTGTATGACAAAAATAGAAAAAATATACTTTCGGAGATATGTAAAACTGCATAAAATATATATCTTTATCAAAAGTCCTTATCGATTTTGAATTCCTGAATTAAATATTCAAGTACAACTTTTCAAAACTTCCCTTTCATTTTAGTCAAGTTATATGTAACCATAAGCATGCCGTAGCATGTTAAGATTAAAATTTATAATCGTATATTTGAAAATCATCTCGCCTTTAACGTGTCCGTAATAACGAGGTGTCCGTGATAACGAGGTGTCCATGACAACGAGGTGTCCGTGATAACGAGGTGTCCGTGATAACGAGGTGTCCGTGATAACAAGGTATTCGAAATAACAAGGTGTCCGTGATAGCAAGGTGTTCGAAATAAGGAGGTTGTCCATGATAACGAGGTGCCCATAGTAACAAGGTGTTCGTGATACCGAGTTCTCCGTGATAACGAGGTGTCCGAAATAACAAAGTGAAGTATATTACGCAAAATAGTGCAGTTTTTAAAGTTATTACATTTGAGGCCAATGGTTATTACATTTGAGGCCAGTTATTACGCTTGAGGCCAACGTTTATTACATTTGAGGCCAGTTATTACATTTGTGGCCAGTTATTACATTTGTGGCCTCTACAGTGATATGTGACTACGCCACAAGATATCCGGAAGCGATTCCTCTACCTAGCACAGAGGCGAGCCGTATAGCAAAGCATTTAGTAGAAGTCTTCTCCCGGGTGGGGATACCTGAAGAAATCTTAACAGACCAAGGTGCCAACTTCATGTCAGCCCTGTTGCAAGATGTCTACGATCTCCTCAGCATCGCCTTACCACGCACAGACAGATGGACTCGTTGAACGCTTCAACTCCACCTTGAAGTCGATGTTGAAAAAGTTCGTGGCTAGTAACGCGAAGGACTGGGACGAGTACTTGCCGTACCTGCTGTTTGCCTACAGAGAGGCGCCGCAGGAATCAACGGGATTCTCGCCGTTCGAATTACTGTATGGGAGACAAGTAAGGGGACCCCTGGATGTGCTAAAAGAATTGTGGACTGGCCACGTACCACAGGAAGACCGCGAGGTGATGACCCATATCACGGAGATGCGACAGCGCCTGGAGGAGATGTGTGACCACGTGCACAGTAACGTGACAAAGGCGCAACAGAAACAGAAGAAACACTACGACAAAAGTGCAAAACAACAGCAACTCAAGGTTGGAGATAGAGTGCTCGTTATGATACCCTCCCGCAAGAGTAAACTCAAGCTCAAAAGGATGGGACCATATACAGTTACAAAGCAGGTTACCCCAGTTGACTATGAAGTAGAGATGCCAGGTAGACGAAAAGAAAAGAAAGTGTACCACGTTAACTTGCTGAAGAAGTGGAACGATGATGATGGATTGCGCATTAATACCCTCCTAGCTAAAATAGACGAAGTTACCAAAGATGAGCGTGAATCAGAACTTACAGACTTTCCAGAGTACCCAAGGGACCCAGAAGGGGACTTTGTGCTAAATCTTAGTCCGGAGCTAACCGAGGAGCAGAAGAACGACCTAGAGAAACTGATTAACGAATTCAGACCTATATTCAGTGAGCGACCCGGTAAAACGACCTTGACTGAACACATCATAGATACAGGAAACGCAACTCCGATTTCACAGCGACCCTACAGGATACCACTAGCAAGAAAGAAAGTGGTAAAAGACCTGATTGATAAGATGCTAGAAGATGGAATAATTGAAGAATCGCACAGTCCCTGGGCTTCACCGATTGTGCTTGTCAACAAGACGGATGGTAGTGTACGATTCTGTGTTGACTACCGTAAGCTGAATACCATTGCAAAGTTTGACGCATACCCGATGCCACGTGCAGATGAGATGTTGGAACGCGTAAGTCCAGCTCAGTTTATAACAACTCTAGATCTGACCAAAGGCTATTGGCAGATACCGGTGGAAGAAGCATCACGTGACAAAACAAGCTTCACCACCCCATTTGGTCTGTACCGCTTCCGAGTCATGCCTTTTGGCCTACACAGCGCACCCTCTACCTTCCAGCGTATGATGGACCAGGTGCTCCGTGATAGTCAAGACTATGCCAATGCCTACATCGATGATGTTGGAATATATAGTACAACTTGGGAAGACCACTTAAAGCATTTACGAGTTGTATTCCAGAAGCTAAAGGATACAGGACTTACAGTTAAACTAAAGAAGTGTCAGTTTGGCCGTAGAGAAGTGTCACTACTTGGACACGTGGTAGGTCGTGGTCTGATAAAACCTGACCCAAAGAAGCTTATAGCAGTAAGAGACTACCCACGACCAAAGACCAAGACCGAAGTCAGATCTTTCCTGGGACTGGCTGGATACTACCGGAGATTTGTTCAAAATTACTCAACCATTGCAGCGCCCTTAAACGATTTGACAAAGAAAGGAGCTTCAGAGAGTTTGGTCTGGACCGAAGACTGTGAACAAGCCTTCCAGACACTTAAAGACAAACTAGTAGGTGCACCAGTGCTGAAAGCTGTAAATGCTGATCTACCCTTTATTGTGCAAACTGATGCATCTGACAAAGGGGTTGGTGCGGTACTTTGCCAGATAATCGACGGTGAGGAACATCCGGTAGCATACGCGAGCAAGAAACTCCTACCAAGGGAAGTTAACTATGCAGTAATAGAGAAGGAATGCCTTGCCATAGTTTGGGCTCTGAAGTTCTTTCACCACTTCTTGTATGGCAAAGAGTTCAAAATACAAACAGACCATAAGCCTTTGACTTGGCTCAACCGTATGTACAACTCAAACCAACGACTAACGAGATGGAACCTGGCCTTACAGGAATACAAGTTTACAATTGAACACCGCAAAGGGAGTGACCATGGGAATGCTGACGGATTATCAAGAGGACCAGTCTAGTGTGATTGCGGAAAGATGATTTTATTATGCTTTCCTTAATCTTAAGGGGGAAGGGATGTGACGAAGCGTCCCTCTAGATAGCCCCAGAACTTTCTAGTCATTTACACGAGAATTTACACGACAACAATAGACAGCTATACAAGGTATTTTCAGTATAAAATCCTCAATAACATTCTTTATCTCAATAGAGATTTGCATCGTTTTAAATTGATTGAATCTCCAGTGTTCATATTGCCACACCTCTGCTGAAACGATAGATCATTTATTTGTGGAATGTATTTGTTCAAAAAATCTCTATATTGATATAAAAAACTGGTGTTATACAAAAAACTTGGAATTACCTGAACATTGTCTTGAAAGCACGTTACTCGGGGTTAGTTTACAAAGTAACAATGTTATTATCAATCAATTGCTTATTGAATATAAAATTTTACTGTACAAAGTTAGAGGACAAGGGAGAACGCCAACCCTTCGTATGTTTATCAATAGCCTTTTAGCCCTTGAAAAAATAGAAAGAAAAATAGGCACACGAAAAAATAAGTTAACATTTCATTTACAAAAATGGAACTTTTTAAGTCTTGAATAAAATTAACTTCGTATATCTGTAAAAAAAAAAAAATTGATTCTTGTAATTATTTGATTTGTTATTGAATTGCAATAAAACGCTTGTATTTGTTAGTGTAATCAAATTCATATTGAAATAAAAGTTCATACTAGCTATTTTTAACGAGTAACGCAGTATTCACATTTGACAATCAAAAATACACAGCCGTATTAGATAGCTAGATCACCAATAAGTTAAGAAAGGTGAACATTTTTTCAAACCTAAAAGAGGGTAAAGCGAGAAGCGTGCGAAGATTTGTTTACAACTCAAAGAAGCCATGTGATTGATTTTCTATCTTCTCATTGGACAATCAATTTTAATTGACAAGTGCGATATTTACCATGCATAACAACATAAAGGAAGCCAGTTGACTGTTGCCTTTGTTCCACTAGAACATAAATCCTACGTAAAATATCTTGGAATTTACTTCGATGAACATCTTTCATGGAAATTTCATATTAATCTTATTTGTTCAAAAATTAGTAAGACTGTTGGAATTATAGCTAAATTAAGACATTATGTACCACGCAAGATTCTACTAACACTTTACAACTCCTTGATATTACCGTATATTTCATATGGTTTGAGTGCTTGGGGACAGGCTGCAAAATGCCATCTCGACAAGGTACTCAAATTACAAAAACGTGCTGTCAGATTTATTTACTTCGCTGATTTTCGGGATAGTGCAATTCCATTGTTTTATTCATCAAATATTTCACCAATAAATGTCCTCTTTACTGAAACTATTGCAGGCTTGATGTATGACGTGCATGCAAAAAAGGCCCCAATTAACATTTGTGATCTGGTTAGTTATGTCGCTGATCAACATTCCTATAACACAAGAGCTGCAAGAAATAAAAACATGTATTGTCAACATTCTAGACTAAATATTCAATACAAATCATTCTCTCGATTTGGTGTAAGGCTGTGGAATGCCATTCCACAAGATATCAAATCACTATCAAAGAAAACATTTAAAAAGAAAGTAAAAAATCAACTTTTGTTATATGTAAATAAAAATGGAACCTACCAAGAGTCTGAAAAGCTACTAGATGCTTTTTCTTGATGCCTATCTTTCTTTCTTTATTTTTTTCATCTTTTTTTCTTTTTTGCTTTATCTAAGTCTACTATTATGATGATTACTTAGTCTATTATATTTATTATTATTTTCTCACTATAGTGACGCTAGAACAAAAATTTTGTAAATAATCAGATTCCTTAAAACATAGAAAGAAGTGTAATTATATATATAAACATACAGGGGCACTCCATCTGCCTAGATTAGTACTCATGCTATTTGCAGATGGAGTGTCTAGAAATTATTGTTAATTTGCTTTATATTTATCAAAAAAAAAAATCTTAAATCTTAATCTGTTACTAACAAAATACGGTCGGATATGTTTTGCATTTTTGTGCATATTTATTGCGTATAATGAAATGTTGAAATGTCATTTTTGATTGATAAATTGATTTAACGTCCATGGGAACATTAATCAACAACTTTGGCAGTGAATGAATAAATGAATGATTGAATGAATAATTCATTTCATTAAATCGGAGCTCCGCTATTGGGTTTACCTAATCTTTATATTACGTTTCACTCCACCGATCTCTTTCATATTAGCAACAACTGCCTTCACTGCCGAAACACCCGGCTTGTTCGTTGCTTTTTGAAATACAGTTATTGAATTTTTGTGTCTTTCTCTCTCAATTTTGTGAACTTTGCCCGTAAAGAAGTATTGGAGAAAAACTAAATTAATATAAAAATTAGGTAAACCTAATAGCGAAGCTCCAACAATATGGCTATAATCAATATAATGATTCGTGTAAGCCGCCTTCGTCGCGATTTCTCATACAAAGACGTTAATTATGCTCTAAAACTATTTATTCATCACAGAATTCTCAAGTTTTTTTTCGCTGTTCCTTTACTATATTGCTGTGATGTTTTTAGCTTATGCGCAAATTATAAATTGTTGTAAGTAGATTCGACATGGTTTTTACAATGCGTTTTATGACAAGCAAACTTTCCGAGCGGACAACAGAGCGAGTCTTTCACAAGTCCGTTCGATCGAATTGAGCTACCTCGCAAGTCTTTGTAAGTAAACTACAAAAGAAGGCTACTTATTCTGCGACCTGCAGACTCGTCGCCCACAAAAATAACTTACAAAGACAGTGAGACAAAACAGAAGAAAATGTTTAACAGTTGTGATTTGTTACGAACGAAACAGACATAAACTACTTTGTTGTCGATCGAAGTGAGCACTATCAAGTGATTGAACGACCCAATTATGGCATTAAAAAAGAACAGATATAATATAGATCGCTTTGTTATTTGTCAAAAGATGAATAGGAAGACCCATTTGCAATTGTTGCAATAAAATTTAACAGCTAAGACGAACTATAGTGTGTAACAATACTTCAAGAATTGTACGTGGTCCACTACAGCCCTGCAGTACGATTATTATCTTGAGCAGATTTCTTGATGTCCAGTGTGTACAGAATTGTTTTTAGAGTGTATATATTTCAGTTTTTAAGTGTTTAAATTGGGATTTGATCTGTGTCTCTTATAATAACATTGGCCGAATAGATCAATGTTATGCTTCAGTGCTCATGATCCGGCGGTAGTTGGTTCGATTTCCGCTCATGCTACATTATATTTTTCTTTTTAAATCTATCTGTTTATTTTTTCTTCTTGACAAGATGTTTTCAAAAATACCAAGAAACAAATTTTTTATTTTCTGCTAACATGTATTGTTGAAATCAAACGAAATTTCACATCTGTTTATTAATGAATATGTAGTAACAGAAAAGTTTTTTTTGGTTGGTTATTGTTTTTAAAGGTTAGAATAAAGAGATTGTCAATATTTATCGCTGTTATCTTGTGCTATTTACCTGTTGACAACAACTTCGTTTTTCTTCACAAATGAAATGCTTGCTGATTGCGTTGGACAAGCAGACAACTTCAAAATAAAGATACATAATTTTATTTTTGGCGTATAAAAATAGATCAGAAAAGCCCGAGTTCACGCAGCTATGTGTCTAGTCTTTAAATGCTTCAAGTCACAACTTAGCACATTCTTTCTTCTCGTTGCCAGTGCCCTCGCGGACACTGGTCTTAACATCAATCGATAATTAATCAACATTCTAATATAAACTAAAACTTCAGTAGATTACAGCCTATTACATACTTCCCCTGATTTTGATTGTTGTCCTCAACAATGGGCAAAAGAAAAGTTTACGATAACTCTACGACAAACTGTTATTACAATACTATTAGGATAATAACAACGTTATTGATGAGTTGATGAGGCCCATCAAACTTCTTCAAAAAATTGTGCGTGAGTGTGAGCTAGACGCGTTTGAGGCTGGTAGGGTACGTAGAACCAAAGAGCCCACAGACGGATTGAGACGAAAGACTGACAAAGTTAGAGAAACTCATCTGTAGTAAAGTAAGCTAGCAATAAAAAAGTTTACATAAATCTTGTTTTTCTTGTATGAACAGTATTCAGAGTAATAAAAGTATCTAACTTGTAGGTTCAATGTATTAGACTGTTTTTTTTATCTTCTTCAATATGTTTAAATTTTAATGAACAGGTTGCAGTTGATATTGATACCATGGTGGTAGACCGCAACTTTGTTCTGCAAGTGGTTGTTTGACACCATGCGTGCATCTCCATGGGAACGGTTGATACTGACCATAACTTGGATACACAAATGGTTGATACCCGTAACTTTGTTGGCATACCGGTTGACTTCCATAACCTTGTGGGACTAATGGTTGATAACCGTAACTTTGTTGAACCGGTACAACTATGGTGTTACTGCCAGCTTGGTCTCCAGGCCAGGGAGGTGGTTTCATCTGAATAGCACTAGCACTGTAGTAGATGGTCTGCCAAGGTCTTCATAGGTGAATATCTTTCGAGGTTGCATGGACCGTTCTGACCGCCTTGGTTGATCCTCTGGTTCTGGCTCTGGTTCCAGTGTACCATGATCTATCTCTATTTCTTGTTCATCTTCTATTGAAGCTGGTTCTAAAGGCTGTTTAGGTACTCCATGACTTTCTGGAAGTTGGTCTGTTTCTTGACACAGCTGTTACATCTGATTGAGTCTGTAATGAGAAGTTTATCCAGGATGTCTTTACAACTTCTTTTTTTGGTCGACACTGCATGTATGTAACCGTCAATTTCTGACGTACCTATCAACAAACAAAATGTTTAAATATTAAAATACAGCAAATCTAGGTGCAGTTATATAAGCATTAGTGTGAATGTCTCTAGTATATTTTGGTATACTAATGGGCCATGGAAAACACAAAGAGAAAACTTACCATTTTCATTCTTGTTGGAAGCCATCATTAAAATTAAAATAACAATTATTAGTTTAGATGCTCTTTATGACTTGAAGGTCTTATTTTAACATTTTGTTACCACCCCCTCCTTGCTAACAAAAAAGACTTACCAAGAAAATTGAGGATAACAGCAAAATACACAAACATTCATTAATAATTGTTCAATTTTACTAAGTTTTTCTATATTTAAGAAGTAATAGTTTGAATAAGCAGTTTAGATAACTGCCTGATAACCAAGATTACATGTTGCCTCTGCAATTGCCGTCAAGCACTATGACGTTATGGCTTGTTTACATGAATAAAAATGCATCTAGTTCTAGCAAAATATTTTTCCTTTAATATTGTAACGACTCACAGGTACTTGATATAGAATCTTTTTATTTTAACTGCTTACACAAAACGCTCCCAACTACAACTACAACTACAACTACGGACCAGGCCTACTCGGCCTACATTACACTGTCCCCCTCTCAGAAGAGGGCACGTCCCGTGTCCTATAACAATAATAAAGTTTAATCGAAACAAAAGTCTTTGGCCCAAACTGGGGCTTTCCTAGCTCTTGAAGGCCTTCTTGATGTTTCGGTAAGTTCTTTGTCCTTCTTGGCTGACGTCTTCCCCAACGCTGAACTGGGTGATCCCTTCTTGGTTGTTGGATCTGATCGCTTGGGCAATTCGGTTTCAGTAAGTCCTGCATCCTTCTTGGCCGAACTTTCAGAGGCTGACGTCTTCCCCAATGCTGCACTGTGTGTCTCCTTGGTTGTCTGATCTGATTGTCCATGATCAAGCCAGTTGGGCAATTCTTTCCCCTGCTACGGGCGAAGACGATCATGGTGCACAACCCTTGGCCTGGAGCGAGGACCCCTCTGTATCCGGTACACAACATCAGTTATCCTCTTTAAAATGTGATGGGGGCCCTCCCAGGGACGCTGAAGGCACGGCGACAAACCCTTCTTCCTCTTCGGGTTATGGAACCATACAGCTGCTCCACGGTCATAGGAATGTTGGTTAAGCCTTTGATTGTACTTCCCCTTCTGTTGGTCACTCTCTAAGTTCAGATGTTCTCGAGCATACTGATGTACACTTTTAATACTGTTCTGCAAGGCACGTGCATAGTCACCTACGGCCTCAGCAGTCTCGGGTGCACCAAACAAGAGATCGACCGGTAATCGCATTTCCCGTCCAAACATCAGCTCGCTAGGAGTGCAGCCAGTTGTCTCATGTACAGCTGAACGATAGGCCATCATGATAAGTGGAAGCTTCCGATCCCAGTCACGTAGGTTGTCGTCAACAAACTTAGAGAGCATGCCCTTCAATGTGCGATTGAACCGCTCAACCATGCCATCGGATTGTGGCCTCAAAGGCGTCGTCCGAGTCTTCTCAATCCCGAGGATCCTCTCAACTTCCTTGAAGAGCGTTGATTCGAAATTGCGCCCTTGGTCGGAGTGTATCTCGTCGGGAACACCATATCGTGGGATAAACTCCTCCGCTAGGACTTGTGCAACTGTCTCAGCCTCCATATTTGCGAGTGCATAGGCCTCCGTCCATTTAGTGAAGTAATCACTTATCACTAGCACGTACTTGTTTCCTTGATCAGTTCTTGTTAGTGGGCCAGTAATGTCCACAGCGATGCGTTCCAACGGGGCACCCACATTATAGGTCTTCATGTTTGCTCTAGGTTTCTTAGGAGGTCCTGCTCTCGAGGAGCAGGTGTCGCAATGCTGGCACCAACGGCGCACGTCCTGTGAGTGTCCGTTCCAGTAGAACCGTTCTTTGACTCTATCGAGCGTTTTCTTCATTCCCAGATGTCCGGCTGTTGGACTGTTGTGCAGCTGCCGAAGGACTTCGTCGCTATAACACTGTGGAAGTACCAGTTGCAATTTGACATCATCACCCGCCTCCGACTCCCATTGACGATAGAGCACCTCATCTTTAAGAAGCATCCTGTCCCATTGAGCCCAATACAATTTAGCAGCGGGCATTCCTTCGAAATCTTAGTCCAGTCAGGGCGAGTTGCTTGCAATTCTTTCCACGCAATGATCTTTGAAATCCCTTCATCTGCACGCTGTGCCTTACGCATGTCCTCTCTAGACCAACGTTGAACCCATGTGGAATCTTTATTTCCTGCATCAGGGACCTCCTTGATGGAATTACACTGCACTGTCTGGTCCTCCTTCAGAGCCGATCTTGCCTCCCTCTCCTCTATATTACTGCACTTCCTGCACTCAGGACAAGGTCTTCGGGATAGGCCATCTGCATTGGAGTGGTTGCTGCCTTTCCGGTACTCTATTGAAAAGTTGTACATGGCCAGTTCTTCCAGCCAACGTGCCTGTAGATTTCAACGGTTGCCTAGCAACAAGTTTATATATAAGTCGACCGCATGTAGAAACGTGCCAGACAGCGCACGCTTTTTGAACCAACAACAACAATCTCAACAAAACTGAACATCAACAATTTCTACAGCTGAAACCATGGAAATCTTCTACGAAAACAACAACAATAGTTAGCTACAACCTGTCATATGAATCTGATTAAAAGTTGTGTTTAAAACAGTGCTGTCTCAGTCATCGATCGAAATCTAAACCTACATTAAAGTTCAAAAAGCGCTGAACATCCACGATCGGTGACAAATTTCTACAAATCATGAATCTACGAAGTGGAAAAGTCTATCAACCTGATTTTCAACGTCAAATGAAGATTAAAAGATCAAGATTAAGGACAACGATTACGACAATAATACAAGAAATTCAAGAAATTATGGACGAAGAGGATGATCACTTCGACGAAGTAAACACAAAATACCACGAGCTGAACATCATTATGAACTCATTTATGGAAACACATTCAATCTACAAAAGGAATCTGAAAGATAAGTACGATGTAGAAGAATCTGAAGAATACTACAAGAGTGTTGAAGCAGCTGTCTTTCAATTTCGTGAACGTTTTAATCGTTGGATCGATAAACAAATGCGTGTGATTGAAACTACCATCGCAGAACAACAAGAACGAATGTCTCATAGTATTACTCCTCAAGACTCGATTAGCAACGCAGGTTATCGACACAAAAAAGACAAGAAGAGCTCAGTAGCGAGTTCAGAAAGTTCTACCTCAAAGGATAAGCTGAGAGCAACGACGAAAAGGGCTAAGTTAATCGCCGAAACGAGCACAATCCACTCACGACAGGCCTTGGAAATGAAAGAGCACCTAATTGACGAAGAGTTTGTAAAAATGGATTTAGAACGTCGAAGAGCGAAACTAGAGGTGCAACAGGCGAAACAGCGACTGCAGTTGGAGGAAGAGTTGCGTAGTTTGGAGGTTAAAGATAATATTTATTGTCAATTTAATAGTGAATTTTCTGCTTGTGCTAAAACGCCTTTCGAGGAAAACCCTTGTCGCGACAATGGAATGATCGGAATGTTAAAGCCAGACAATGGAATGATCGGAATGGAAGTACCACACAGGTTGCCCGAACATGCTAAACAACTTACTTCTACACCAAATGAAAATGAAAAGGTGAACACTGAACTTACCTGTAATATTACGAAAGATGATAAAAAGATTGAAAATGACTCTGCATGTCCCTCGCAACTAGAACAAAGTACACAGCTGATGAATCTATTTCTCCGCCAGCAAAAGGAACAATCCATGGCTCTTTCCCTTCCAAGAATAGAAATGTCTACATTTGCGGGCGACCCCACCGAGTACGATGAATTTATCACGGCATTCGAGAACATTGTGGAATCAAAGACTTCAAGTTCTAGCTCAAAACTGTATTATCTAGTTCAGTTCACAAGTAATGATGTACAAGAGTTAATGAGAAGCTGTCTTACGATGAAACCCGACGAAGGTTATGCCAAAGCCCGCGAGTTATTAAAGAATAAATACGGTCAAGCTCACAAGATAACTGCCGCATATATCGATCGAATAAAGGCGTTTCCACTAATCAAAGCTGAAGATAATCAATCCCTGCAGCGGTACGCTATCTTGTTGGAAGGCTGTAAAAACGTTCTAAAGAGCTCAATCTCCGCTCACAATCCAGATTTGCTTAAAACCATCACAGAAAAGTTGCCCTTCAGCCTAAGATTAAAATGGCGTGAAATTGCCGATAACATTACTGAAGAGCAGAAAAGAGAAATTACCATCGATGACGTCACCAGCTTTGTCGATAAAAGAGCGAGAGCAGCTAATCATCCAATTTTTGGAAATCTTTCTACTCAAGGACAAGAACCAAGAAATCGAACGAGGGTCAACGAAAGAGTCCAGTCGAAACCATCGCATACGTCATTCAAGTCTTCATTCGCTGTACAAGCTAAATCAAGCGAGTCGAAACCTGTTGAAGAAAGCTATAAATCAGTCACGTGTCCTATGTGCCAGAATCAGCATTATCTATCTCGTTGTGATGAATTCAAAGGAAAGACTGTAGATGAACGCTTGAAGTTTGTGAGAACAAAGGGACTGTGTGACAATTGTTTACAATCAGGTCATATGGCATCATCCTGCCCTAAAAACAGCTTCTGCAAGGTCGACAATTGTAATATCGCACGTAAACACTCTACATTTCTACACCCAAAGAACACAAACACTTGCAAAGTTGAAACTGAAAGCAAGCCTATTGACACAAGAACAAAGGCTCAACCTAATTGTATCAACTCTCAAGCGGCATGCAACAGCACTGGGGCCGGTACATCCGTAACTGGCTTGTCTATCGTTCCTGTGAAAGTAAAGTGTAAAGAGAACAGTCATTGTGTCGAAACATATGCGTTTCTTGATTCTGGTTCGAATACTACATTCTGCACAGAGAAGCTGATAAACCTTCTAGAATTACGCGGTAAGACGACGGAGTTGTCTTTAACCACTATGAACTGTGAGAATGTCATGAAGAAATGTCAGTTAGTCACCCTCGATGTTTACGATCTCGATGAAAGGAACTGTGTTGAATTGACGACAGTATTTTCGTGCCCTAAGCTTCCAGTGTCAGTAGAAGACATTCCTCTACAAAGTGACGTTGACAGATGGCCGCACCTCAGTGGTATCCAACTACCTGCTGTTGACGCTGAAATAGACCTTCTAATTGGTAATGACGTAGTAAAGGCCTTAGAACCCAAAGAAGTGAGAGAGAGTCAGAATGGAGGTCCTTATGCTGTAAGAACAACGCTTGGATGGACAATCAACGGACCCATCGGAAGAGAACTTAAACACCCACGTACTACCAACCGAATACACTCTGATGTTCGACTCAACGAACAATTTGAACGATTCTGTGATATCGAGTTCAACGACTTGAATCACCATGATGACACCCTAGCTATGTCACAAGAGGACAAACGTGCTCTTGACATTATGAACAGAACCGCTACACTGAAAAATGGGCACTACGAAATCGCTCTACCGTGGCGTACTTTTCCTCCTGATCTACCGAATAACAGAATTGCAGCCGAACGTCGCCTGGAGTCACTGAAAACACGACTTACAAAGAATCCACAACTTCACGAGAAGTACACTACCTTTATGACCGATCTCGAACGGAAGGGATATTCTCAGAAAGTGCCTAATGAAAAGAAGAGTGAAAGTTCTCCAGCCTGGTACCTACCTCACCACTCAGTTACTCATCCACAGAAGCCAGAGAAGGTACGCAGTGTATTCGATTGCGCAGCCAAGTACGCTGGAACTAGCCTAAATGACCAACTGTTGCAAGGACCAGATATGACTAATAATCTCGTGGGCGTATTGACGAGATTCGACAAGAGCCAATCACAGTAATGGCGGATATAGAGGCCATGTTTTACCAGGTGTGTGTGCGATCTGAAGATAGCGATTATCTACGTTATCTGTGGTGGCCTAACGGTGACTTGCTACAGGATCCGCAGGAATACCAGATGACTCGTCCACTTATTTGGAGCGGTCTCATCACCGAGTTGCTCAAGCTATGGTCTTCGCAAAACAGCAGATGACAACAAAGAAGACTTCGCTGAAGAAACTATAGAGACGATAAAACGTAACTTCTATGTGGACGACTGTCTAAAGTCCACCATCAATGAACAACAAGCAATCAAGCTGGTTGACGAACTCCGAAGTCTCCTCGCCAGAGGTGGCTTCAGGTTGACAAAATGGCTATCAAACTCGAAAGAGGTTCTCAAGTCGGTCCCAGAATCTGAGAGAGCCGGAAGTGTCAAGAATCTCGACCTCGACCATCTACCTATTGAAAGGGCGCTCGGCATCCACTGGGACGTACAATCTGATATACTCTGGGATTCAGGATAACAGTAAAGGACAGACCAGCAACCAGACGCAGGATACTGTCAGTCGTAAGTTCAGTGTACGACCCTTTGGGTTTCGCCTCCCCGTTTGTACTACAAGCAAAGGCTATTCTACAAGATTTATGCAGAAAGAAGCTAGGTTGGGACGAAGTAATCCCTGAAGAACACCTAAGCCGATGGCGGACTTGGCTGGAAGAGCTACAGTGTCTTGATCGTTTGAAAGTTGATCGTTGTTTCAGACTTAAGGACTTCGGTGAGGTTGTGTGTCGTCAGCTGCACAACTTTGCCGATGCATCTCAGCAAGGCTACGGTGCAGTCTCGTATTTAAGATCTGAAAACCGTAATGGTGACGTCCATTGTGCGTTTGTTCAAGGAAAGTCACGCCTCACTCCCATGAAGACTACTGTTTCAATTCCAAGACTTGAACTATCTGCTGCAGTTACAGCCACAAAGCTGAGTAACATGATCCTTCGCGAGTTGGATCTACCAATAGATGACGTACTCTTTTGGACTGACAGTACATGTACCTTGGGGTACATTGCAAATCAAGATAAGAGGTTCAAAGTTTTTGTTGCAAATAAGCTCGCTGCTATTCACGAAGCCACCCAAGTCGGCCAGTGGCACTACGTTAACACGTTAAATCCAGCGGATGACGCATCACGCGGTTTGTCTGCTCAAGAGCTCATTAGTAACAAACGATGGCTACAGGGACCAGAATTCTTGTGGTCAACCAAAGATGACTGGCCTCAACCACCTCAATCGACTATCTCTGTTTCCGAAGACGATCCAGAAGTCAAAGAAGAAATCAAATCAGTATCATTCTCCACGATCACAGAAGTAGATCCAATCGATCGAATGATTCACTATTACTCATCGTGGCACAGACTAAAAAAACACTTTGCATTGATCCTACGTTATCGTGATAACCTGTTGCGTGTTAGTCGTTTACGCAAAGAACATGGAGATTTCAAACTCGTCAAAGGGACATTTCCTCCCATTACAATTGAAGAAATGCAAAGAGCAGAAACAGAAATTCTAAAGCACGTTCAGAAACACAGCTTTCCTCAAGAAATGAAACTCATCAAAGAATCAACATCTACCAACGATGATCTCTCAACTAAAGCGCAATCTACTTACAGTCTGACGAAATCTAGTCAAATTGCTGACCTAGACCCTATTATGGTGTCTGGACTGTTACGCGTAGGCGGTCGTCTACGACGTTCATCTATCGAAAACGAATGTAAACATCCTGTGATCTTACCAAAGTGTCATCATGTCGTTGATGTAATTGTTACAGAAGCACACGTTCAGTCAGGACACTCTGGGCAAGAACATGTTCTTTCTTTGATCAGAAGTGCGTTTTGGATAATAAAGGCACGAACCACAGTAAGAAAAATAACTAGTCGTTGTATTGCGTGCAAGAGAAGACAAGCCAAACCGTCTAATCAAAAGATGGCAGATTTACCAGCAGAGAGAGTCACCCCAGATAAACCACCCTTCAGTTTTGTGGGTGTGGACTGTTTCGGACCTTTCTTAGTGAAAAGAGGAAGATGTCAAGTTAAGCGGTATGGCGTCTTGTTTACTTGCCTTGCCTTACGAGCTATTCATATAGAAGTTCTGCATAGTATGGACACCGACTCATTTATAAACTCACTAAGACGCTTCATAGCAAGGCGAGGAAGACCCGAAGTCATAAGATCAGACAACGGTACCAATTTTGTCGCCGGAAATAAAGAACTGAGTCAAGCCATTTACAAATGGAACAGTCAGAAGATTCATGAATTTCTACTACAACGTCAAGTGAAATGGGTATTCAACCCACCTGCTGCATCTCACCAGGGCGGATGCTGGGAGAGGTGTATACGAACAGTGCGAAAGATATTGCATGCTATCACAACAGAGCAAGTACTGGATGATGAAGGTCTAACAACTTTATTCTGCGAAGTGGAGTACATCGTTAACAATAGACCAATTACAAAGGTATCGGATGATCCGAACGATCTGGAACCTCTATCTCCAAACCAACTCTTGTTGATGAGAACAGAACCAAGCCTACCTCCTGGTATCTTCAACGATGATGACATCTATGCAAAGCGAAAATGGAAGCAGGTTCAATATCTTGCTGATGTCTTCTGGCGTCGTTGGGTCAAAGAATACTTACCCATGCTTCAACAACGTCAGAAATGGCATAAACCTTCAAGGAACTATGCAGTTAACGATATTGTCTTGGTGGTTGACGATAAACTACCTCAATGTTCATGGCCGTTAGCTCGTGTTACTGAAGTCTACAAGAGCTCACGCGATGAATGTGTCAGAAGTGTCACAGTAAAGACAAAGACATCTGTACTTGATCGACCAGTTACCAAGTTAATTCTACTAGAAGCAGTAGAAGTCTATGAAGTTGACAAGTCGTCTAGGTACAGAACCAGGATCTCCCAAGGCAGCCCGCGTATACCTGATCCATAAGCCTCTCAAAGGTTGCCGGAGCATTACAGAGGCCGAATGGCATCACCTTGAATTGGTAGAGCCCACCTGTTCCAGTGGTAAATGCAGTTTTCGGTCTGTCTTGTTCGTCAACCTCAACCTGCTAATACCCACTTGACAGGTCGAGTGTCGAAAAACATGCTGATCAAGCCAGTGCGTCCAAGGTGTCACCAATACGTGGTAATGGGTACGAGTCTTTGACCGTTACAGCATTAAGTTTACGATAGTCGACGCAGAAGCGTGTGGTCCCATCCGCCTTCCTCACCAGCACTATTGGCGACGCCCATGGGCTGTACGACGGCTCAATAATTCCCCTTTCAAGCATACTCTTCACTTCTTCCTGTGCTTCTTGTTTCTTATGTATTGGCAAGCGTCTTGAGGCCTGTCGGATTGGGTGAGACGTCCCAGTATCAATTCGATGGGTAACAAGCCCGGTACGTTTGATGTTTCTAGGGCCGGTTGAGAATACGTCACTGAATTCCTCAAGGAGTGATTGTGTTTTGTCCTGCTGTTCCTTGTTTAGGTCGCGACTGCTCCTGTCGTACAAGTCCTGTAGGTGGGTTGGAAGGGCATTAGTTGTGGTGTGGTAGGTATCTCCTTCCTTGCAAGCTATACCATTCACCTTAGCCAAGCTAAAGTCTTGCTGGTCAATGCACTCCACAGGTTCGCAGACGGCAGCAATGGACCGTTTGTACACTGTTGTAGTCGAGTCTGACGGGTTAATCAGTCGTAATGGGATCTCGTGCTGGTTAGTTTGTACTAGTGACCTAGCCACTAATAAATGCGTGCGATCCTGAAAGTGACAAGTTGCCTCGAGAACTCCCAACCCATCCGTCACTTCACCGTCCACGAATTCTGCCATTACAATAGCTTCTGATTGGGTTGGGATTACAACAGTTTCACTAATTGCAACGCGACGACAAGCCAACTTCCCTTGTGTGGTGATACAGGAAACGTTGCCTTCAGGGAATGCCAAAGCATAGTTATTGTTTCGCAGTTGTAGTTCGCAATGATGCGATCTCAGGAAATCCATTCCTAATATTCCATCAGATTCAATGTCTGCCACTAACACCTCATGTGTGGTAGTCACAGGCCCTATCTTGATTGACAGGTTTCCCCTCCCAAGGAAAGGAAGAGTGCTTCCATCAGCTAACAGCATCACTCGGTTTTCCTTCAACAGGGGGATCTTTTGGGCACCAGGCAGCTTCCAGAAGACAGATGACTTCAGCATAGTGACGCTTGAGCCTGTGTCGACTAATAGCTTGACAGACATCCCTGCAACAACACCCTCAATGTACAGGCCGTCGTCTGTCCCCCCTGCCGCGCTCCCTCGAATTCGTATCTGGGGCTTACTTATTGGCACCTCAACCGAGTTCAGCCCCGCGAGCTCGGCTGGTTCAGGTTTTCCGAGGCCGTTGTTGCCGTTGTACTCCGTTGTGGACAGTCCCGTTGAAAATGACTCTTGTCTCCACAGGTGTGGCATCCCGTGTATTTTCCATAAGGCCGAAGTCTGTCAACCATGGGTGGTTTTTATCAAGGATTTGTTGTAGCATAGCTTTGATGTCGTGGAGCTCAGTTGTGCTAGTAGAACCGGCAGCATCACTGGCACTGGCAAGCACAGATCGGGCCTGTCTCTTTTGTTGATGTGCTGAAAAGAAGGCTTCCAACTCCACTGCAGTAGTCAGAGCATCATTAAGGGTCTGTGGGTTACTCTGATGTATCCTCCAGCGAACGTCAATGTCGTCAAAGGCATCCACAAAATAATCCCGTGCCAGAGTCTCTTGTAGCTGCTTGGAAGCTTCGGGGTATGCCTGGCGGGTAAGGCGTCGGATAGCCTGTGCCAGCTCCGGAAGAGTCTCACCTCTCAATCGGGAGCGGTTCTGTAGAGCTGTACGATAGGCTTCTTGTTCGTTGTTTGTTCCAAATCGTGCAGACAGAACATTTGTCAGTGCTGTGAAATTCCTCCTTGCATTGTGGTCAAGATCACCGAGGACGGCTTGAGCTTGGCCAGTTAGACTGACAGCCAAGTAGGTGGCTTTCGAATTGTTATTCCAGTTGTTTATTTCTGATACGAGTTCAAATTGCGCAATATAATCCTCCCAGGGCGTACTGCCGTCGTAATTCGCGGGGCGAATTTTGGGCTTTTCCTCGCGCTCTTCGATACTTCGGGTTTCCTGTGTATTAGAAACACGCGCGGGACTAGGGACTACGTCGTTCCAAAATGGCGCCTGGCTCGATGAAAGCGGCGAGTTTGGATTGTGTCGGGAGCTTTCTTCGCCTGGAGAGACGGTTTCGAAGGGATTTTTGCCCGGTGAGGAAGGCTGAGGCTGGATCATTGATTGCCCATTCATCAATACGGTGGAGCGATCGTATTCTAAGGAAGCGAGGCGGGAATCTACCTCTTTGAGTTTCGTAGAAACCCGGTCAAATTGCTCCTTGGCAGATTTACTTTGCTTGCCCACTTCTAAAACTAGACTTTTCAACTCGACTATTGACTCCATCAATTCGTGATTTGGATTTTTTGCGCTTAAGGACAATTCATCATTATCAGTGCGAATAGGTGTGGAATGTTTAGGTTTACTTATCTTGCTATTTGACTTCGTGTCTTCGCAAATGTAGTCGTCGCCAAAGTCGAGCAAAGGACCAATTTTCACTTCAGTGTCTTCTTGACTTGTGGACATGGTTGATGTTTACCGCTGCCACCAGTTGTAACGACTCACAGGTACTTGATATAGAATCTTTTTATTTTAACTGCTTACACAAAACGCTCCCAACTACATCTACAACTACGGACCAGGCCTACTCGGCCTACATTACAATATATTTGTCATTGCACGTATACTTATAATTTGTTCCAATATTATAAGTGAACTTTTACCCTATTTTTCATTAATTTTAAGATGTTAAATTCCTCTTTTGCCCATGATTCTTAGCATTAAAACAATAGATTTGTTTACATGTGACGTCATAGTGCTTGTGGTTAATTCTATCTAGTCTTGCTTCTTCATCAAGTCTATACCGTAAAGTACTAGATGACTTTAAGCTAGTTAACCTTTCAAATGTTATTGGCTCGATTACACAAGATGATAGTGTTTTTACTCTGCTTATAGCTACATATGATATTCCAGGAGTTCTTTCTGATCTGCATGGTGAGTCCTTGACTCTTATGTATAGTTAGAGCATATGCAAGTTTAAGAGGAAGTCGTTGTCTTTCAAGTTGAACACTGTCAGTTGACTGAGCTGATACAGTAATTGGACATATTGGCACACATGATTGAAGGATGTTGCTAGTAGTATATGTTATGGGGGTCCGACAACCGGTGGATCAGTGGATCATGGATCCACCGTGACAATGACGTTATAAATCTAAGATAGTCATAACGTTACGTCTCAACCAATCACATACTGTATTACAGGGAAAGTCCTCAACCAATCAGAAGCCGCCGTTTTTCAAAGATGACGTCATTGGTCAAGCTGCTTTTTTTTAAGATGGAAAAAATATTTTTCAGGACAAAAGCGCAGCACAGTCAAGCGGCTAAATTATTCAAAACCAAAACATTTAGTGTTTCATTTGTTGAGGTGATATCTACATCTTTGGTTACAGTTTATTTCACATTTTCTCCTCGATAGGTTCGAATATGAAAATGAATACATTTCACAATAAAAAAACGAACAAATGCTTTTATTGTTATAATTAAAGTAAACTCATTTGCAATTCATATTCAATCTTCATATTCGAGGATTTTGTCTAGCGCAATTTATTAACCACATAGAATTGTACATTCACACAAAGTAAATTCACTTTAAAAGTGTTTTGGAACCATCGGTAGATGCAAACCTTTCTCTTTTAAATTGAAATAATTTAATGGGATTAATTTATTCAAAATCAAAAGATTTTGGTTTGTTTGTTCAGGTGCTATCTAAACGCAACTTTCTTATTCCGTTTGAAAGGAATTTTTTTTAGATTCCAAACAACAAACCACAAATTAATAACGTAGAGGCATTTCTGGTTAACAAAATGTTTAATAGCGGAGCTCCGCGCGGGCCGAAGGCCCGCGCAAGCGGAGCACCATAATTAAGAAAATATGGTAAACCATCGAGCTCATTTCAGATCGACCACAGGAAGCCCGGAATTCCAAATTCCGTACAACGTCCGTCCGTGTACTGCCACGCAAAGTCGCTGACCAGTTTTTGTAGTGAACACACAAAAAAACAAATCAAAATATCCTTTTTTGCAGTTTATATTTACTGAAAACTTTCTAAAAATCTTATTTCTACTATGGGTAACGAAGAAGCTAAGCTGCTGCTAAAAGAGTTTTGACTGAGAAAGAGAAACAAAGACATCGAACTGAAAAAAGAAAAAGAACTTAATATTACACGAAGAAAAGCCTCACAATATTTTCACTGACAAAGTGGGTAAAAGTCTCGTAACGATAATGTGAAGTCATGTAGAGCGCTGTTAAAATCCAAAGATGGAGATTTTACAAGTTGATAGTTCTATTTTCTTTTCTGGAAGAGTTTATTTGACAAGTTTGCATTATTATGCAAGATGGTAAAAAAGACCATATTCTTCGAGTTCGTGGATTCTTTGTGGCATTTTTCAATCATTACTTATCGACTAATCTACTTTGAAAAGTAAATACGACGACGACAAAAAGTTCATAAAAACAAAAACAAAACAAACGTTCATTTGCAGCAATTCAAAAGAGGTGAAAAGCAAGACGAACACGACTCATGAAGATGATTTGACTCTGTTCATTCATCAATTTTTACGGGCAATTCAGAACACGGAGAGCTTTAGGATCAATGCAGATTTATCAACTATTCACAACGAAAAATAACTTTTCATACAAGATGTTTGTCAACAAAGTAGGACTGCCAGTTCAGGGAGTGGATGGAAATGCAAATTTAGCACAATGTGTGATCGAGCAACACGAGCTAGCCATACTACGCCGTTCTGTTGAACCGTGTGAACCTTTAGAGGCGATGAAAACTGTTTTTCTTTTCTTTTAACATTCTGAAAACACGAACAAGCTAATTGTAATCAGAACTGAGGAAGAAAATCGCAGTGGAAAAGACGTGGCGCCGGTATGTTTACATTTTTTGCCTATCTTACTTTAATTAATTCTGTTTTAACATCCACATATAAGCATATAATTCCTGCAAGCTATTTACTTCTTTTTGTGAGATATTTCTCCGTCGCTGAGATTTTTGTGTGTTTGTTGTTGTTGTTGTTAATTTGATTTTTGTAATTCTTTGATTTGTTATTGAATTGCAATCAAACGCATGTATTCGTCATTGTACTCATCTGCAAGTTGAAATTTCAAAAGTTCATATTGAAATAAAAGTTCATACGTACTAGCTGTTTTTTTAAACAAGTTACACAGTATTCACTTTTGATAATTAGAAATGCACAGCCGTATTAGATAGCTAGATTACCAATAAGTTATTCATTACACATTTCACCAGAAAAGCGAAGTTTTTGTGGATTTTTATGACACTTTTTCAAACATCAAAGAGCGTAAAGCAAACAGCGCGCGGGGATTTGTTTATAACTCAAAGAAGCCATGTGAGTGCTTTTCTAACTTTTCATTGGATAATTAATTTTAATTGACAGGTGCGATTTTTACCATGATATCTGCAAGCCAGTTGACTGTTACTAACGGTCGGATATTTTTCGCATTTTAGTGCATATTTGTTGCGTATAATACAATTGTGTTGCATGCATAAAGATTTGAATATTTCAATTGACTATATGTTTAATTGATTATGAAAAGAAAATAACTTAGGAAAAAACAAAATAATAATAATAAACAAAAAATAACAAAATTATCCCCACTTCTCATTTTTGTTTTTCTTTTGCTATGTTATTTTCTTTTCATGATTATTTAAATGGAATTATTCATTCATTCATTTATTTGTTTGCTTTTTATCTATAGTCATTTTTGATTAATTAGTTGATTGATTGATTAATTGATTGCTCAACAATTTTGATAATCGGTAGTGAACGAATAAATAGATGAATGGATGAATGAATATTTCAATGAATAACTCATTTCATGAAATCGGAGCTCCGCTATTAGGTTTACCTAATTTTTGTATTAGTTTAATACACTGCGGGATAAGTTACACCTGAGTAGATTCATTCCACATAATAATATATTTATAAATTCTGAGAAAATAGTCATTCCATGGCATCATCAGAGTCTTCATAAGCATTTTGGAGGTACTGCACAATCAGATCATCCAAAAGATATTTTCTTTGGCGAACTGCAAGTTTTGTGGCCTAAAGCCAGATGCAAAGTAAAATAACACAGGAGCAGCACTTTAATGCGACTCACACGTTCATTTCATAAATTTTAAGTTGTGCAATCGAAAGAATAGTTGTAAATATAATGATAACTTAAACACCGTAGAATGCTACGTGAAAACTGACGTTTCGGACGTTAGTCCTTCGTCGGAGTAATACGAGAAAAAAAGGAAAAAAGAATGGCTATATATGTGATAAAAAATACAAAGGTGACCAATGAGAGAAGGGAAAACGATAAAACAAAGCATGACAAAAGGTTATAATAAACAATAAGTGAGAAATAAGAAAGTGAAGCATGACTAATGGAAAGAGAAGCGTTCGTTAATCCCGTGAGGGTTAACAGTGCCAAGAGAATGAATTAAGCGCATTTCAATGGTTTTACGGGATTGGTTATCACCGCGTGAAACAATAAGTCCAAAAACAATAATGTCAGATTCTGAATGATTAACAGAATTAAAATGACGAGAAACTGGTTTGGAAAGATCTTTTTTTCGGATGTCATAAAGATGATCTCTAAAACGATCACCAAGACGTCTACCAGTTTCACCAATATATAATAAATCACAAACTAAACATTGAATACAATAAATAACGTTGGAAGAAGTACAATCAAAATGATCATCTACTTTAAAAGTAGACTTAGGACCTTTGACTGAAGTGCGTGAAGAAATAAAAGGACAAGTAAAACAACGTTTACGAGAGCAACGGAAAGTGCCAGGACTGTCATTAGAAGGAAGAGTGCCTTTAACTAAAAAAGATCGTAGATTACGAGCTCGTTTAAAAGAAAACATAGGACGTTGTTTAAAACTATCTGCAGAATTAGACTCAGAATGAAGTATACTAAAATTACGATTGATGATAGGTTTAATGGAATTGTTAATAGGATGAAAAGTGAGGGTGAAAGGAATACGATCGTTAACTGCAGTGCAAGGCTTAGGGGTAAGGGCCGTGTTACGATCAATAGAGGAGGCTTTATGTAAAGCACGGTTGACGATAGATAAAGGATAACCTCTTCTAAGGAAAAAAGAACGCATTTCTAAACATTTATTGGAAAAATCAAGGTCATTGCTACAAAGTCTACGTAGACGTAAAAATTGAGAAAAAGGATCACCAATTAAAACCAAAGAAATTCTACCAGTCCTTTATTATGACAGCCTGTTGCTTGCTTACACCGCTTGTCTATCCAGTCAAATGTAGTTTGACCAAGCATTGAATACTCATCTATTAGAATATACTCTATTCCAGTTAGACTTTCTTGTAGTCTAGAAAGGCTTTGAACAGTAAGATCTTTATCACCTCTAGGGCCAACAGGTAATTTTAGCAATGAATGTATTGTAACACCTCTAATGTTATAAGAAGCTTGACCTGTTGTGACAGTGACTGCATATTTACTTTGTAAAAGATTGCGTGAAGCATTTATCAAGTAGCTTTTGTCAGTACCAGCCTGTCCTTTAATTATAAGACACAATGGGTCTTTATCATTAGCATTATGCTGAAGATGATCATTAACAATGCATATCACTGAAAGTATTAATATCAACAACTTCATGTATGTCAGGTGTTATAGAAGAGACTTATTCTTACTTCATTTTACTCCAATTTGGCATTTCACCAATTTGTTGGTCAGTATATCTATGTCTGTCCTGATGCCAATCATGTGATTCTGCTGATTGCTCACCAGCATTTACGAAAGGAGTATGAAGATCTGATATGACCATCCATTCTTCACGAGTGCTGTCGTCTGACTGAGTAAGCACATCATGTTGTAGCAAATTTGTTAAAATTCATACCTATAACATTTGGTGAATTATCATACTGTTTTGGATGTGCATATACATCAAGCAATGAATTGCTAATGCAGGAATCACTACAATCTTCGAATTGATGTGTTTGCACTTTACGTGAGCCATTTAAACTGACTGAAATAACATTAAATGATGAACTATGTAGTTTAAGTGAGAGTAGGTGATGCATAGTTTCTTGAGCAGCATAATCTCTTTCAATAAGAGCTTTCATTACAAATTTCTTGATGGCTTTGTGTGGATCTTTGAGAGGGACGTGGTGGCCTAGTGGTTAGGGCATTGGTCTTCGGGTCCAGTGGCCCGGATTCGATTCCCAGACCGGGCGATCACGTGTCCTTAGGCAAGATACTTTACTCTCTCAGTGCCTCGTCTTCTCGGATAAGGACGTAAAGCCGGAGGTCCCGTCTGCCTTCACTCTGACTATGTTATAAGGTGGACGTAAAAGAACCGCTGAGGACGTAAACAAATCTCTGGCAGTGACCACCCTCAGTGTCTGTCTCGCGCATATGATCATCACGACATGAAAAATGCTCGTTATAAGTCATTAAAATTTATTACTGGTGTTGGTAGTGCTCTGTACAACATAGTTAAATGCTTGTTTCAGTAAAGGTGATCTTGGTTCACCTTTGGTAGCATACTTTGTGAGGTATTCAACACATGCATAATGGTCAATAACTACCTGAATATCACAGTTGGCTCTCCAACCTTGTATTTGAAGTTGTTGGTGATTGTTTAACCTGGAGTCATTTCTCTTTGTAACTATTTTTGCTCTATATTGCTCATCATTGTTGTTCTTACTGTGAAGTTTTTCAAATTCAAGTTTGGTCTGTGGACAGTGATCAAATGTAAAATGAAATGTACATTTCAATTGTGATTCATTGTTTTTCTTTCTTAAGCAATAGTTTGTACTACAACGTGTATGTCGCTAAACTGTATTGAGAAGATCAACATAATCAGAATCTCTATCCCATCCGGGGATGTCTTCATGTTTTCTTTGACATGGATGTACTTGTGGTCTTATCCACATATCTTCATTTGGTGGGTTTGGGTTCATGGTTGACAATAACCAATCACCATATTGACATGCAGTTTCAGAAGCTTCTGTGCCAGCTTCAATATCAAAGTCTAGTTGGGATTGATCATCAACAACAGTGTTTTCATCTCTTAAATTTTGTGCTAAGAAACCCTTTAAAACGGGTTTGGTCAAGTAAACAAGTTAGTCAACTTACTGTTTAAATTAATTACTTTTCATCTCAATACACAACAATTTGAATCTTCTAAGGCATAGAAGGAACTGTTCAGTAGTCAAGTCTCTTATTATTTGTAAGTGGATAGCACGAACTGTCAAACATGTAAAAAGACAAATCCATACTTTTCTTATCTCTCCTGAATCATTTCTAATGTTCAATGGTCCTAAATAGTCTAGTCCGGTCTCTGAAAATGGTTGTGTCTTGCTGTTCACTCTTTCTGCAGGAAGTGGAGGCACAGGCGGCATCTTATACGGTCCACCCTCCCAACGTCGACAAACTCTACAGTCACGTGGAACTTTCTTTACAGCAGTACGTCCTTGAGGAACCCAGTAACGCTGTCTTAGTTGTGCTAATGTGTGTGAAATTCCAGAGTGAGACACCTTCTTATGTGCTTCTTTTATTAGTAATTCAGTGAAGTGATCTTTCTTTGGCAGTATAATAGGGTTCTTTGCATGTATAATAATGTCACTATTAGTCAGTCTTCCATAGCATCTCAGTAGACCTTCCGAATCAATCTGTAGACCAAGTTGAGTAATTAAGTTGTTTCTCTTGTTTGCTTTGAGGAATTTGTGGAATGCTCTTCTTTGGATTATTTTTTCCCATAGGGCTCTTGCCTTCTGTAGTTCTAGTGTAGTAACTGTAACTAGAAAACTGGTTTGCTTGGCATTGCTGTTAACGAGAATGGCATAAAGTTTAGGTTTGTGTCGAATTTTTCTTCTTTTTGAGCTACGTACCTTTTGCTTCTAAAAACTGCTGAGAGAGCATCAGAGTAGTGCTGAGCCCACTGTTTGAAAGAAACCAAGCAGGTTTGATGTTTTTTTTTTTGCGAAAACTCTTCGTATTTTACATTGTTGTGTTTCGGAGCCAATTTCAAAATCATCTATCTGGGGCTCTCTAGAAGCAAATTGTCGAGGTTTTGGTGGGTTTTTGGCAAGTTGTGTCGATAGAAGAACACAAAGAGCCCTTTTGGCTTTATCCTCCCAACATTGTTTGTCCCGGCATGAATGATGACAGTTTGGGTTTTTTCTTGTAAACTTGGCCTTGAATTGAATAATGCTTCATGCCATTAACTTTGGCACCGGGAAAGGATTTGCATGTAGCCAGAACTTTACTGTATCTTCAGACTTCCTATATCTCGGATGGTGTTAGTTGGGCTACCTCAAACAAGACATTTTTACTGTGATTTTAGTATCCTCTCAGACAGCTAGTTTTCCTTGTACTACCCTCTCTTCACGTACATGCAACCCTTATATCATCACACTCCCAGTCCCAGGGGAACACACCCATAAACACCGTGCTACATGCAGATGACCTGATGTTTTCTGGATAACCTTTTACCAATTACATTTTTTACCATCAAATCACCCAGGATGACTATTGGCTGCTTGTTGCTTGTTGGTTGTGTTGTCTCAGATTGCAATTTTGGATCTAATGAATTAGTGGCTTTTGTTTGAGTTGGTTTGCTGTTCATAGTTTGCGTCGGGTTGCTGTTCGTTGTTGCTGCTGATGATTTTCTTAATTTCTCTTCGTTCAATGAGAGGTGCGTGTCGGTCTATTAATTGTCCGAAATTTTCCTCAGCCTAATCCATGCCTTCACTTTTCTAATGGCCCAGCCGTTATTAATCCATTGCCTTTTCTTCTTGTACGATAGTATTTCAGAAAAGTGCGCGTTAGTCGCTCATTCTCACACTTTCTCAACTCGTGTTTACATGCATTTAATGCATATGAACTTTATGAATTTCTTTCAAATAATACTAGTTATACATAGTTATTTTCATTGAGGTAAGCAGTATCGTTGTGTATTTCCAGCCGTTTTCAACGTGTTTAATGTAGTACCGAACCATTAAAATTCGTCAAATTATTTTATAAATTCTGTCAATTAAAGTTCAATGTTAGGGTATTCAAATACAGAAAACAGTGTAGATAGGTTATGGGCAGTAGCCCATGCAATGTATGCACGACTAGAGCGGACGGTTTGGCATACAATTTAGATATTTATGTCCCAACGTGGGGGAGGGAAGAATCCGGGGGTAAGCGATCGGGGATGCCAGTCAAGGCAATAATCTTCATATAGCGTTCTTTTCAAAAGTAAAAAATCACAATCGTTAACGTTATCAGACCTTATTATTATTTTACATGTGCATGCGCGAAATGTCCTTTTGAGATACCTCATCGTCATGGCGGTCGCTGTCGGATTTCATAACTGCTTGGTATGCCGATAGATTTTTTTCCACCTTCACAACATTTTGGAGCATAGAAAAGTCCAGTATAGTTTTAAATAACTTTAAGGTTATTGCTTCAGTTCCAGTCGTTCAATTTAAGACTGATGATGCCGCGCCTCGCTAAACGGAGTCAAAGTAATAGTATTCTGCGAACATGTGCGAAACTTCGCCATTTGTTGCTTGTTTTTACCTGAGAAGAGCTGTTGTTTCATCACTTTTACTAAAAGACATGGTTCTAATCAATAAATGTAGGCAAGTGTATGATAAATATGTTTTTATTTCATGGGCAGTACTAAACCACGAAACACCGAAACGAAACACCGAAACAGTATTATTGCTTTTGATATTTCCATGATTGAAGGAAAAAAATTCTTTTGCAAAGCGCGTGTTTATCTCCGATCTTACCGTATAAACTGAAAACTAACATGAGATTTTATTCTTTTAAAACACATTTTTACAGCAGTTTTTTTCCCAACGTTTTTGCAAAAGGAACAAAAACTATTTTATGAAACATAAGAATGATCATTATTTACAAAAAAGCACATTTACCTTCATATAAATTTTGCAAATTCTATCGCCATTTTGACACAAACCACAGAAAGGTTACTACTTCATGTAAGACCCATGGATTGGCACTATTACTTATATATATTCTATTGATTTAATGTATGTATTCCTGGAGGTGGTTTAGTACTGCCCTTATTTCATGATGTGTTTTGAAATCGGATTATCCGAATTGGATTTTGCTTCGGTTTGAAATCTCTTGATATTATGCGCTGGAGTAATTATAGCTTATATCAAACGGGAAAATTCTCTTATTGGAGGGCACCAACCACTGAGTTATTTCTCCTGATGAGTCCCTAAGTTCATCCTTATCATTGTGATGTGAAACTTATTGTTGACAAAATTTGGCTAATTAGGGTTTTAGGGGTTTTTTTTCGTGTGCTACAATCCCACTTATTTCTTTGCAAAATCGATGATCTGAGATTACAATGCTCCGAAGTTTAAATTCACCTTGAATATTGTTGTTCATGAATATTTAGTTTTGTGTGATAACATGAATTCTCGAACATCAACCACTGAGTTATAACTTGTTCTCTTATCTATGTTATGTACACTTTTATTTTATCAGGTGAGAACAACTGGGAAAATTTGGCAAAGAGACCAAAACAAACATGGCTTCAAATTTACCTGTCACTGACATTCTGACCTTCTGATTTAATGACTTCTGATTCAAATCGCTGGAATAAATATTTCAGGGTTGTTTATTTTTTCATGTCAATGAGTTAAATATTAAAGAAATGAAATGAACGTTTATATTGTACATTGTTTTTTTACATCTGTAAAAGAAGGCAAGAACAACAAGCGATAGTAAAAAAAATATTACACAACAAGCGCCATTTTGACAATATAGGCTTTGTGCGCGTCATTCCTGTGAGGAGCCCGCAATACAATTGTTTGGCTCAGCAGTTCAGCGCATGCGCAGGTAAAATAATGCTTTGTTGGAAAGTACCAATCTCGTACCCTGAGTCCTCGTTACTTCGGCCAGCGGCTCGAAACAAGGACTCTGGCGTAATCCACTGAAAAGTCCAAGATTTCTTGGACTTCCGGCTGCGCATGCGCCTTTACAGCCAATGTACACACCGACCAATGGGGAATCGAGATTATGTCACAGGTGATATTCAAAAGTAAAATCCGTTGTCCGTAATTTTGATGGAATCGATATCCAGCATCGATCGGCGCATCGATCAACATACAGCGATATCGTCAATGAAAATGGATTTTTCCTAGTGATATTGTGGAAGTTTTGGAACAAAATTCATAGATTGTAATGATTATTTATTGAGTAAACATAATCCGAAGGGATTTTAGGTTAATTTGTGATTTTCGACGAGCTAGAAGAGAAATTCTGTCGGCCGTTTGCAGCCGTGTGTGACAAAGGGCGAAACATTAAATAATTTCCTAACTATTGCTTCAAATTGGCTGAAATTCTCTAAGAAGGTAAAGAAAATAGCGATACACAAGTAAAGACTTATTTTTTATCATATTTTATATATTTTCTACTGCTAAAAACGGTCAAAAACATCTAGCTTGAGTTTATTTGTGTTTCCGGTTGTTCGCGCTTGCGTGGTTGTCAAAATTGAATGACCAATCAAATTTGAGCAAAAATCGGATTATGTCAGAGCCCTTGTTTTCCGCTGCTGGCGAGGAAAAACGCGGGCTCTGATTGGGAAAGTACTGAATAAATTGCAAATCTCACACTATTGTGCACCCTGCGCACTATTAAGGGGGCGTATACTTTACTTTGTTTTTTTTATGTCTATTTTATTATTTTACATTTATAATCAGTTAATTTTATTGCTTGTTTTTTTTCCATTTCTTTCGGATTTTTGAATATTTATGGCCCCCGGGGGGGAAGGGGGATCCGGGGCAAACGATCGGGGATGCCAGTCGTATCTTTTATGGTTAAAAATCAGCTATAAAAATCCTCAAATTTTGGTCCTTTTTTAGGTTCTGAATAGCACTGAAACTCATGGTTTTGGTATCTTTTCGAGATGAAAAAAATGTGAGGCCACGCCCTTTTGAAAAACTTCCGGTCTGAACCAACAAAATCACTACATTTAATAGAGACGATGGTAGATCTTAAATGTTATGTCATTAATGTATTCATTCATGGATTTATTTGTTCGTTTATTCGTTTGTTTTTTGTTCGTGTGTTTGTTTGTTTGTATTAATCTATTGTTTCTTTGTTAATAACGCGTTCTCAAAAATTGTAAAGCAAATTGTACATTTTTCTTCTTTACATTAAAGATGTGCAGTAGCACAAAGAAACATGTTGTTACTAAAAAAGTTAAAAAAACTCATAACCGAAACGTCATGATAAAATAAAAAAATAAAAAAAATATGCTAGTAGATTCAAGATTCAAGATTTAATAAATTCATGCCATATTTACATTTGCACATCGATATATATTATTTATCCGAATTTTTAGGCATTGACTAATTGGAACAGGATTCAATCAAGACGAAAAAAAAAAAAGACAGTTTTGCTCAAGTGTTTTTTTTCTTTTTTTCTGATAAATATATAAATAAATAATTGTACCAAAAAATGACAAAATTCTCAAATGACAAAAATAAAAAAATATAAAGAAAGCTAGGAAAGAACTTTCAAGCTATCCTGTGTATGCTTTTGTAGAGTGACTATTCCCCAATAACAAGTGAAGAAGTCGAAGCAGAAATATCACAACTAAACAGTGGTAAAGCTACAGGACCATTCAGTATCCCGATTAAAATCTTGAAACTGATTTCAAGCATCGTATCTCAACCGCTCAGTATGATATTCAATGCTTCCTTCACTACAGGACTGGTACCATCAGACTTTAAAATTGCAAATGTAATTCCAGTGTATAAGAAAGACTCTCAATTATCATTATCAAATTACCGACCAATTTCATTATTGTCGGTATTTAACAAGCTATTAGAAAAACTAATGGCAGCCCGTTTGTGGAAGTTTTTAGATAAAAACAATATTATATTTGATAAGCAATTTGGTTTTCGCAACAATCACTCTACAGATTTTGCACTTTTGTCAATTGTAGATAAAATTCAAAAAGCTATAGATGAAAAGAACTATTCTTGCGGTATTTTTTTAGACTTCAGCAAATCTTTCGATACTGTAAATATAATCATGACATTTTACTAAAAAAACTTGAATACTATGGTATTCGGGGTCTGTCTAAATCTTGGTTTAAGTCATACCTCGATGACCGTAAACAATCAGTAATTATCAACAATGTTTATTCTAACCTAATCCCAATTACATGCTGTATTCCCCAGGGATCCGTCCTGGGACCAATATTATTTCTGCTATACATCAATGACTTTCATTTATGCTCTTCATTATTCGACTTCCATTTATTTGCTGATGATGCTAGTCTCTTTTATAAGAACAACAATATTAATGATCTAAAGGAAAAAATAAATTCGGAACTTATAAAGATTCATACATGGTTATCCACAAATAAACTTTCACTAAACATTGATAAATCGAATTTTGTAATATTTCATCCTCGTCAAAGAAAAATTGCAGTTAACATGAACTTCGAAATAAATAATAAACAGTTAAAACAGACCACAACAATAAATATCTTGGAGTTCATATAGATGCTAATCTCAATTGGAATTGTCATGTCCATTATGTAACCAAAAAAATTAAAAGAAATGTCGGTGTCCTGTCTAAACTACGCTACTATGTCAGTTTAGATACTCTAATTAGTTTATATTACTCTTTATTATATCCGTTTATAATTTATGGCATTTTGACGTGGGGTAATACTTACGCTACTACATTGGATCCAATTTTCATGGTACAAAAAAAGGCTGTCCGTATAATCACCTTTTCTAGTTATGATGCGCCTTCAAGTCAAATATTTAAAGATCTCAAAATACTTAAGATTCATGATTTAGTACAGTATAATGTAGCAGTTTTTATGTTTAAATTTAATAATAAGACTTTACCGCCAGTTTTCAATCATTTTTTCAAGCCTTTAAGCGACATTCATAAATACAATACTAGGTCTGCTTCTAAAAATACTTTTTATCCACCAAAAGCAAGAACGAATTTTGGAATATTTAATATACGATACCAAGGTACAAAAATATGGAACTCGCTCGAGGAGAAAATAAAAGATTATAATCTTTCAGGTTTTAAGGTTAACATTAAGAACTACTTCATTAATAATTATTAAATTTGCTATTATTATTATTATTATTAATATTATTTTTTCTATAACTTTTCCTTTTTCTTGTCTTTTTTTTAGTTTTGTATTGTAGATTTGTGTATTTATATTACCGTATTGTAAAATGTTAATTTGTACCGGCATCCATACTAAAACTCTTTTAACCTGCAACAGGCTCTAACGTTCTTTTAACTATTGTAAGTTATTAGTTAGGGCCAGTAGCTTACTCAATATATAATATAAAAATATGTAAATTATGTAATATTTAGTATTCATAGGTACAAATAAACATTGTTGTTGTTGTTGTTGTTGATTTCTTTTGTTATTTGTCATCAAAAATTCAAGTACAAATATTGTGGTATGTATCTTGATTGTAAATAGCTATACAATAATCAAGCCATGTTTTGATTTCATTTTTTTTCCGCGGGATTTTTAGTTTTTGCTTTTTATTTTAAATTGGGTTTCCTTTGTAAACGTTTCTCGGGTAGATCTGGTGTCGAAGCTGATAGCACGTGACTTGGTCGCGTCGGAGGTTGATAGTTCAGTCGAAGTTTTAGCAAAACGATAATGGAGAAGTGTTTGTCCTGGAATTTGGTAAGTTTTTCGCATTTTAAAGCTTATAAAGTGCTACCAATCAATTGAAAACAGTTGTTAAAATATCTTTCCGCGATACGTTTGAGGTAAATGCAAATAATCAGTCCAAAAACGTTTTTTTTTTCATGAGCGAAATGTGACATTGATCGAGCGAGCACGAGGTGTAATTTGAGAATTTTTGTCAAAGCTGTGTTCGCTCGAAAAATATCGACTAGAAAGCCCGTCTTTGTGGATTTAGATATAAAGAAAGAGTAAATGAGCTCGTCATATATTACTCTCACAACAACTATTTTAGAGAAATGTCTACAAATTCTATGTTCGTCAGGTTTGCGACTTCGATCCATTTGACACCGTGCCCTCTTGTTGTTGAGTGTTTTCATACAGATAAATTTAAAAAATGCACTTTTTTATAGCGAAACTTCACCATCAAATACGTGTTTTTTTCTGACTGATGTTGTTGCATTTTTTTCCGATGTGTTTGACCGTGTGGTATTTCTCGTCCAGATCGCTGAACTGCACAAGTGAAACATTTTAATGTTTTGACAAATTTAATTGGACTGAAATTTGTATGTTAGTTGCGCGGATAGGTGTATAAATTGTTCAATTGCTGTCAAAAGCACCAAAATTTGCATAGTTATAGCTTTCTAGGTATAGAATAATATCTGATATACACAGGGAAAAAATTGTGATTGCCAGAATGTTTTTTTTGTAGCATTTTAAACAATAACCCAAAACTAGACGCCACGTAGGCGTTTACTCGGGGTACCTTATAGATTCTTCTGACGCAGTTTTATGAAATATCATGTAAGCAGTTAGCTCTTGTACGATAATGTCTGCAATGGTTATATAGGAAATTTAGACGTCCAGCCTGTAGGTGTTTACTTGGGCTAGTTAAACATGAATCTTGGAGAACAGAAGTACTTTTTGAAGTAGATAAATAGTAAATGACTTGAATGCATAATGAACAATATGCAGCTTTGCTACAGCATATGAGAGTACACTGAGTGTAAATTTAACTCCAGTAACTGCTATATATTTGTGTCATACTATGTGGACTTTAGGACTTCATTTTCATTTTCTTTCGTCAGTTTTAAAACGTTATTATGTCAAAATAAACTTAAAACCTTCTGGTTGTTGACATGGTGTTTTATTTTTTGTGTGCAATGCCTGCCTAAACCGCCGGTATGCGGTCATTTCGATCCAAAGTCAATTCGATCCACACACTTTCGGTCGATTCGATACACACCACAAATCGATTTGATCCACACCATAAGTCGATTCGATCCACATTTATATTAAACAAAATAATCATGTATTTGAGTTGAATACAAGGACTAAGATTTGTAAATAAATAATAAAGATGTTTGTGGATGTTTTCTTTAAGTATTAACTTGTTTATCGCATGGAAAAATGAAAAGCCTCGTGCACATAAATTGCAATGTCTACAAATTACAGTGTTGTCAATCAATCTCGTTGTCTTATAACTTCGGTGACTTTATTGATTTTTGTAAAATCTGAAAGAACTAAATGATGGAAAGACGTTTGTGAAAGTTTTTAAAGAAATGATTTGTTTGGTATACTCCGTGCTGTCGAGTCGACTTGTTTGTTGACTTGAGTTTTCGTTTGTACTTGACACCACAAGTCAATTCGATCCACATTTATATTTATATTAATAATTATGCATCATAGTGTATATGCAAACATGATAACTAATAAATATTTTCATGAAGTTTTTTAGAAGGAACTCAAAATGCGAATAAATGGCTTCTCTTTCTAGTAGACGTTTCATCCACGCTCGTCTTCGACATTGACAGTCCTTGGCTTTTCGTTAACCCCTGGATTTGGCTCTGCATGACATTGGGCTCCCTGTGGTCTCCGAGTGACATGCGCAGTACGAGGCAAATTTCCAAAACTCTGCATGATACAGGTAAGTACTTCATGTATACCTTGATTATAAAACATGAATATAAAAAAATCTACAAAAGAAAAGAGAAAACCAATAATATCATGTATAAATAATATAAATAAATATAGTACAAAATAGCAATAAGACATATGTGAGGAAATTATAATCTGGGTGTACATGAAGTACTTACCGACTGAAAGGTAAAATATGACTCGGGCCCGCCGAGTAATAAACACATTTTGGAAATCCCAAACTTGGACCCCAAGTTGGATTTTGTAGCATTTTCCCAAACATAACCCCCCAAAAAAGCAGTTTGGGAATCACATTTTTTTCCCTGTGATAGTGACACGCAAATTTTGCTGTTAGTGTTTTTTTTTTTTAAGGGCAGCCATTTTGAACAGAAAGTAAAATTTCCCCAATACGATTAAGGTTACAGGAAGGGTTAACGTGGTCTTTTCGTAAAAAAAAACGCGACAGCATCGAATCTTGTGCTATTCGAATAAATTATATATCAGTTTAATGTTGCATAACTGAAGATTATGACTATGCTTTTTATGTTCAAAATGAAAAAAAAAATGAAAAGTAAGAGCTTTAGTTTGAAAAAGTAACCCAAGAATACGTTTAGTCGGATTGCTTACATTTTTACACAGTGTCAATTATCACATAATTGGCTACAAAATCGTATGAGCGATTTGAATTGAATTGCCTTAAAGCCGTTTCAATTAGATTTTAAAATACTTTAAATTTTTTATATTCTGTGGAATATGCTTAAATGGGCATGGATTTACGTTGGTGAAAATTGTAAACCTCGCATGGAATTTGATTAATGGTCCTATATATACAGACAAACACAACAACAAAAAAACACATTTTTTCCCCTATTTTTTTAATTGGGTAGGCAAATCAAAATAAATGCATTTCACATAAGTTAAAATTGAATCACACTGATTTGTACTTCATTGGTTTTTAAAACCACTGTACATATAATTATAACTTGTCATTTCATGTCATGAATTAATACTACATCTTAAATCTTATCATATGTGTAACGTAATACTATATATTCTATATAAACATATGAGTCGTGAAAACTTAAATTGGGTCTAGCTGGCGAAGACCCCATGTTTTTCGTTTTTCACTTTTCTTCTTTTCGAAGTCGATGTTTCTCAGTTCAGAAATCCTTAGACCCTATTTAAGTAGTCACGACTCATATATATGCCACGCAAGTATAGCATTGTAATCTTATATACTCAGCTGAATGAGATACTTGTAGTTCGGGATATAAGTTAGTTGTTGTTGTAATCACACTCAAACGTATTCAGTCAAGTATACGTCTCCATCAGTTCTCTCATGCTCTCCACAACAACGTTACAATGTGAACAGTAACTATTATTATAATAGGCTTAAATGATATGCCTTTGTAATTTATATTAA